>JAEBDU010000093.1:0-75462 GCA_016802625.1 Heliconius numata
TGATTTTTCGGGCCTTTTTCGTTTTTTCTTTCGGCTCTTTCAAGGCCCGTCCACCCGGCTCTTTCATAACCTATTCTATAAAAAAATGTAACCTCCAAAATGACAACGATATCAAAACTTTTCAAACTCAATTTTAATGCAGTTACAAGGCCAAATATATGCATAAACTCAATCTATGTACCAATTACCCGTATTTGTTTACAATGAAATACTAAAAAAGAACTCAAAGGAGGTAAAATACTTACTTTGGAATGCCAAAAACTTCAACTCGACGTATCGGCGTCCGTTGGTTCCGATGAACTGTAAAATTTTCGTGGGTGGCGGGAAATCAATATTGCCATTTAAAAATAAAATATTCTAACGAATCCGTTCCTAAACTACTATAATATTGCAAGTGGCTCTTTCAAAACCTGGCTCCTTCATGCCACTTGTCCCTTATATTATATTTCTTTAAAAAAGTAAATAAAGTAATTCTTAAAATATTCGGAGTCAAAATAGCGTATACTATTAAAATACCATTTATTATGACTAACGACTACCAATATACTAATAGTCTGGAAAATAAGCTTATAATAACATCGCTTAATTATGTAAAATAGTGCTTAATTGAAATGAACGCTAAAGGGCCGTGAGTTTTAAGAGTGCAATTATCGTATTGACTGATGTGAGGTGATTTTCACTTAATATATTTAAATATTTTATAGCTTCTTTTTTTGGATGCTAAGGTACTACCGTCGTTCCAAGAGGTCATTGTGCTGCAGGGATGAAATGATGAGGGGGAAGTTTGTGACTGAAAATGTGGCGGCTGTAGGTTCGATTCCCACTCGGAGGAATTAAATATTTTATATTTTCATTTTCTTCCTTTTGGTAACGAGGGAAAGCGCAGCGTTGAATTCCGATACTAAACTCGTAACACTTTCTGAATTCGGGAGAAAGTATGAAACGGAAATGTCTTATTGGAAACAGAGTATCTTCACAGGTTCCCAGGTTACCTCTGCTTACTCTACCATGTGCGGGATACACGCGTAGTTAAAGAAATATTTTCTCCCGAGTTAACATCGAACCTCCGTCCTCCGCTTATTAAATTATTGTATTTTTAATTAAAACAGTAAATTTGTGCTCATTTGCGGCACCTGTAGTGTAATTGCATGTTATTTTATACTTACAATAACATGGTCTAATTAATATGTTTATTAAACCGCTTCACTGTTATGTTTGTGTTTATTTGACATATATAAATACTTATGGGTTTGTGTTTGTAATGTTAATTTTTTGTATATCTCTACACAAATGGAAGGTAAAAAAGAAAATAGTGATGTACCACAATTCTTTTTTACAAACACGTAAGAATCAAATAAATTTAAAGTTAAATATTAAAATCATTATAGCACATGCAATTGTCATTATAAAAATTACAATAATATTTAAAAAAACTTGAAAGTAAATGTTAATTGTTTATAATTAACATAAGCTTGAGTTATCTAACAATAAAGTTAATTTAAGTAAATATCTGTTTTAGATTCAATCCCAAATATATAAATATAGCAGGATGGGCAGAGAGTACCTAGTGTTCAGACACCCCTTCCCCACGCACCTCCCTATTTTTGAGACATTGCTTACTGAGTTAATTGGCGGAATCCAACAATGCGCTTTGTCTTCTAACTAGAGCGAGAACCTGGCATCCAACGAATAGGAATCGAATCCACGAACGTCGCTTTTCCAGTCATACCATGACGTGCTGTACCGCTGGCAGGTTACAGTAAAAGATTTTTATATAATGTATACCTACATATTATTTATTCTAATAGATTTCATATATTCTTTTTTCTTTTCTTTTTTTCTTTAGCACGTAACTCATCGATACATCCACGTCCCTTACAAACATAGCTGACTTAATTTATTTTATTTCGAAAAAGCAATTTAAAATACGACCCTGCCCAAATTTATATTTGGGCTCACCATTTACGGATCCGATTTAATTAAACCAATTTGGGTGCATATCCAGATTTGTAGTGAAAAATAGAAGCGTTTTATATAGTTCAAAGGAAATGGAAGTCGAATTGAATTTTACGTAGTTCGTAAATAAAAAAATCAGCTTCAATCTGTGTCCTGCATACATCAGGGTAGGCAGAGGGAACCTAATGTTAAGTTCTATTTTCAATTTTCCGCTGAATTCTCTAGGCCTTCCTTATCGGTGTGGCGGAATTTAACGCCGCGCTTTGTGTCGACACCAAAGCGGAGGAAATTACTATTTTAATTAAAATATTACATCTCGTGATGTTTTTATTACTCATACAAACAACAGAAACTAAAATCGTTTATTGTATTTATATAGTTAAGGTAATTATGGAGAAGAAAAGCAGCTTCATGCTTTTTCCTACATAGCAAACCCCGGAATACCACATCGCCGATGTTACCGGAGAGATACAATGAAAATAAATAATTCCTTAAGTAGAAATCGAACCTTTGCTATTGCTAACACATTACAGTAAGAAATATTTTTCTAATTTTTTTAAAATTCTTATGATATATGGTCGTGTTCTTTCTTATATGTTTAGCTTTTTAGAATAAAATAAAACAATTAACTATATTCCATTTTTCGTTTCAATATAAAGAAAATAATAAAATATAACATTTTCTATTATTACAACAAATTTTTAAAAGAATATAGAAAGATTGAAGATCATACATTTCATATCTGGCTACTCTCGTATCAAATATTAGTAATTGCAGCTCTTTCACATATGTATGCTGGTACACTGAAAATGCAGTCAATCTTTTTGTGACACTTTTTAGAGTGGCGTAAAAGTTTTTTCAGTGAGCCAATACTGTAGTAGCCTTTAGTACTCTGTAATAAAATACTAGTTGTTTAAACCGTGTTTTTTACTACTATATCCCCAATCGAAACGAAATATTTACTTAAAATTATTTTAGTTTTTTCGCTCTGGTATCGAGGCAAAAGCGCGGCGTTGAGTTTCACCACTCAACACGCAATGCCTCCAGAATTCGACGGAAAGTCGGGAACGGAGTGTATTAACACTAGGTTTCATCTGCCTACCCTGCTCTGCTGTGTGCGGGATGAAGTCAAATGAAGTTTAATTTCTTTTATGCCTTAAGAGGCCGTCTTGACGGATAGACTGACATACAGACAAGCAACAATAAGAGTACCATTTATTTCTCTTACGATACGGAACCCTAAAAACAAACAAAAAAGCCTTTCTCCTTAAAAATTACAAAAAAATTAAAGAATCCAAGCAAATTACAGTATGCAAAAATGTATTTAAGAGCCACCAAACGACAGAGATAAGCGCCCGCAATCTATCTTCCGTACGACGCGTGTGAAATAGCTGCGGTAATCGAAACTCGTTTGTACCATCCATCTACATATCCCCAGCATTCAGCATCCAGAAACCGCTTGCGATCTGACGGCAATTTTTAAGATGGTAATCCGGGTGCCGGCGTTCCTTGTTGTTTTGACAAGTGGATTTTTATGGGTGTGTCCCATTTTTGTTTGGCTGATCTGTTCTGATAGTATTTTTGTCAGCTTCATCCCACACACCGCACAGTAGGCAGAGGGAACCTAGTATAACCTTAATACTTCCCATTTTCCGTCGAATTCTGAAGATATTGCATGTTAAATGGTAGAACTTAACACCAGAGCGAAGAAATGAAAATATTAAATAATTAATTCCCTCGGGTGGGAATCGAACGCCCAACCTATCGCGTTTACTGACCTCTTCTGATAGTATATAAGAAAATTAACTACGTAATAAATAATTAGTTTCTTACTTTATCCTTAATTCGTAGAGATAAAACAAAAAACCGTATCAGTTTCATAATTATAACTCTGGGAACGTAACTTCACCCACTAAGTTTACGGGCGTGTGCATTGATATTGTTTGAAATTAACTGCAAATATAAGATTGTAATCATTTCCAATTTTCCAATTTGAAGTTAAAAAAATAATAATTGGTAAAATATTGAATTATAAGTTCTAAATAATACCAAATACCATTTTGAAATATTCCTCAACATGTTACAGGAACAGCTTCCCACTTCAAAAGACTAGGCTCAGACGAAAACAAAACTTTCATACAAGATTAACGAACTTGGCAATATTATGGCTAAAATATAACGAAAGTTGTAAAGTAATAAAAAGCTGGAAACTTTTATAAATAACTTAGTATATTAATAAATTTCTATATAATTAAATAAAATTGATTTCTTACGTCTAAGACAATATTTTCTTAGCATCACGCTGTGATAAGTATACTACAGATATATATGGGATGGTAGGGACGGGAAACCTAGTGTTAAGACACTCCATCCTCCACCTTCATTTTTCCACGTTGAGTGGCGGAATTCAACGTATCGCTTTGTCTTTTTACCAAAGCGAGAACACGAAAACAATCAACTTCTCAAGTGGAAATCGAACTCAAAACCAAAACGTTTCCAATCAGATGCTATGGAATACAAGAGAGTAGTGGTAATAGGCAGCGACCTCACGACGCTTTCAATAATATTAATGTTACAATGAAAATGACCTAAAATCTAACATTTTACGATGAGTTAAGGAAGTTTTCTTTATAAGGGTGCTTAATTAAATAACAGGAATATTTGAATTTTTATTAAATCGTTCAAGTTTTATTCAATCAAAAACGACGGAACGAAGTAACTTTATTATTTAAATTGGCTTGTTGAAGTCTTCAAAATTAAAGGATTGATTTGATTTGTTTGTCCTGTTATGAATTTCTATGATGTCTTAGGAAGATCAGTTGATGTGGTAACAAGTGTTTTTAAATTTCTTTGAATATATATTTTTTTGGTTTCACTTTCACGCTGATCACACCTGTGGCAGTGGGGTAGGTAGAGAGAATCTAGTGTTAAAACACTCTTCTCCCCTTTTTCCGCCGAATCCACTTCCCTTTTCCGCCATATTCTGGAGGCTTTGCGCATTCAGTGGCGGAACTCAACGTGCTTTGCCTCTACACCAGTGCGAATAAATGAAAATGTTAAATGTATCATTTCCTCGAATGGAAATAGAACCCACATCCTGCCGTTTACGCAAGCTCGGGCCTTGATCTCAATGTGACATAGAGGTCAACCGTAGCGCATTATTATTTCAAATAAAACTTAGTAGAGCTAACCGTTACGGCTTTAATGTGCAAAATGATCGGGAGGAAAATTGAGAACGGAGTGATTTAACACTGTGTTCCCTTTACCTACCTACATGCGTGATACAGCGTGAAGATAAATATATATATAGGCGTCTTAGAAAACAGCAAAAGGTTAGGCAATCAGGTTCTACTTAATTGAAACAAAACGGCCATAAAGGACAATTTAAGGACACAATTGACAATTGTTTTTTCTTATCAGGAAAAGGCGAATAATTCTGACATAGGTGACTATTATACTAGGGAGAGGGGGTAGAAGGGTTTGAACTTACACCCATCGTTACGGATATACCATAAAACCACTCATTATAAATACAAAACGATTTAGTAAAATAATTTTATTTTCAATTTAGTTAACAATTTCCTTAACCTAGTTTTAAATTACTGATAAAACGAATCCAAATGCCAAGTCTTCGTTTAAATCTCTGTATAACTTGCATTTATTTAATTACACTTTTCACTTAAGTTAATAGAATTAAAACTATTAATATAGGTACGAGCGCGGAACTAAAAGTGGATAATATCTTTTTAATAGTTACTAACTAAAATCTTAGCGTCTGCAATTATCGCGAAACCGCGTCTGGGCTGGGCGTCTTGCCAAACAGTTCTGTTTAAACGTTCAACATGTTCTAATATATTATTTATTTTAAATATTATATTATTTATATATGAATTTAATTAAATTTCATGTAGTTTTAGCCCGTGATTGAGCGGGCACAAGTGAGTGACTGTTAGCGATGGTTGTGGGTTCGATCCCACTCGGAGGAATTAATCATTTAAAATTTTGATTTCCTCGTTCGTATCGATAGGGTTCTGCTATACGTAGTCCATACGCAATGCCTTCAGAATTAAGCGGAAAATATTGAACGGAGTATCTTAGCACTAGGGTCCCTCTGCCTCTGGTCCGTTCTATTTTGCCTCGACGCACTCTTGTGCCCCTGCACCTTGACAAGCCTTGGAAAAAAAACAATTAATTAATTATCCCTAACCGAAATTTCCCGATAGGCAATTGAACCCACAACCATCAAAGCTATCGATCACTGGCGCTATACCTTGAAACCAAATCGGAAAGAATCAGTTACTTATTTTTCGTATCACCTTAAATATCCACATTTTTACCAAATGAACTATAACGATTTAAATCCAAAATAGTTTTCGAGATTGCTAAAAGTGAACCTCGGATCCGTTAAAGGCGACATTGACGTAGATTGATGGAACTGCTCCTGGGAAATTAACACAATGAATTCCGGACAAAAACAGATCTTACTTATATACTTGATCGATACACGACCAAAATGGACTGCGGTTTTGTCGTAATTAATGGTTTCCCGGACGAAGTCAACTGTGAAATTGAGATTAATTTATTATTTATTATGCATTATATATTTATTTTTTTTATTAATAATTATTAACATTCTGAACTAACATTTGAACCTTTTAATTATCAGGATTCTGTCCTTCAAAAGGAAAAAGAACCCTTGGAGGATCACTTTGTTGTCCATCTGTCAAGACCTTTTACCTTGAGATCGCGTGGATGTTTCGATGTGAAATTAGTATCAAATATTCCGGCTTAGTGGGGAAGTAGAGGGAACCCAATGTTAAGACGGGAATGAATAATTATTTATTTATTAATATTTTTGCTACTTTGCTCTGGCACCGAGGCAAAAGTTCAAATCTGTGAAAGTGGGAAATGGAGTGTCTTAACACTAGGTTCCCTCTGCCTACCCTACTATATACGTGATTCAGCGTGAAGCTGATTCAAAATTATTTTAAAATCAGAACTACTATAATATGTAGAAGTAGGTACATTATTTTCAAACCAGCACCCTATCAAGTACTATCAAGTATTCCGAACATTATCAATAGTCGCTCGGGCAAAATCTATTTCCTCTTGCACCTGCTAAATCCTAAAAGTCTACTATAAATTCTATTTTCCGGTGTCTTATCCATTTTTAGTTCTAACGTATTTGTCTTCGTCTTAAAATACGAGTATATCACATTTAGGTTACTCGATTTTGTTTACTATGTTTTAAAATATGGCTCTTTTATACTGAGTTTAAAAAAGCGGAGAGTGGGAGACGGAAGTGTCTTAATGGAAATAGAGTGCCTTAACATTAGATTCCCAGGCTCCCTGTGCCTGTCCTGCTATTTATTTATATTTCCCAATGTCTCAAAAATTGTCGCAATGTCTCAAAAAGTTTTTTTTTCTAAAAATGGGAAACGGATATACATTTCATCACTAGGTTCCCTCTACCTACCCTATTTTATTATATGAGTGTATCGTGAAACTAGAAAAACCAATGCAAATGAAACTATTATGGCGATTTTCCAAAGTATTTAACTATTACCGTGACTATTCCTAGTTCATTTCCCATCGGGGGACGTTTAGATGTAGTTTGTTTTATTTTCTTTGAAATTATTTATATAATAATTTGGTAGTTAAAATATCTCACGTTTTAAATATAAATAACTCTCTTTAAATAACTTCTCACTTTAGAAGATATGTATAGAACGATATTAAATAAAATCATACTATAAATCTACTGGTTGATCTAAAAGGAAATCTTTAAGCAACTTTGTAAACTTCTAATCTTATCGGCGCTTGGCAAATATAAACTAAAGCATTTGATCCAGTCCGGGAAACTTTATAATACTTTTAATGCTTACTTAAATTTATTTACTGTTTATTAAAAAAAGTATTATGAAAATATATTGATAAGATAGATTATTTTCTTGTTTTTTTTTATAGTAAGCACGGTGTTAAGTTTCGCAACTCAAGACATAGCATCTTCAGCGAGGATAAAAGAGGAATGGAGTTTAATTTTTTTATATAGTCATGCAGTTGATTCTCTAAAAATATTTGAGGAAAACAAACTGATCCTACAGTGATTCCATTTATATCTTTTTAAGGTATATAACTCTAAAAAGCAGCTCTGTGTTTTTTCCCGCATAGTAGACATCTATTGCCTAAAAACTATGCTAAAACATTCCGTTCTCCATGCACCGTCAAACTTTAGAGACATTGCGCGTTGGGTGCGGAACTTAACGCTGCGCTTTGTCTTTTAACCAGAGAGCGACAACAATAAGGGCCTTTTCTCTAAGCCTAAACATCTAAAAAATAACACAATGGAATAACATTTAAAGAAAATCACGAATCATTATAACAAATATTGCTTCAAGCGCACTCGGGACTGAGCGAGAGCACTGAGTGCGCTACACTCACTATTTGGCAAGTAAACGAGTATTGTCGCGAAGATTAATGGTGGACGTCGACCGACCTATGACGGATAACTTTGAAAATGAGTGACTAAATAATAAAATATTGTTTTTTGTTTATACATAAAAGTAGATATAAACAAAAAATTGGTTAATTAGGAGACTGCTTGTGGCGCAGGGGCCCGGTAAACGCAATAGCTTGTGGATTCGATTCCCACACGAAGAAATTATTATTTTCATTTTTTCGTTCTGGCGCCTAGGTAAAATGGACATTGTTCCGCCACACGACGCTTCCAGGGGCAATGTCTCTAGAATTCGGCGGAAAGTGGAAAATGGAGTGTATGAACACTAGCTTCTCTCTCTCTACCCTGCTATAAGCGAGGTGAAATTGAAAAAAAATAAATAAAACGACATTTGTTTACACGCTGTATCCCGCATATAGTTGGGTAAGAAGAGACCTGATGTTAAAAACCCACATTTTTTATGCCTGTTGAGTGGTATAACTCAAAGCCACGCTTCGAGGGGAAATTGAACCTACAGCCAGTACGTTTACAGTCACTAAGCCGCGGCTTTTAATCGCGTTATTTATTATTTCATTTTCTTATTTAATAAAATTTGATATAAACTAACATTGTAGGTACATAAAAAAATCCTTGATTTTTATATATAAGAGTATGTTCAAACTAAACAAATATTATGAAGATGAGAACACACTAAGTTGTCTGCAAAGTTTCAAAAAGCGAAATTCTCAAGCTTGAAAGTCTAAGAAGTTTTCAGTCCTGCAAATTGATTCGTTCTTCAGTGCCGAAAACACTCTTAGAATTGATATAAAAAAAAAGAAAATATGTGCGTTAAAAAGTAAAAAAATAGTACTGATTTTCCAAAAAAATTGTTTTTAGTGGACTTTTTTCAGACTTTGAAAGGTTGTTTAAACTTTTAGATGCTTTCAATGACAGGACTAAGTAAAAATGTTTTTCTTTTCTAATATATTTATACACGTTCCTCGTCCTCGGCTATACTAGGTCTAGGTGACTTACCGCATAGATAATCATTTACATAATATTATCTTAAAGAAATTAATAATTTCATAGTTATATATAGCTGTGGGTTCGATTCCACTTGGAACAATGATTTAAATATTTAAAGTAAAAAAAGAAAATGAGGCAGCAATTGGGAAATTGTGATCCTTTTATCTTACCTCAATACATTATCAGTTAAATATAACCTCAGCTATATAAATAAACAGAAAAAACATGAAGCTGTAAAAAACCAAAACATTAATTTACATAATTCTTAAAACAATGATATTAAAAAAAATAAAAATAAAAAACACAATTCAATTAAAAGGCCATATTGATATTACATTTTTACGCGTGAACGAACCCTCCGTAACTTCCACTTCGTACGCGACGATAACTTTGTAGAACTTGCTCCGAGTTTTTCTTAAAGCTTCGTCTTGTTCTTACAAGATGTTAGAAATATAATTTATATCTATTAATATATAATTGTCCTCCATATTACGAACGCGATATGCAAATTACACATAAATAGCGTAGTTTGGCGTCGTCGTGGTGCAAGAAGCGAGCGTATAAACGGTTAAGCGTTCTTTACATATTGAATGGCGGAACTCAACGCCGCGCTTTTTTGTCTCGCCACCAAAACGAAGAAATGAAGAACACAAAATATTAAAATATCACATAGTGTTGTATCTTAAACAGAAAATTGTATAGCAATATGAATATAGTAACACCCGCACTTTATAAGGCCCGTTTCAAACTATCCAATCTAAATATTTCCCTTTTGAAACAATGGTGAAGCAACAATTATTAAAATTATTTTTCTATATAAAAACAAAATAAACTAAAATTAATTATTTTATGTATATTTTATTAAAACTATGAAATATGTATATAATATTATTGAATATGATAATATTGACAGTGTATTTAAGGCCTAACAACTAAGTGGCGGAACGCGAGCACGTATGCCAATATTCTAAAAGCATGTTCATACATTCAACACGAGTTTACGTGAAGGATACAATAAAAACTTATAAATAAGTACATTTTATTTGTTTTACTTCTTTTTGCAAATATTTTGAAAGAAAATTTCTTTTGGGTCCCTTTTTTGGTATAGTAATAAAAGGCTTAGTGGTTTTGAAAGACTTGTGAAAGTATTAGTTTATAATTTCCAAGATTTTTTTTATTTATTGCTCTCATTTTAAAATAGTATATATTTGTGTGTTAATAATTCTATAGAATTAATCATACGACACGATCATACTGATGTGTTTAATTTTTTTTATATATGGAAAAACGTCTGTTTTCAGCTTTAGATGTAAATTAGGGTTAAGAAATTATGCTAGGTTAACCATAAGTCCTCTATTAATTTGTGTTCCCTTTGTAGTATCGAAATATTTTGCGATACGATTCGATTAAGTAGAAATCTTTCTACATAGACGCTAACAACAAAAATAATCCGTAACAAGCGTTTAGGTTTTTCGACATATCGAAATAAGAACATATGGCTTAATTGGCTGGAGCTCTTGGACGATTTCCAAGAGGCACAAGTTTGCATCCTATTACATTATTTTTCCTAATCTTCTTAATTTTTTACTTTCTTTAGAGACAGAATAATTAAAAAAGGCATAGTTTAGAGCATATATCAATATTTACATATCAATATTTGGCATTACATTTTCAACCCAAACCACAAAATTGGACCACTCAAAAAAACCCATAGCATACAAAAAAAGTTACTATAATTCAAGAATTTCAATATTCTTGCAAAACAATTCCTACAATTGTATGAATTGGGATTACGGTATTGTCTTTGTTCTGTGCCACTGGGAATTTTGTACAGAACAAATAATAGAAGGAAATCTTGGCTCGACAACCCCGCATTAGGCCGTCGCTAAAGGAATATCTCCAAAGTTTTTTCCGTTTATGCCTTTTGTTCATAAAGAATTAAGATAGATGATTGTTCTTGGGTGCCACGAGTACGTACTTGTGATTAGATCGATTTGTCTCAGTACTAAGATGATGAATAAAAGTTAGGGGAGTTACATTTGCATACCGACTGGTATACAAATGAAAATATAAAAGAACAAAGAAGATGTGAATAAATAATAATTTATTGCCCTGAGTGGGGACCGAATCGAATACCTGCACTACGACGGCCTTAAACACGATTAACAGATTAATGTTATGGATAGATAAGTCAATTTTTTTTTATGGAAAAAGGATAAGGCAAATGAGCGTTCGGGTCCCCTGATGGTGATCACCGCCGCCCACGACCCCGTACAACACCAGAGGAGCTACAGGTTCAAGGTTCCCTCTGCCTATTCTGTGCGGGATACTGTGTGAAGCCAAAAATAATGTCGTTAGGATTCGCCTAAAAAAGTAAACTTCTAAAACAGGTTTAAGATAGAAAACGGAGTATTAGAGTACGGAGAGTTGTAACGCTAAGTCTGTACTTGGCATATTAAATGCTTAAAGCTAAAGTAATACATATCATATTTTTATTTATATTACATACATTTGAACTCTGCAGACAAGTAACCTTACGGGATTCCATGTCAGCTGTCGTGAAGTTTCCCATTAGTGAAGTGACATCTTTCCTTTTCTAAGAGCGAGATTTGTTTCCGACAAAAATAAGATAAAATGGCGTTAGTGTGTGCGATATGTGTAGGTGCAATTCGAAATAAATATTTGTATTCTATGTAATATATACATACATATAGCAACCATAAATTTAAATTGATTTAACCATAATTTTCCTTTTCTATTTCCTTTTTCGCCTTTTCTAAATTCTATAAAATTTACCACAAAATAACCTTTTTTGTTATATTAATTGCAATTATATAATTTAAAATTAATGAATTGTAATGACTGTTATGGTGCTAATATGGATACGTGTATATAACGGGCCACCTGAAAAACAAAATTATCAAATTTGGGATATATACCCTATATTTTAATGTTTTGCTCGCATTTTACTATATGAGTAGAGCCTTTTTCTGATAACTTCCTCAAGGAAAAGTTTAAGGAAGTTAGTTGCTTTGACTTTTTCTTATAACTTGGAACTTTCAAGTCTGTGTAAGACAATTTCGTTTACAATTCTATTTCATTATACGTTTAATAAAATACGTGATTTTAATTATTCAAATATTGCATATAATGTTTGTTAGATAGATGGGTCCGATCCGCCTCAGAAGATTGAATTATATTCATTTTTCTCGCACTGGTAAAAAGATATGGCGCGGCGTTGAGTTGCTCCATCTTTTATTATAATAAATACAAAATAAAAAAACTACGAAATATCCTAGTAAGAAGGTGCGTAATATTTCTTTTCCAGCTTCACACTGTATCTCGCACAATAAACAGGCAGGCAGAAGGAAACTAGTGCTAAGACACTCTGTTCCCCACTTTCTGTTGAATTCTGGAATGCGTGTTGAGTGGCAGAACTCAACGCCACGCTTTGCCTCGACACAAGAGCAAAAAAAATGAAAATATAAATTTAAATAAACATTTTATCTCCTCGAATGGGGATCGAACCCACAACCAGCACCACGAATGGCTGAGGATAAGATAAGATAACTAAAAATATTTTTTTACAGGAAATATTTAGCGAGCTGGTATCGGAAGGAGCCTGGGGGCGGCGTCCATGCATAATGCATAGTTTCAATTGTCTCGCTGTGCAGTTGGCGGCGTTTAAAATTCAGCCCGTACTTGCTTCTTTAAGGGGCCAGTCTTTATTTCTTACGACGTAACTTTGTGAATTTTAAAATGCTTTGTTTTCACTCATCTTATATTTCGAGGTCGCACGCTTGTGTTTTTTCTTGCAAGTTGCAAGTAGGTTTTCTGTATGTCTTGTATGGAAATGCTCGAAAGGTCTTGTATTTTAAACAGCAGTTTTTATATAGTATAGATTTATTATTTTCATTTATTGTAATGAAGTTCGAAAGGTCTAACGCTCAATAAAATATGGAAGGACTCTAAAAGATTATTTATCAGTTATAAAGTGCCACTTTTATACAGAAAAATTAATTGAATGAAAAATTTAAGAGCAGCATCTTAAACAGCTTTTCCTTTGTGCAAATAAATAAATTCAATAAACGAATATATATAAATATTGTAGATTTTTATTCATTTTATACGTTTTATTGTGTAAAATGAACCAACAAATGTATATCGTCTACGTTGTATCCCACATAATACGTTCTACTCTGATATATTATATTAGAGTAGTTAGAGGAACTTAACACGTGGGCGTCGAACCCACTACCGCCATCTGTACAGTCAGACGAGGTAATTTAAATTATATATTATTTTAAATTCACAAGATTTTTTCAGTAAATTAATAAAATTTATTATAAGAAGCTGAACGTAGCTATTTCTATTTAGATTTTAACTAGCTGTCTAAATGCAAACGCTAGTGTAATCATGTTTCATTTTCAATATCGTACAAAATATTCAAAAACGACACAAATGGCCGCGACCAGGTTAAGGCATGCACAATGGAAGAGCCCCGGGATATTTGAAGTTTCGAACGAAATTTTTACATACTATTAATACCAATTTTAATTTATTTATGTTTAAAGCTATTGTGGCGAAATGGCAAAGTGAAACTGTAAACGCGACGGTTGTGGGTTTGATTTTAACTGGTGGGAATCATTTTTTTAATTTTTTTTGATCTAGTAATAAATAATACAAAAAGCGATTGGCCAGTGCGTGGGGAACGGAATGTCTTGACGCAAGGTTCCCTGCTATCACCTTGCTATGAGTATATGCAGAATAGAACGTGCACCTAGAAAATGCATAAAAATAATAAAAAAATATTCCACCCTAGACTATCCTCGCTATAATATCCTTTCAACTTATGCAAATCCGTAGGCGTAGTGTGATAGAGAGAAAACTCGATTCTGAATAGCAATATATGTGGTAATATCAATAGTGTGACATAAGTGGCTTGGGCCAACCTTTTTATTGATGCCTGTCGTATTACTATGGGGATCTGATGCACTATATTTCCTTTTATTATGTAAGAATATGGAAAATGTATTATTTATTAAGAAAATTTAGAAAAATGTTAAAAAAATTGATGTTGGAATGTGATTTGTGTGGGTTATATTTATACTTTTCATCTTCACTTTGTAGCTATACATTTTGCAGGGCTTAACTCCATTCCTCTTTTTGATACACTTTTCAAGATATTGTGTGTTGAGTAGCAAAACTTATCCCTGTGCTTTGCCTTGATACTAAAGCAAAGAAATGAAATATTAATTATTTAATTTCCTCGAATAAGAATCGAATGAACAACAACGTGTCCCTGCGCCTCGATTGGCCTCAAAATTAATAAGTAACGTGTCATTTATCTCTGTCTTACCTACCAAGTTGATGTATATTGCAAAAGAGTGCTAAGTTCTACTAATATCTCTACTATAAACGGGATAATGCGTGAAGCTGAAAAAAAAATACATTTCGTAATGGACCTACGTCAGAATATATCACCGCACTTAATTTATTCGAGAAACTTTAGTTTTAGAACGTACTGGCCAGCATATAAAAAAAAAAACTAAAAAGCGACACACTAGCAACTAGGATTTTAGGATCACTAAAAAATAAATCTCTCCAGATAATGAAAAGCAAAGGTTTGTCTTCCACATATTATTCCATAAAAAACTAAGTGATATGACATTATATTATTTTTATGGAGAGTAGCTAAAATTGGGAGCGAAGTGGCGTTAGCGGCGGGTTAAGTCAACGAAATTTTATAAACAAACTTTATTTACCGCTTTCTACGTAAAATGTTGCTGAAAAATAAATTTTCGCCTCATCTTCTTTCGTCTTTTATATGTAAAATAGGTATTCGCTTTAAACGGATCCAGGCTTCCTTTTCTAAGGGACGTTGTTATATTATATCTTATATTTTTTTTGTATAGATTGAAATATTAATATCTTTAAGGTTTTATACCAGAGAGTTATTATAAATCTGTTATAATGACAATAGGGCTTAAAGCAATTTTGTTTGAATATTTTCGGTACGCACGAGAAATAGTGGGTTCAACAGACACTAAAATAGGCGAAGAATGAAATATTTTAGCACAATCTACTTCTGAGGTCATCATGGCGCAGAGGTTCAAGGGTGTGGCGGTATCTAGGCAAAGCGCGGCGTTGAGTTCCGCCACTCAACACGCAATGCTTCGAAAAATTCGGAGGAAAGTAGGAAACGGAGTGTCTTAACACTACTATATGCGAGATGCTGCAGTACATAGCTAAATATATAACTCAATCTAACTTCTCCAGCATTTCGTTAAAAATATTAGAACTTTCCTCACAATAATTGTTGAAAGTACTTTAAGAAATCAGTTTAAAAGAGAAACGACGTTTTTTGTACCTAAAAATAACCGGTATAAAAGAAAAATTCTGTATTTGCGGCATCAAAGAAATTATTACAGCTTCCAAATCTGTAGCCAGGGAGTCATCTCCGCGATGTTAGTTGTTTACAGGCCCCTGAAAATTTGGGTGACGCAAACTCTCACACTTTTAATAATTTATTTTCCTCGTTGTTCCGGCTTCCTCGGCTTTCCATACGAAAATAAAAAGCGAGGCATACCTGAGTGAGATTTTAAGTAAGAAAGTTACTCACGTTGAGTTTAACGGAAGTTTCTTATTTAATAATACCTTGCAAGCGAAATTCTGAGCATATTTGATAACACCGGTAGTATAGACATTGAGAAAATGTTTTTTCCTTTGCGTGGAAAGTTTAACCGTACGTCTGTTGTGCGTGCACGCCTATGAATTACTGAAATCTACATATATAATGTATTCTGTTGCCATAAACAAAAATGTGTTTATTTTTTTAATATTATGTTAATTTTAAGAAAGTCTCTAAATCTAAATTTCTTAGAAAAAATAGGCATATTTTATTCATACTAGCGGTTAGGTAGTGTATGCTAATACTATTTATATAAAAAAATATTTAAAAATTAAATTTGAATCTGTTACCATCACGACCATTTTTGACATGAATTTGATCAATTATAATCACTTAACTAACACTATTTTCCCATAACCGAACTTACAACAACGACTAACAACAAAAATGTCCACAACAAAGATATATGGGCCATACAATAATTAACCACCTTAGCGGAGACGTCACAAATTACAGTGTTTTCACTGAAACCCGCAGTAAACTTTTTTATTCCTGCGCCCCAACGGGTAATCGTCCATTTGCGGGCAGTCGCGCGTGCCGTGAAAAACAGAAAATTTTCCCGTTGCCATTTTTAATTCCATGCCAATTTAATTCTTTCTAACAAAGCTGCCTGTGCATTTTTCCTGCACGCTACGTGTTCCCCTACAAATGTCTATGGAATAAAATAGGGCAGGAGGCATCTTAATTTCCTACCTCTAGCGCTTTTCGTGGTGGACGTTTTCACTTTTCATTTCGTTGTTTCTGCTTGTTTCTATTAAGGTCTTCTTTGCGGTAAGTAGTGGATGAAATGTGTTTTAATTTTGTTTAGTAGTAAAGATTTTTTGTCAAATCTAACACTGTATTATTACATGTTAACTACTGACTATAACTGACTGACTCTTAATCCTAATAAACTATTGGGCTTGTTTATTTTCTTTTTAGATTAATACAATCGGGGTTTTTGTTTTTTTAAATATTTTCATCATTCATTCATTTCTTCACTCTAGTATAAAAATGTAGCGTTGAACTCTGCCACGTAACTCGCAATGTCTTAAAAATTGAATAGAACCCTGAGAATAGAGAATATGGGTTCCCTCTACCTGCCATGCTATTGTATAAATGTAAAGCTCCTTTTTTTCTCTTTTTTCAATATTGATTATTTACATACATTTATGTAATCTATACAAGTATGTTATGTATACGTATAAATGAAATTTCCATCGTTATTAATGATAGATTAAAGTTTACTAAATTCCGCTCAGTTGGATAGTTGGTTTGTTTTAGGAATGCAATTAGAGTAGTTCAGACAGATTAGAACGTGGCTAACTTAAGATCGTGCCACACTAAAAGTTTCCCTCACATAGCGAAGTATTTGTTAGGGACTATTGAATAAAATGGTGTTAAAATCCTAGCCATTTTACGCTGAATTTTTGAGACATTCTGTGTTGAATGTCTCGAAAAGAAAGGCGCGAAAATGAAACGTACTATAAACGTATATAATTGTTCCTCCAAGTCAAAATCGAACCAATAACATACATAGACCTTTTACCACTACGCCACGGCGGTATCTAGATGCCATATTTTCTTGATAATTATAACATACAGTAAAAATGAAGTCTACAAAATTAATTTCTGGTGTATTTATAAAGGACGCCATTCGTGGCGCAAAGGCAAAAAGTGTGACAGCAAACACACGCAACAGGCTGTGGGTTCAATTACCAGTCGAGGAAATAAAATATTTCATAATTTAACTTCTTCGTCCTGGTGTGAATGCCTCCAAAAATTTGGCGAAAAATGGGGAACGGCTTATTTATTGCTGTCCACTAGGTTCCCTCTGCCTACCCTGTTGTAACATATATACTCGTGGAAAACATAGTAAATATCGTACAAATTCATCCCCACAAACGACACGGTCACTCAGCCAAGATATATGGCGAGTGAACCAGAGCAAATTAATTTATGCACTCAGCCGTATTCAGTAGTTACGTCTCTCATTACGTCAATAATGCATATTGGTTGTATTGTCAATAGCTTGTGACTTAGAGATGTACTAGGTTTAGTCATATATTATGTAAGTTTAACATATGAGGCCGTTATGGCGCAGGGGAAATAGCGTGTGACTTCTAACTTGATGGTTGTGAGTTCGATGGGGTGAGTTATTATTTATTGACGTCTTCATTTCTTCGCTCTGGCACCAAGGCAAAGGCCCAGCTTTGAAGCCTGCTTCTACCATATAAAAAGGGTATCATAGAAAAGGCTTCTGTGTCTTTGGGTAGCTTGTTGTTCTTCTCTCAAGGATGGTGCAACAGGCAACTTATTCTGACGGAAGGTATTCTTCACCAGTCGAAGGTTCAGTTCCCTAGTAATTCAACCACGCAGACAAGATGGTCACTATATTGCGCGTTTCTGGATACTCTCTGCTTAGCTGAAAAACGGCTGGAAAAGCTACTTTTCCATAAAGCCTGCATTGAATTTCGCTATTCAATATGCAACGACAATCGATCCAGAATCCAGCGAAAAGTAGAGAACGGACGTGTCTTAATCTTCTGTCTACCCTGCTGGCCTGTCACCTGCTATATGGGAGATACAGCATAGAACTAAAAAAGGCCCAAAACAATAAATAAATAAATAAACAAAATACCACCACCACCAGAGAACACAAATGATTGAATCTAAAGTAAATTTACATAAAAAAAAACGAACACCAAACACCCGCTTCAACCAAGCGCTGCAATTTTTTACAAAAGCAATGTAATGTAACACATTTCGTTGATAAATTATTTGGTTGGCACCGCCCCCTTCATTCAATTTTGTGAATAAATAGCTGGTGCCAGACGCAATCGGAGAATTATTTATATAGCCATTGTAATATATTGGTGATATGGTTATTCGTGGTTTTTGGTTCTTATATCAATATGGTACGTAGGAAAGTTTCATTTTTAAGTGCTTGGAATGTTTATTTTTTAAAGGGACAGGTTGTGGGTTCGTTTCTCACTTGAGACAATAATATATTTAACATTTTCCTTTCTTTGCTTTGGTGTTGACACTTTCGTGTTTGGTGTCAATAAGGAATGCCTCCGGCGAAAAGTGGAGAACGAGAGGAAATGGAGTGACAGAAAAAAATAGCGATATATACGTATTCTACGTAGGTATAATTTCTTTATATAAGTTAAGAAAATGAGAAGAAACTCTTAAATATTTCATTGATTAACAGTGCCCACTGTGTTCTTTTTTAATCTAAGTGTAGGTTTACGGCATTATTCATTCTCATCACGGCTTGTATTTGCAAAACATCTACAAAAATAGAATTTAGACAAAAACGCTATATTTATAATTAATTTGATTTTTCTTAAAAAATCTTGTTATTATTTGAGAAGATAAAATTATTTAAAAATTACAACCAACTTATACAATGAACTCGACATCGCATATACCCATTAATAATTGTATGTATTATAAACATATAATATGTTTTATTATGTAAAAATTGAACCTGTAACTATCACAAGCACTTTATATTAAATATACTAACTTATCAACTATATTAATAGCTAAAGCCTTTAAAACTGTGTATTCATCTCATATTAATTTTGGCATAATATACTGTTCTAGCTACTTAATTCACAACGCTTAAGCTAAGCAACGTAAGCGTTATTAATGTATGCAGGTGTGAGAAAAAAACATATTTTTGAGCTTCCAGAAGTGTTAGAGCAAAAAAAAACTAAAAGTTCACGCAGCTCCTGAGTGGAAGTGAAAGGGAGAGGATCTTGAATGTTGAGCTTTCTAAGATTCATACTCACCTGTAACTTTGAATGCTAAGTAAAGTTGCAACGCGTTGAAAATATTGTTTTAAAATGATATTTTTACTTTTTCGTAAACAGGTTTCTTATATAAAACTTTAAATGTATTTTTATGTCTACACTGTAACAATTAAACAATTGATGACTTTTATTGCAAATTTATTATATTTTTTATTCAGCCACCATTATCCACTTTCTACTCCATTTTAGAGACATTGCTGAACTAAACGCCACGCTATGTTAACTTTAATGAATAGTCTAAATAGGTAAAAAAAGCTTGTTAAACGCGAGTATAGGGTGCCGTAGTTATTTCAAGATTGTATATCAACAGGGAGTACAATTTAAATAAGTCGTCAAATTTAGGTTTGTGGACGGTTGTATTAATTTCGTATGAAACGAACTACAATTATAAGTTTTGTGAGCAAGCAGCAAAACATTGCAAAAACGCTCGTATCTTTTGATTACGTTGGCTCAGAAGCTTGCTTTTTTCTATGCTCTAAAGGACCGTAGATCGAAATATTTGGTATAAATTTCAGATTGCTACATCCATACAATCTCTTGATAAATGCTTTTGACTGAAGGACATACTAACAATAAAGTGATCCTATAAGGATCCATTTTTTTTTCTTTTAAAGTACAGAACCCTAAAAAAGTACGACAATTAGTTTTTTTTATTCAGGACAAAGTTCGTAGGAGGCATAAATTAGTAAAATAGCAGAAATATTATACTACATAATGAAAAATATTCGTGATTTCATTATATTCGTAGCGTAATGCTGTGATTTGATACGGCCTCCGTCATATTAGCCTGAAAGCCTTGACCTTAACATGACCTTAACTTATGAAAAGTAGAAGGCAAATAACTTATACAAAAATTCACGCCCCATGAATAATGTGATTATTATCGCTATCGTTCTGCTGCAATCAAGATCTCTCTTTATTTCTTTTTGCTTCATGCTGTATTTCGTACATTTTAGTTAAGCATAGAGAACCTGGAAACCTAGTGTAAAGACCCTCCGTTACCATTAAGACATTGCGTGTTGAGTGACGGAAATCAACGCCACGTTTAACTTCGTTACCATTCGTACAAGGAAAATGCTTAAATCACCTACTTGTTTAGTACATAGAGAAAATCTAATAAAGTGGATAGTGTAAAGCAGTTATCTATATTAAAAATAGTTTTCGCCAAAAATACCGTGACAGGCCGTCGTGGTTCAGCATTTTACTGTAAATACGATGGTTGTAGGTTGAAATCCCACTTAGGGCAATTATATATTTTATTTCTAAATTTGATATTTGCGTAGATTTTGCATTCAGGCAATTTAGTTTAAATCTACATATTTATTCTTGAAAGAAGTTAATTTAAATAAAATTTGAGTAATTCCATTCCAGTCAACAATGTTATAACATAGCCCTGGTATTATAATTCAAATTTACAATAGCTTATGGGTATCTGATGGTTTCCACATCAACAAATGTGGGTATGCCCCTATTGTTCGTCCTGAAGTAAGTTTGTCCCCAAATAAGTAATTAAATGTAGGTTCACCCCAAGGGACAAAAGTTTAATTATTACGACCAGCCACTGACGTGCGTAATAAAATTTGGGAATTTCTAAACTATTTAGGTATTGAGTGAAGATAGCATACAAAATGGCGATTGAATATATAGCTATACAAATTACGGCGTTATGTTCCGCATCTCCACAGGCAATGTCTTGAAAATTGCATGGAGAATGGAATATCTTAACACTAGGTTCCGAGTAGGAATCGAACCCCCAGTTTACAATCAGTTTGTTCTACGGAACCACGACGCCTTCAAAAGTTTCTTAAAGCTCTAAGTGAAAATAAACGATTCAAGAAACGTTCATAAAAACTTCTTAAGAATTTCTAAAGATCGGATACAAAAATACGAAAGTACAAACAAAATATGTAAAAAATACTTTCCTTTAAAATCATTTAGAAACGGAATTATGTTTATATTTGTGGATTGAGTTAACGGATTTTTTTTAGATTTTGATAAGTTGAGAGTAAATAAGTCATTTAGGTTTTTACAGATCTTAATGTTTTGTTAAAATAATAAAAATGTAAGATTTCAAACTTGGGAATATATTTTTTAGTTATATATATGTAGGGTAACACAAAAGTTGTCAGTTCGATTCCACTAATATTGAATGATTATTATATTTATGAATTTAATTTTCTTTAAAAAACGAGGCAAAGTGCGACATTTATTTTTTATTATATTATTAACACTACTTACCCTGATATGTGCGGGATAGAGCGTGAAGCTAAAAAAATTTGCAAATGCCTACGTGATTCTTTATACTCTTATTAAATCAACAAACCTTTCAACTGCAAAGCTAAATCAAACCTAGTTAACGAAGTACTATAAACCCTACGTATATTCGAAAATATTTTTAACCTACATAAAAATTTTGAGTTTTCTAAAAAAAAGTCATCTGTCAAAGGAAACATAACAAAGTGGTATAAAAACAAAGCCTTTTTTTATAGTTGTTCAAATACACAATAAAATATCTAAAAACTATTCCAATACTTTTCAATGTATGGCTATGGGTTCTTCAGAAAACCTCCAAACTATGTAGATACTCTTTTGTCAATAGAGAGTCATAGAGTCTAGTGTCATATTTCTCTATTTTCAACTATATTTCAATTATTGCGCAGTGGCACAAGCATGCGACTCTAACCGTGATAGTATATGAGTTCGATTCCCACTTGAGAAAATGAAATATTTAATAATTTTATTTCTTCGCTTTGATACCGAGATAAAACGTGGCGTTGAATACCGCCGAAAACTCAGCAAGCAATACCTTCAGAAATCGGCGAAAAATGGGGAATGGAATTGTTTTAATGGGAACGGAGTGGCTTAACACCAGGTTCCCTCTATATACGGGATGCAGCGTGAATCTGAAAAAATATGTTAATTTACGACGTACCTACCTAATATCATCATTCAGTCTAGTGTTGTCAATCAGTCATTGAGTAACGAAAGTTTTATATAAAAAAATGTATATAATTTCTTTAAATAGCCTAGATCTAGAAGAATTATTAAATAGAATCCCATAGAAATACCATATAATATTGTTTATTTTATATATATAATATAGGTAGCTTTTTAACTCGGGTTATGTCAAGTAAAATGGGGATTAAGAGTGGCACAAAAATGAATGTCGCTGTACTAATTGTTTTGAGACCAAGGGACGGCGGTCACTGCTGGAGCGAGAAATTGTATTAGGCTGATGTGGACTTAGAACAGGTTGTAGAAGTACCTCGCATATAGAATAGTAGGCAGAGGGAATCTCTAGTATTAAGAATTTTTTTTCTCTCCATAGCGAAAGTTAACGCCGTGCGTGGTTTTCGTTTCCAGAGCGATGGAATGAAAATAATTAATTATCCCGAATGGGAATCGAACCCACAGCATTATAATGAAAGATATTTTCGTTTCTTATTCCTTATATGTAAAAAAAACAAATTATATAAAATATAAACACCAAAACGCGCACACGCCTATTCTATACAACTCGCTGTTTTATGACCATAACAACTCGAGTCTGGAAATGAAAGCATAGATGGTAAGAATTAGTTTTTGGAATTTTAGGCTTTATTCCGTTAATCTAGGAGCACATTTTCCATAAACATTTTCCAGATGAATTAGTGTAAAAAGTGCTAGTTAAAAGCCTTCACTAATTATACTATAAAGTTATGCGACTATTTATGAAGGTTAATACAATAATAACTAATAGCTTTTTAGGGTTTTACATTTAAAATGTTTGTATTGCCTTTTCTATTTTAATTTTCTATATTTACATAAATAATGTCAGCTTCACGCTGTATCACGCACATAGCCAAATAGGCAGAGGGAACCTAGTCTTAAGATACACCGTTCCCCACTTTCTACCGAATTTGTCATCATATAGTTAGTTGTTTTATCTTCGAAATATAACATGTTGAGTGGAGGGGCTTTAAGCCGCTCCCTGTTTCACTAGAACGAGCAAATGTAAATAATTAATTCCCCAAACGGGAAATCGAACTTACAATCATCGCCATATAGACGTTGCAGTCTCACTTAGGTTTTAGATAAACTTAGATTTTCTTATTTCTTAAAAATACTTATACTTAAGCACAATCTCCAATGTGTCGTCATAACAAAATCTCAAATACAAATAGAAGCTCAACCTTCACCAAACATCAGTATGGCACTCTAAATGAATTTTCAAACTTCCTTTTATTTTTCCAAAGGCTATACTTTTATTGTTTTTGCTTGGGCCTGAGCCAAATGGGTTTACTATTAGATTGATGTCTTTATACAAAAAATGGGAGGAGAACCATAACGGTCCACGGTGTGCTGAAAACGGGAGATTCCAGGCAGATTATTTAGATGTAATGGTGTGTATAGCGTGTTTTGATTTATATATCGAAAACAATGTTTTTCAATGTCAAAAGAAATTTGATATTTATTTACCACCTTTATATATTTAATATGGATATTTTTTTTAACTATACTCTATATCCTATATATTGTAGAGTAAGCAAAAGGAACCTAGTGTTAGGGCAATCCGTTTCCTACGAATAACCCAATATTCGAGACATTGTTCAGCGGAATTCTCGAGACATTATGTGTTGAGTGGTAGAGCTTAACGCCGAGCTTTGCTTTGTTACTAGAGCACTTTACAGTGACGTATTAAAATTTCATCTTAAGTTAATATATTGAGATACGTTTGTAACATTATTAAAGCTTTGAAAATTGTATTGATTATAATATAGCAAAATAAACAATTGTTTTATAACATTTTTTTTGTTCAAGGATCATCCCTTTATGTAGCACGGTAGGCATAGGGACCTAGTATAAAGACATAGCGGAAAATGGGGGATGGATCCCCACTTTTCAGAAAACATTTTGAAAATTGAACACCGCGCTTTGTCAATGAATAAAAATGAAAAAACGAAAATAAACCATTCCCCCAAGTGGGTGTCGAATCCACAACCATAGCAATAAAATCAAGAACTGTGCTGCTGCACTATAACGGCGTTAAAACAATTGCTTACAAGAAAATTATAGGATCCGAAGCTATTTTAGAATTGAGTTTGTTAGTATTGCTACTTGTAGTACAGACTTAGATAAAGTAATACGTAAGTTTGTTTTAACAGAACGAGGTGCCGAAGTTGTAATGAATCGGAAAACTTTCCTCTTAAAGACATTCGCGCAATCTTAGTTGAGAGTGGAACTATACGAGTATATCCGTTTACTTTACGATTACAATTTTCGTAAGTTTTGTTGGTTCTTCTTATTAGATAGGCTTTTGGAAGTAATAATTAACTTTTTTGCCATATTAACGTACATATATCCACAATCTATAGAACTAATTATTCATTACTTAGAAGCGCTTATTACTTCTTTTTTTTTATTTATGTTATTTTGAGAAACTGAGAAACCTGGTAAATATTTGGAGCTTATAGACAAAATAATTTGTACAAAATATCCTAAAACATCCCTTTTTCTGTTTTATTAAAAAAATCTTTAAAAACATATAGTATATTCATAGTAGTAATTATTTTATTATCACAATTCTATTTTCTTGAGGGTTTCGAGTAAAAAATAAGCTTTTTAGGCGTGGTAACATATATAGGTCCAACATGTAGAGCCTCAAAATAGAAGAAAAAATATTACCGAAAAAGAAAAAAGAACAGAAATATAAGAAAAGAGCCAACAAAACCATTTAGAACTCTACGTACTCTCGCCCTCTATTACTACTTAGGATACAACAAGAACACTTGCTAATCTTTGATTAATACGTGTTTATATTCAAAGTATTTTACCTAATTCAGCACCAGACCCCTCCAAGATCGTTTGTAAGGGATAAGCTGATCAAGTCGAGGGTTATCTGAACCTGCCTTTTGAAATTGCCTTTAATCGAAGGGTCATAGATTGTAGTGTATTTGTCACGAGAAATTAGTAACTTAATTTCAAGCTTTGATTAACTTGGGCTGTGCATAATTTCACTTCAAATTAACTGGGATTAGAGAGTCCTGGATGTCAATTGAATGGAAAAATTTGGAGGATTTCTCTAACCCTGCTTGAAAATTAAAAGCTATCATTAGCTATTATTATCGGACTCTATTATCAAAATTGGTATCAGGCCAGTTGATAGCAAATTAAATAATAATGTTTTTTAGATTATTTAATTTTCCCTTTAAAAAATGAGAAGACTAGAAGAATTGTAGAAATTTATTATATTTTTAAATACCTTTTCAGACTTTAAGAAATTAATTGTTTGACCTTTAAGGTTACAACCTATTCACCCTTGGAATACAAAGAATACAATTAAATAGTTGTTGAAATAGAAATTATTTGAGTAGCTGTATTATAAGTTAGTAGAAATCCCCATCCTTGGATATACCTATTATGAATTCAAAATCTACTTTATTTTTACAGGACACTTTAGTCCAAATGTCCAAATAGAGTTAAAAATTAACTAATTTTACTTAGATTAATCTTTGAGGCTTTGTTCACGCTTTATAATACATCGGTTTAACGATGCTATATTTAAAGTTTCTTCAAAATATATTGCTATATAAATTAACAGTTCAGTTCAGTAAAATAAGGAATGGACTCTGTCATACTATATCTCGTCAATTGTAATAAGATCCGATCGTTGAACGTAAGGGTCAACACTCCGGGCATACCTTCTTCACGCTTAGAAAATAGCTGGAATTCTCATTTATTCTACTAAAGCTTTTCTAAACAAAATACTAAACTTATTTTTTATCTATATATACAAAATCGAAAGGTCACTCACTCATCACGAAATCTCAGAAACTACATGTGCTAGGAATCTCAAATTTTGCATAGGAGTTATTTATAGGACGTAGGTACTCGCTAAGACGGGAATTTGCAATATTCGACTTCTAAGGGGTTGTTTTTGGGGTTGGAAGTTTGTATGAAACTTCGTTACTACAAATGCTAGGAGTCTCAAATTTTGCATAGACGTCACTAGGACGTAGTCATGGAGACAGAAATTAATAATAACATAGTTCACGCGGGTGAAACCGCGAGCGGGCCGCTAGTTCAATATAAAGTTAAATTTATATTATTTTTTAATTTGTATTTGTTAAATTCTCAGTTGTGACTGTACTAATATTATAAAAATGTTTAGTTTATTTGTTTATTAAAGGAGATTGAAGGTTTCTTTTATTTATTTCTTTATAATTTATGGATCAGGTTGGATTTGAACCTATAATTTATTTTAGCTATTAAGTATGGCCTAAGTACGACTAGATGACGATCTTTTTGAATACATCTTAAATGCGAATTTTTTATTCCGCCACTTAATGTCTCAGAAGAGATACAGTGTCTCAACACTATGAAATTACTGAAGAGAGTGTCGTGACACAAACTTTTCCCTGGCTAACCATCAATATTGAGTAAAGCATAATGCTATAAAAATCTCTATTCATTACCTAAAAGCTTAGTACTTTCTTTATACGTATACAAATATATTTAAATACATATACTTATTTTACCCAATTAAAATACGGATATAGCCTCATTAAGCTTTATTTGAGCAATCAAAAAACTTGAATTGAACTAAGTGACTAAATAATGTGGTTTTAATAACGTACCTACAGTTGCAGCGCTCCTTGGAAGTTTCAGTGCAATTCTGACAATTAAGAGGTTTGCGTTTCAGGAAAGCACCTTTAAATTATTGCAATTAGACTTGATTCTGCTTTTAGTTAGTATTTCAACATTTAGTTTTAGATTTTTTTAATCTTATAGAATTAACGGTTGCTAGTTAAAGTTGTATAAATTAATTTAAAAAGCTTTACGCCATTGAGAAACGCCATTACAACTTAATAAATATTTTTAAGCTTTATAGCTTAAGCTGTTTCCCGCACTTTCTCGGATAAGAAGAGGGAACCTCGGAATCTAATAAGTAAGACACTTCGTTCCTTATTAAGACACTTCCGTTACCCACTTTCTGGTGAAATCTTAAAGCATTGCTCGTTGAATGGTAAAATTTAACGTAACGTTACGGGAGCGAATCGAGTAAGTAGCGGAGCGAGAGTTAAGTAGCGGAACTCAACGCTGCTCTTTGTCCGGGCAGAGCGCAGAACTGCAGAATGAAGAAATGAAAATAATAAATATTTTATTTTTGTAGAACGACTGACCTCTAAAACTAAAACTCTAAAATAGATATAGTACCCATTTAAATCTAACGAAGTCTCTTAATGCTAACAAACTCAAATCTTTTTGGTTAACAAATGCAGGTTAAGTTCATCACGCTGAACCAGAGTGGCAGCTGTCTACGTCAATTAGAGCAAACACTGGCACCGAGCACTCTACAAGTGTCTACGTCTTAACTATAAAGCGAGAGAATGTCACCTTGGACGAAGTTGAGACATTTTTTGTTTAATATTTATTAGATTTTATATGATTTGTTGTACAAAATTAGATGTTCTTTTTTGTTTTCATGTTTTTATATATAGAGGGGGTAATGGGCGTAGGAATAGGGTGGAGTGGGGCAGGCGATTACTTTATGCCCATCCCAGAATTGTTACTTACAAAACCAAAGCCAAAGCTCCCCCTTGGAAATATCTAGTGTCAGACACTCCCTTCCCAACTTTCCGCCCTATTTTATTTCATTGCACGTTTAGTGATAAAAGTCAATGCCGCACTGTGATTGCTGTTACAGAGGCGGAGAAAAAAAATTTTTTTCTTGTAGATTCACACTTGTATTCCGCACGAACACAGAAAAACTGGGAACCTAGTGCGACTGTTCCCCACTTTTAGCCAAATTCTCGTGCATCTTGAATGAAAAGACACAATTCGATACCATAGCGAAGTAATGAAATTAAATCCATCACATTTACAATCTAACTAATAATTATTTTCTAAATAAAAAAAGGAATAAAAATAATTTAATTTTAAAATTAAAACTGACCATTTAGCACGATAATAATTATACTGAAAATCATTATTTATTAACACTCGATCGAGTGTATAGTAATCGACACTTGAAGAGTTTTATTTTAATATACAATACCATACCAACCTATTGTTACCGACAGACTTCTCAAATCGAAATGAAAAGACTACTGGTCCGTTCTTTTCCACGTCATTCTTCTCTTTGAAGAGAAGAATGATGAGAATGATTGATCATTGAGAATGTTTTCTAGTAAAGTATTAATTATAGCTTTCATAATATAAAAAAAAATACTTGAACTACTTAATATTTAATGTAAAATATCTCTGCCAATATCGAAATGAGTGAATGATTCCTCCATTGTTTATTTAAAAACCGAACTGCACGAGAAAATGTTCATACGGGAGATTAAAAACTATGTATTGAAAGCTAGCAAAAGAGTAAAAGTAAAAATGTTTCACGATATGAACCTTTAGCAATGCGGCTTACTATATTTTTTTCAATAATTTCAAATTAAGCTGAAGAGATATTGGGTATGTTTTCTCATTACTTATAAGCTATATATTAAGTGGTTGCCGGGAACTTCGTTCTCTTGAACTATAAATTGTAAATTCGTCTTTTCTAGTTTCCCAAGGTACTCGTAATTCAACAAGATGCCGTTTTCATTTATAGATTATAAAAACGGCATCTCAAGATCGATCTCAAAGTTGAGAGCGGCTTATAACGCGTATTGTCGTTTATGCTTTCTCTGTCAGTCACTGTGATGCGGATGCGGAAATGGGGAACGAAGTGTTTTAACATTAGATTCCCTCAGATAACTGGGTAGTTATATGTGGAATTCAGCGAAAAACTAAAAATAAACATACTTGTTTTTCATCTCCAAAAGCTAAAAACTTTTATCATTCAATAAAAAAATACCCAAAAACAAATTTCCACAAAACAAACCCTCACCTAGACAGAATTCATTATAGTAAATGTGTAATTGTAAACTTAATGAGATACGAGTCACTTGATAAGCAAAAGCTCTCCACTCACCCTGGAAACATCACGTAGCTTAAAATAAACTGGAAAAGCCTTCACCAGAGTACCTTTTGTTCCACATCAACAAATAACCTCATTGTGACTGTCAATAAACAGATTAATTAATCGTATCGGCTATAATTGACAATTGCTACAGATAAATTGAACATGCCTTGTCCAAAGTCAATATGATCGTTGAATGACTCTTGTATATATATTTATTGTTTTACTATTATATTATAATTTTTAAGTGCCATATTGTTATTGATTGAGTAGTTGAGGGCGTTGTTTGTGTATTTGAGGGCATAAATATGGTTTTGAGGGCTAATAAATAATTAAAAATATATTTATGACTTTTTTATCGCCTATTATTGTGAGGTTGTTTAATGTTGTCATTTCAATTACAATACTCCCTTCGACCTAGTTTCAGAAAGTAACAATTCATTTTTTTTTATTATATATATATTTTTTAAATAACATTCCCCTTTCATAGTAGAATATAAATTTTCTTTTAAGTTAAGACATTGCAAAACATTTTTTTCACTATACAACTAAAGAATATTTAAAACTAAATTTATTTCCGTTTTATTCTATACAAAAGCTCACGTCACTATCAATTATCTCGAGATAACGTATTCTGTACGTAAAAGGTTCTTTATAATGCAGCTTTTAATTCACCAAATAGATAAAAGATAATATCTTCGAAGCGTAGGATGAGAATAAAGAAAAGAAAATTATGAAAGACGCGCTTTAAAAGAACCTGTCAGGTGACAGCCGCAAGCCGGTCTTACTTTGTTGGATAAAGTCTATTCTGTTAGTTTAGTGTAGTGTTTACCGGATGCAATTCTATTTAGTAGAAAAATATAATTTATATTGGATCTTTGATGTTTATTAACATAAAACTAAAACGCAGGGGCACAAGCGTGTGACTTTAAACGAAACAGATTGTGGGTTCGATTCCTCTCGAGCCAATTAAGTATTTAATATTTAAATTTCTTTGTTTCAATATTATTGTTTATTTTTCTTCCCAATTGATAATGAAATCCACAACTCCCGTTTATCATTAGGTTTATATTAACTTCGCTATGACATTTTGTAATTTAATAGGTATATATACCATATTTAATTATATTATTTGCTAATGATATTTACTATAATATAAATTTATATCTTAATTCCAAAGAAATTAAATCAATTTACTTTATACTTAAAAATATATTTAACAAGTGTCCTTGCCATTAAAACACACAATCATCCTTTAAGAGGTATCAGGTGACTATTCCCTACAGTGCCTTCCCTACAGGAACATTAAAAATGCGCTAATTCCTAAAGCGGGAAAAGACAGCTTGCAAAGTAACAAGACTTGGTAGTTACTATGAAAGTAAAACGACGATCTTAATAGTTTTAATAAACTATTTTTTTAACGAAATGAACAGTTTCATTTGATTATGCAATTTTAGTTCCGTTTGGAAATTGAAATGGAATTTCATTAAAATAATTTGTAAGTTTTAAATGGTATGAAGGTCTATTAGGATATTATAGTTTCATTTTTTGAAATTGAAAGATTGTAGTGTTCGATTGTGGTTGTGGGTTCGATTACCACTCGAGGAGTTGAAATATTTATTACAAGGTAAAGTGCGGCATTAAGTTCCGCCACTCAACTCGCAATATTTGCAGAATAGTACGGAAAGTTCGAATCGGAAATGTTTCAATGCGTGCACAGTGTCTTAACACTAGGTTCCCAGGTTTTCTCTGACTACCATGCCATGTATGTTTCGCCACTCAAACGTGACTCAAACAGTTACGAACGCGTAACCTGTTGAACTTACAGTCGCACGAGTTTGCTACTGTGCTACGAGAGGTCTCAAATGAAATTTAAAGTATGTTATATTCTCAAATTACAACTAAAAAGTTAAATAGTCGCCACAAACAGTATAACAATAGTTTATAAAACCATTCGCTATATTTGAACAAACGACATTTGTGCCTTTCTTAATAAACATAACAATTCAAAGCCTGTATAAACACAAAAAACCTTAGAATCGACTTAAATGTAAATAACGCAAAAACAATTTAAGCTCTATGACATTAAAAATAAGGCACAAATTCCATTGTAAATCGATCTCAAAATATATATTACTTTGAGTTTACGACGTAGCCCTTATTACGTGGGTCGTAAGAGTAGAAATATATGAAAAATATATAATGCATTGTGAGCTTTTAACTGCGGTGTAGTAAAAGTTGAAACGTGTTTAGTATGAAAACAATGACATTTTCGACAACCTCCAGTTTACCTTGTAAAGGAAAACACATAACCTGGGAAAACATCCGGATGATGGGAATTGTTAGAGGAATTGCTGTTACTTAAATAAAACAAACGTTGGTTAGGAGCTATACTGGTACTACTTTAAAAATATATATTGTTGATTGTGTTATAGATTTGTAAATAATACTAATTAATATAAAATACAGATATGAGCCAATTCTTTTATCATTTTAACAGACTTATGGTGTATTCCGTACATAGCAGTCAGTGTTAAAATACTACGTTCCCTTTAAGATGCTTCTGTTCGCCACTTTTCGCCGAATTCTCGAAGCATTGTGTGTTGAGTAGCAGGACTTAATGCCGATCCGATCGCCGATCTTGGTCTCGTTAATAGAACGAAAAATTATTTTTTTTCAGATTTCAGTTTATTTTTTATTTTTATTGTAAGTGCCAAACTTTACAAATGGATGTCCATGAGAAGTAGATTTTAATTACGCGGCTAATTAGATACAAAATGCAACAAAATCGATGCACTCACTCATATCTTTTGATTGCTTTTGCTTAGAAGCTTCATTTTTTTCTGGGCTAAAGGGCCCATAGATATTGAGATCGACAGACGGACAGATAGAGAACGAAATTTTGAGATACAAAACTCTAAAAAAGTATTATACTGTTATTTCAAAATACCAAATAATTTGGCCAATGAAGCTATTCTCTTTAATCAAAACAGCTCAAATTTATTATACGAAATACTAGTACCTAGTATAAATAAATAATTTAAGTAAAGAAAAACTTAAAACACAATTTCATGCAGAAATGAAGCTACAATACGTTCATTCCTTTTAAAAATATTAAAAATTCAGATGCCTTCCTCATTTAAAGCTACTTAAAAATAACGAATTTCACATTTCAGTTTTTTAATAGCGCGATAAAAGAAAGGTGGGAAAACATAATTACATTAAAATTGCAATATTTCATTTAAACTTCCTGCGCACGTCAGCCTCTTATATAATTACGCGAGCGACTCTGAATTTAAATATAGTTCAGAAATCATAAACACGCAAGGAAAACGGTAATGGTGGCAATTACACGCGGCGTACAGGTAATTCCCCGGTAGAGACAACTCGCTGTCACGTCACGTGACATAAAATATGAATGTGACATGAGTTTTGAAAAAGATTCAGTTAATTATTTTTATTTAAAACTTATACTCATCATTTAAAGTTTTAATAATTATTTTCATGACGGTGATCACTTACCATCAAGTAACCCATAAGCTCGTTTGCCTTGTCTTTTTCCATAAATAAGGTGGACAAGTTAACTTAAATATAAGGTTTCCGTTATTACCTTTTGAGGTACGGAACCTTAAAAGAAATTAAGTATTAATCTATATATATAAAATCGAAAGGTCACTCACTCACTCATCACGAAATCTCAAAAACTACAAGTGCTAGGAATCTCAAATTTTGCATATGAGTTACTTATAGGACGTGGATGCTCGCTAAGACGGAAATTTGGAATATTCGATTTCTAAGGGGTTGTTTTTGGGGTCGAAAGTTTGTATGAAACTTCGTTACTACAAATGCTAGGAGTCTCAAATTTTGCATAGACGTCACTAGGACGTAGTCATGGAGACAGAAATTAATAATAACATAGCTCACGCGGGTAAAACCGCGAGCGGGCCGCTAGTTAATATATATTTATTAATGAATATATTTTATTAAATTACCATGTTTGAATCGACTTTTGAGCAGCCATAATAATATTACGACTTACTTTGTTCCAATTGTAACAAAACACACCAAAGATGGTAATCGTAGTAATTAAGCCTGGCGTGCTTCATTATAATGATAATATAATTTATCTGGATATAATTATTATATTTTATTCTTATGCAAACACGTATAATATGTTTGCCAGATAATATGAAATCAAGGACTTATATTGTATAAAAAAAGAATCAGCATTACGCTTTCCCACATACCAGAATAGGTAGAGGGACCCTAGTACTAAGACCATCCTTGGAATCCCTCCCCACTTGAGCTAACTACCCTACCACTAAAAGACATAATTTTGTAATTTCCAAAAAACTATTTTCGTACCCTCTCAATTATTTTTACTTTATTTTTGAATCTTTCTATCAAAATTTTTACCCTCCAATCTCAATCCAAATTAAAATATACAGCATAACACGAATAAATAAAACATTATTACCATTACCTAATCTCATCTCCATTTGCCCATCTAGTCCATAATAAAAGTTTTCCCCATCGATAACTCATCCCCTAACATTGCTATTACATGGAAAAAAAATCCAAGACATTAGAATAGGGAAGATATAAAATGGAAAACAACGGTCAATGTCACGCAATATACATTTTAATGTCATGACAATATTATGCAGAAACCAGCCGTGGCGACCAAGTATCCTAACAAACGATAGTCAATTCACAAAAATAAATGTAATCGTGGCCTCACAATAATCATTTGAATAGAAATGTACTGATTTCTTTGGAAGTCGGCCTACGCGAGCACTTCCTGGCCGGGGTTGCTTCCCGGAATGATACTATTACGGGGTTTCACCTATTTTTACCGATTTCAAAGGCAGAAGTTAGTTTCATAACCTATGAGAAAATTAAGTAGATTGTAATAAATAGATTGTAAAAAATAAGAAATAAATTCTTGATTCGAATAAGAAATAGACATTAATTAGGAGTACGAATTTAAGAAATACATCTTTCATTAATATTCCAATTTGAATTTTATAGATTACGAAATTTTCGTGAACGTTTGAAATTTGAGTAGACCATCGTTGCAGACAATGTAAACAAGAGTAAAGCAGAAGAAAACATTGCACGTTTATATGATATATCATTATCTCTCTGGAAAATCATAATTTCTGGACCATAATACTTTCTAATATATGTCGATTAAGAAAAAACGTAATAATGTAAAATAATACTACGATTTTTATTATATTTCATACCACTTAGAATTTAGTTCTTTTCAGCTGTTTTCTATACCATACGTTTATTCGTCCTAACGTCGGATACGTTTACGGTCGTAAAGAACGTATTACTTTTATGTTGGTACTATACGGTAATATCTTGTTATATTTTTACCGTGTGTTTTATGTTATAGACATTTCATAGTAAAAAGGTAAAAATATTGTAGCAAACGCGCTTATATTTTTTAAGTTAATTGCATAGATTTTTGGGATTTTGAAACCAAAGGGTAAATGGAGACCCTATTACTAAAAATTCATTGTCTGACTGTCTGTCTATCTCATGAGCCTTGCATTTGAATTTTTTGCAGATGATACACTTTTGTTACTCTTATACTAAAAACTGAAATAAATATTTAAGGGGAACCTCGTACAACAAAATATATTTTTAAACTATATATTCATTATCCAATGTCTGACAAATATAAAACAGATAAAATAACTCTATTAAGAAAGATGAAATTAAACGTATTAGTGTTAGTAAGTAGAGAGGAGACTAAGAATTTTTCGTAATTCCTATAGAAATGGGAACGAAATTTCCCATTTTCCATCAAACCTAAGGTCGAATCAAAAGTATATTAAATTTGAACAAATATTCATAATGTTCCCCAAATAGAAATCGATTATATTTATTAATAATTATACAAAAAATAATATTAAACCAACATTTTTAATCTGCCCCAATTAAATAAGAAAATTAGTACCAAACAACTGCGCGCCAGGACAAGCCATAAAACATAAAATATACATAAAACTTGTAGCAATGCGTCCCAAGACCACACTTAGCAATAGCTCAGGTAGCTAGTTTAGCCTAAGTAACCTGGCGCGTCTCCAAAAATGAAATAACTATATTAAATATAAATGTTCTTTTAGACAGCCTGTCGCATGAATGGTCGTGTGGAATGGAATTCTGGCGAATCTTCTTGAGAACTGCTGAAATACCGCTTGGCTGACGCTAATGTTATTAAAAGTATTTTTCCTCGGTTTGTGATGACCGCCTTTTGGTAAATTTAAAGGAATGGCGTTATAAAATATGTGGAGAAGTCTTTCAGAGATGGAAGTAATCTCTAGTTTATAAACTAGTGAACCGATTTTAATAAAACTTAGACTTTTAAAAGTTGTAAGTTTGGAATATACGTCAATTAAATCAAACGTATTATATCGATATGACTTAGTTTCAATGATTTCGATTCCCACTGGGAAGAATGAAATACGATTGATTATCCTCGCTCTGGTAATGAGGCAAAGTGCGGTTCGAGTCCTTTTACTCCATACACAATGCCTCGAGAATTTGGCGAAAAACGGAGAATGAAAGTGTCTTAATGGAAATTACAGTATCTTTACAGTTCCCAGGATTTCTCTGCTATACCTGATTTGTGCGGGATACAGCGTGAAGGGAAAAACACATAAGTTATACCATATTATTTCGGTACAAGTACAAAACGAATCCATTTATTAATTTACATATATTTGTAACACAATACTTATGTAAATATACCACATGTACGGTAAAACAACGGAGTTATCTCAAGTTTTTGAATGTATCAACTTATTTGTTCTTACGTCAGTTCAATTGACATACGTAATTAATCCAATTTGGGTTCCCTCAACTTCATCACGAGCAATTTTACGTACTTCTTATTTAATTCCTTCATTAAAATTGAATAATATGGAAAATATTTAATTAATTTTAACGTATTTGAGTTGTGTCAATTTGAGTATAGGGTTTGTGATTTTTGGAATTTTAAGCCATATTCCATACATCAGGACAGGCAGATGAAACTTAGTGTTAAGACACTCGGTTCCTATTAAGACACTTTCGTTCCCACTTTTCGCGGGATTCTTGAATCAACGCCGCACATTGGCCTCGCAACGAGCGTACGAGTGCGATTCTTGTTTGAAATCAATATCATGTTTTTTTTTCTTTCTTCACGCTTTATTCGTATGCACATGGCAATGTAGACAGAGAGATAGAGAGAGAAAGAGTCTACTGCTAAAATAGTAAAGTAAAATTGGGACGTTGCGTGTTGAGTGGCGGAATTCTATAACGCACTTTATCTATTCAAAGGGAAATAAAAATAATCTAAATATAGAGAAAATTAATTCCTCCCCCGAGTAAAATCGAACTCATAACCCATAGAAATATTTAGAACAAATAATAATTCGTTACCTGCATTTTCCATTTAGAAATCTTGAGAAACTTGAGTATTGCTCCTGTATACTTCTCAAAGATTCTGCATGGCAAATTTTAGCGTTTAACGCCGCGTAACTCCAGCTGTATATCACCTGTCTATCATAAAGCAATGGAAGAGTTACATAATACAAAAACATAAATAAAGAAACAAATCCATTCAAACGCTAGGTGATCTTGTGCTACGAACCAAAATTATTTGTAGAAATTTAGTGAAGCGTTTTATTCATGTATCTAAAGGTAGTAGTGAAGCGTGTATTCTCGTATACGTGCTTAAGTTATCTAATCTATATCTAGATATATATCTATATCTATCTATATCTAGATATATGAGTACTATAGTATTGTAAAGCTGACGAATTGTTGCGTTTTTATAGCTTTTCTCGCTCGGGCAACGAGGCGGCGTTGAGTTCCGCCACTCAATACGGAATGTCTCGAGTAATTAGCAGTATCTATATATCCTAATGGGAAAGGTGTGTCTTAGCACTAGGTTTCCAAATTACCTCTGTCTACCCTGCTATGTACAGGCTACAGCGTGAAGCTAAAAAAGAAATACATTAATTCATAGTGCCCAGACACTACTTTCTCTACATTTCACCCAGTTTATTATAATGCATTACGAGTGGCTAAATTCAACGCCGTATATTACTTTATCAGAGAAGGAGGTTTCCCACGAACAAATATCAAATTCATATAGTCAGATTATTTCTCTCTGCCTAACATAAAAAAATAAAAATTACTTTCAAAATGGAACCCATGACCATATCCGTAGTATGAAAAGAATTAAGTTCCTTCCTACTGACCTATAGAAGCCTATTTAATACATCTAATATAGACCACATATAAAGAATGACGGCAAAGGTTAACTCATCGTTGTTCCACTTACGGGTTTAAATGAAATTTTAGTTTTAAACTTTTAAGATAAGAGCGCTCTAACTATCCTCTCGAGGTTACTTGTACGTGCTACGGGAGTACAGCCGAGTTTAGTACTGTAATAATTTTAACAAAATCTTATATATATGTATTTACAATATTATATTATACTAGTTTTCGTTAACGAATTTGTTTGTTGACTTTAAGATCCAGTCTTTTCTGGTTTCCATAGGAATTTGGAGAAATTCACTATTATTGCCTGTTATACTAAAATATGAAATACTTCATTTTTGGTCTCTTTTTATAATTTAAATAATATATTTTTCATATTTAACATAAGGCTGTCGTGGCGCAGTGGTACTGCATCTAAGAAAACGAAGAACGGAGTGCCTTAACACTAGGCTCTCTCTGCCTAGTCTGCTATGTGAGATACAAAAATATTGAAATCAACCAACCAACGATTATGATTATGGACTTACTTATTTTATTTATTTATCCATAATATATACTTACCCCAATACAATTATATCTTAAATTAAAACAATATTAGAACTTTAAAAGTTAATCTAACAGAAATTGATGAATCCTTCCATACTAGGAGGTAGGTTTATGCAAACAAAATCGGGTGCGAGGACTAGTCTACCATATATTTTGCAGTATGTACCTATAGAATCACTCGCCCTACAATATTTATCACAAGACGTTGCTGACCCACAATTCAAGTTGTAACTCAACTATGAGGGAGAAATAACTTATGTAAGGAGCGACTATTGTAAGGACTTTCAATGGTACAAGTCATGAGAGGAACATTTTATTTTATTGATATTTTTTTTTACTAAATTTTATAATGAGTTTATTAATAAGGACTGTAAATGCAATAGATTATGTGTTAAATTCACATTGGGGGCAATAAAACGTTTAATACTTTCATTTTCCTTATTCTGGCAACAAGGCAAAGAGCAGCCTCAATTTTTGCATGCAATGCCTCCAATGTCTCCAACATACAATGCCTCCAAAATTCGATGGAAAGTGGGGAACAGATGTGTCTTAATGGGAACGGGGTGTATTAATATTAGATTCCCAGGTGGTTCCTAGTATTAATACTGAACTATAATAAACGAATACTGAACTTACCCTATTAGTTACACAAATATTACGTTGTATTTATTGACTTTAAACCGCTAAAAAAAATATATTTATAATTTTGAGGCAACACTAGATTGTGAGGAAACATTAGGTTCCCTCTATTTATCCAGCTATACATAGGATACAGTGTGAACCTAAAAACACACAAATTTAATTAATATTATATTTCCCATACACTCCCCTTGGACCACACATTTCATGTCCCAACGGACAGGTCTACAGTACTAGCAACTGCAACCGGTTAATTAAATTCGGTCCAGCGCCCGACCGCTACATAAAACTATGCCGAATGGACTAGTTTAATAATATTATTACTTATTATTAACTTGAAGTTTCTCTTGCTCTTGCTTCTTGCTTCTTGAAACTAAAGTTTGTTATAATTTCTGATAGGGTCGTATTGGTCTTGTCGTAATGAGAATTTAAATTGGGTTAGGTTAGATGGTAATATTTATCTGTTTGTTTGAGATGTCCGAATTAATAAAGCTTTTTTTAAGCCGCCCGACCGTTTTTGAGACCGTCGTGACCGGCAAAGCTCGGCGTTGAGTTCCGCCGCTCAACACGCAATACCTCCAGTCTGCGGAAAGTGGGAAACAGAAATGTATTAATGGGAACGGAATGCCTTAGCACTAGGTTCCGAGATCAAATTCACAGCGTGAAGTTAAAAAAACATCGACGGTCCCAAAGTATTGAAAGTGAAAAATTGCAAATATCTTTTATAGCTCTTTTGATTTACTAACAAGGCTAGCTTTCGATTATAAAACGCTTAAATAACTATTTTATGAATATTTGAAGAACAACCATTAAAATTACACTTTTTATTCGTATTTACCACGAGTGCGAAGTAATAGGTAAAAACGAATTTGATATATTTATTTTATAGTATACTAGCGGACGCGCGCAGCTTCGCTTGCTTATCGCTTAGGGGTGAATTCTAATAAACTTTGAAACACGTGTTCAATAAAATATTTTTAAGAGTCTCAATTTCAAATATTATAAAAATCAGTGGCGATTTAAAGATTTTTCTATATAAAATTTTAACCCCTTATTTACACCCCTAGGGGATGAATTAAAATAAACCACGAAATTTATGTTCAATGAAATATTTTTAAGAGTCTAAATTTCAAATTTTATAAAAATCGGTGGCGATTTAAAGATTTTTCCATACAAACTTTCAACCCCTTATTTGCACCCTTAGGGGGTGAATTCTATAAAACCATGAAACACATGTTCAATTAAATATTTTTAAGAGTCTAAATTAAAAATTTTATAATAATCGGTGGCGTTTAAAAGATTTTTCCATACAAACTTTCAACCCCTTATTGGCACCCTTAGGGGAAGAATTCTAGAAAACCATGAAACATGTGTTCAATTAAATACTTTTAAGAGTCTGAATTTCAAATTTTATAAAAATTGGTGCCGATTTAAAAAAAAATCTATACAAACTTTCAACCCCTTATTTGCACCCTTAGAGGGAGAATTCTGGAAAACGATGAAACACGTATTCAATTAAATACTTTTAAAAATCTAAATTTCAAGTTTCATAAAAATCGGTGCCGATTTAATTTTTTTTCCATACAAACTTTGAACCCCTATTTCACCCCTTTAGGGTAAAATTTTTTCAAAATCCCTTCTTAGTGGATGTTCAGATTACGAAAGTACATATCTGTCCAAATTTCACGTTCCTACGCACAGCGGTTACGGCTGTCTTGTGCGTCTTACCTCAGTCAGTGAGGACAAGTCCTTTTATATATATAGATATAGTTTTAACTAATAATAAAATGTTTACAAGGCAAAAGAAAATTTCATCAGAATATAGTGAATATTATTAATAGTGATGTCTCTAGTAATTGAATTGTCTGTAATTACATCGACATGCGAACGAGTAATTTACGTGATCTTTATCGCTTGAAAAGATAATTTATCTATTATTAATTACAATTGACCTATTTTTCGTAGTTACTACTAAGTTACGGTAACATATTCTATGTATATCTGTTATTTTTTTTTTGATAATACCACTCAATGCTATAAAGATACCATCTGAAAATATATTAATAAATCTTCTAAAACTGAAAATTTCAAATATCCAGGTCTACGGTCCTCTGGAACAAAAATATTAACCGTCTATGTCAACATAATCAAAAGATATGAGTATCTACGATTATGAACTGTTTTTGTTGCAATTTGTATGAAATTCTCCGCATAATCAACACCTATATATAGGGCACTTTCCATAGAACTACAAATAAAAAATTGGACACAAAGTGAAAACTTACAATACAAATAATGGAAACAATCCGAAAAATGAAAATTTTACATATATATCATATTGCACTTTGTTAAGTATTGAAAGTATTGAAAATATAGGCATTTTTTCATTGCTACCAGAGCGAAGAAATTAATGTTTAATACATTAATTTTAATATATCATTCTCCCAAGTGAAAATCGAACTCACAACCGTCGTGATTACGGTTACACGCACCTATGGCTCGATGCACATATATAGATATTTCAATAGAAAATCAATTTCAATCAGTGTCTTACATTTGAGTGGTCACGATCAATTAAAACCACCGCAACAAAAGCTCAATCGAAACGAAACACCAGCTATCACTAACAAATACCACTTTGATTACATTTTACGCAAGTGCGGAAATTAAATCTACGTACGACCTAAGGCGGTGACTACACAAATCAATTAATTATTTTTTTTAGTTTTATATTGAATTTAGGAGACTGCTGCTTAAATTTGAAATTGAAAATAAAATTAATAATTTCTACCAAGGCTGTATCCTGCTGGTTAGCAGAGTTGGCAAAGGGAAGACATTCTGTTCTCTGTTAAAACATTTACCTGGCGTGGCGGGTTATTGGAGCTAAGAAATAAAAATATTTAATATTTCATTCCCTCGAGTGGATACCGAACCTGTAATATAACCATTGTGGAATTAGTAAATTAGGATGCCCTAATAATATAAATATCATAAATAAAAGAAAAATGAAAAAATGAGCAAAATAAATCAGTTTCACAGTGTATCCCGCACACAGCAGAAGAGAGAGAGAGGAAACCTGGTGTTACGACACTCCGTTCCCCACTTTCCGCCGAAATCTGGAGACATTGTTTATTGATTGGCGAAACTGAACGCCACGCTTTACCCCGAAAATAGAGCGAAGAAATGGGAATACAAATTTAAATAAATATTTCATTTCCTTGAGTGGAAATCGAACCTACAACCAATCAATTTTACAATCACAGTTATTTTTTTTGAGTAAAAAAAAAATAAAAAACCTCATATCACGCTGACGATGTAAATGTGGCTTGATGGGCATCAGCATGTTACTTTCTGCGGTTCTGCGGTCCCCATATTGTGTGAGCTGATTGATCATTGTTGTGGTCTGCTCAGCAATTCTTTGGTCGAAATGTAACTTTAGTGTGACATATTTGTTTATTATATTTGATTTTGAATGATTAATTTTCGCTATTTTGATTAGTCTATGTTTTTATGTAAAATTTTTAAATATTTTTTCAGGCTTTCGTTGTATCCCTCCCATAAATTTCCCATGCCAAGACACTTCTTTTTCCACTGAATAATAATAATAAAAAAGTACATGTAAGACATGAATACAATATATCTTGAATCCAGGAGGAAAGTGGAGAACAGAATATTACATCAGGTTATCTCTGACTATCCTGCTATGCGAAAAAATACGTGAAGCTGCAAAAAACCCCTATAATTTATTCTGCGTAAGCCAAAGCAAGCCTAAGCGTACCAACGAATACATACAGCTTCACCGCCGCCATATTCTGAATGCATTACGTGTTGAGTGGCGGAATTCAACGCCGCGGTGTACCTCAAAACCAGAGCGAAGAAATAAAACTATTATATATATAGTGGGAATCGAACCCACAGCCTATCGCGTCTATAGTCAAACGCTTGTACCCTTGCCAAAACTGGCCTCCAAATAATCATATTATAATTCGCATGAGAGAGGCAAGCCCTGTATAAAAGCGTGCGGTTATGGTAAAAGGAATGAAGGTGCAAGAGTAATCAGTTAGGCGCTCGTTGAGCGGAATTATAAGTAAGGCGTCTTTGAATATTCTACACAGAGTAGGTTGAGACTAGGAGTTTTCTTATTTTATTTATAAACTTCTTAAAATAAGCAGAGAGAAATCAAGATATATTACTTTACTATACTTTGTCTACTTTTTTAATCAATTACGTAAATTTAATCAATCAATTCAATCACATTAAAGCGCGAATTAAAAAAGCCGAGACGTACCTTTCAATATTTCTATTGAAAATTTATCTACACTAGGTTCCCAGGTTCCCTCTGCCTTCCTATTATACATATAGCCATGATCTATTTTAATATATTATCAATTAAAAATATCCCAATATCTCTAAAGATCTACTCCTATATCTACTGTACACGACCCAATTCACATTGTATGTAAGAAGACGAATGCTAGAGCAATTGCTAATTCGCATAATTTGCCCCGGTCTAATCAACCGAGTGCTCCAACGCTTAAGTAGTCGACCGTGCCAGATATCTTGTAGGTACCTTGTAGGTAACTTGTAGGTACCTTGTGTTTTTTATGGTTTATGCTAAGTGCCACTATAACAGACCATTGAAATATATTGGTCTAGTCTAGACTGTGTTAAGTTAATGTTGGTACTTTAGTTGAAAGTTTAGGTCATTTTTGTAGTTGCAATTTTGGAAGGATTTGGAGTTTGTCTGGCTGAAATGCAAATTTTACTAGAATACATATTTTTTATTTTATTTTAATAAGGCCGTCGTGGTAGCGGCACAGGTGTGTAACTGAAAACATGCCGCTTGTGGGTTCGATTCCCACTTGAGAGGATTAATATTAACTAATATTTTCTTCGCACTGGTAGTAAGGCAAAGCGCGGCAATGAATTCCGCCTCTCAAAATGCAATGCGTCGAAAATGCGGCGGGAAGTAGAAAACGGAGTGTTTTAACACTTCCTTGCTATATGCGGGGTACAACGTGAAGCGGAAAAAAAAAATTTTCATTTTATTCGTATATTAAAAGCCCTATATAATATGAATGTCGTCAACTTAAATTATATGAGAAGCCACAGACAGTTGTTGAAATAGTTTCATCACTTCTTCTTTAACATGTGAGTCACGTAAAAACTACTTGTCGGGTTTAAATGAAATTTTCGTTATACTACTCTACCTTACAAGTGCGTGAGCTTTTTGGTTCCCTTACATAGAATAAGGAATTTATTACTTATTTTCTTTTAAGACTATAGTGCTTAGCTAGTTTTACCTACGAAGAACGTAGGCACCTATTGCTAACTATAATTCAGTTCACTGTACTCACTTCAAATGTTTTAGTGATTATTTACATTTCCAGATCGTAGCAACCTCGGCAGGGGGAAATGATGGAATGGTGTTTAGACACTCCGTTCCCCACTTTCCACCTAATTTATGAGACATTGCGGCATTGCGTGATTAGCAGCAGAACTTAACGCCGCGGCTTGTTAGCTACCATAGCGGGGAAAGGAAAATAATTATTGTATTAGATTATTCATTACTCCCCTTTAATAAAGCAAAGCACCGCGAAAAGTTGAGGACTATTACCCTCTAGTTACGGTGCTATAATATACAGAAAATAGCTTGAAAGTAAAATCAGAAACAAAATGTTACTAAAAAAAACATCGTATTATAGAAAATAATGTTTAAATTGTATGAAATTTCAAGTTCTCTTTACATCAGCGATCACTAGAGTACATTTACATATTTGCATGGTATAAAATTACAGAGTCGACGTAGAAATTTTAATTATATTTATATTCTTCATGTCAGGATAATGTTTTTAGTATTTTGAGGCCGTCGTAGCGCTGGTAGGGGTAGGTTCAATCCCCATAAGAGGAATTCAATGATTAATTATTAATATTTTCATTTCTTCGCTCTAGCACTAAGGCAAAAGCCCGGCGTTAAGTTCCGCCATTCAACACGCAATGCCTCGAAAGAAATCGGTGAAAAGTAATGAACGGGGCAGGACGGAACATGAAGCTGATTTTAATTTTAATATTTTAAATAACAAAAACTTATAGAAATAATACTAAAAGTATATATTTTATACCTTGATATTTAACAGAAATAAAACTACTTAAGTATATATATATTAGAGCATATAAATTGTTAATTCAATTATACATTTCTGCTTCAATATAAATAAAATTAGTACTGCTGGACGGCTCAAAAGGTAGGAATAATTTTATATTTATTATACAAGATAATTTTATAAGTATATTTTAAATAGTATTCAATCCAGGCTATTTAAATTTCGTATAAATTATTTGAACGCTAAATTTGAAGTAATGCCTAGATGCTAAATGCTAAATTTAATAATTATAGGTCTACGAGAAATACTCTAAAGGTTTTTGAATACGAGGCGAATTGAGTTGACAAAATTACGTTTGTCTTCATTTTGTATACAAATATATATCCAAGCACTATAAATAAATTATTGAAAATAAAAATTTATGTTTATATTATAGATAAAAATTACCAAATTGTAATTGTATTTTATTTCAAGCACAATAAATGCATACGCCCGCATACTTAAGTTTGCCAACTTTATAAGTTGTACTTCCCGTTGACCTAGAATCCTGAAATTAGTACGGAGTCATCAGAGGACTAGTGCGAGTAAAACTAGTCAGGTTTTTATATTAAATAGCACATAATGTATAGATTGTGGTTACGATTCCCCATTTCCACTAATAAGACAAAGCGCCACGTAGAGTCCCGTCATTCCAAATGGAAAACAGAGTGTTTTAACCCAAGGTTCTGACTGCCTTCCCTGTTTTATGCATATTATAACCTTTCAAAGTAAATATATTAAACTAGCGGCCCGCTCGCGGTAGCACCCGAGTGAACTATGTTATTATTAATTTCTGTCTACATGACTACGTCCTAGTGACGTCTATGCAAAATTTGAGACTCCTAGCATTTGTAGTAACGAAGTTTCATACAAACTTTCGACCCCAAAAACAATCCCTTAGAAGTCGAATATTGCAAATTCCCGTCTTAGCGAGCACCTACGTCCCATAAATAACTCCTATGTAAAATTTGAGATTCCTAGCACATGTAGTTTCTGAGATTTCGTGATGAGTGAGTGACCTTTCGATTTTATATATATAGATATTTATTAAATAATTAAAGATCGAATCGAATATCATTAGAATATATAAAGCTTTACTTAAATAATAACAATCTCCGGTACATTTCAGAAATATTGAATTCCATTAACATTATTATTTGTAATTTGGTCAACCTCCACCCGGTATCGAATTGATGAGACATCAAAACCGAACGAACCCTCTTGACAGAAAACAGCTTAATATTCATTACACATTAAATATTTATTAGATTATTATCTTTTATAGCGGACTTGGGTATAATTGACCTTTTGTACTGAATGTCCAATGTAATGTTCGTCTACTATGTTATCAGTATGTTGCAGAAACGACTGCCCGTTGTATATTGAAATTTGATATGTTGTCGATGTACTTGGTCTATAAGGAAACGTAAATAGAGAAATTTTTGAAATTTCTATAGGAGCTGGAAAAATTCGGAAATTGGGATTTTATTTTGATCTTTGATCTCCCCTTTTGGTGCATTAAACCATAGACTCAACTTAAGAACTTAATTTTCTGTAGTGGAATAGCCAGAAACACCAAAACTCTCTAAATACCTGTTTCACCTCATCGCTTTAAGTGACATTTCTCCAGTATCAATAATACAGCGTACTCGCAAGCCATCTAGGGACTTGCCCAGATTCCTTTACTTAATAAACCTTATTAACCATTTCATCATTTCATTTCATTTCACTCTGGTAGACATACTCGTAGCACGGTGACCAGTGAACACACTGTCTCGAAGAGTGGATGGCGCGTTAGGAACAGAGTGTCACCTCAGGTTCCCTGTGCCTATCCTTTCATGTGGAAAAAAGCGTGAAAGATAGAAACTACGATAAAAACGTCCTGCTGTCCCAAATGAACATTAATTCATACTTAACAAAATTGACTTTATAAGCCGTGCTCACGGACTAATAAATTTTAATGAGCTAATTACAAAAGCATCTGAAAGTAATAATAGTATTTTAATAATGAATAATATTATTTTATCGTGAAATTAACTATTAATTGGCATTTCATCAATACTATCTGTCATTTCTGAAATACGTCTTTACGAAATTCGTTTATTTTCATTATATTTGAACATAAATATATATTTCATGAAACATAAATAATGGTAGAAGACAAACTAGCCAAGAATAAGCTTGGTGTCTTTTTTGTACGCAGTAAAAAGTAGAAGCCAGAGGTATAGCACCTAAATCCCGTCATAGTTTGTTATGAGACCTCGGTCAGCTAGAACTATCATCAATTCATTTCTAGAACATAATTCATAGGTAGCACTAGAAGAATCATTTTGCATTTGATTATGTTTCCTCTCTTCTCCATCTCTCCCCCATATTTTTAACTGGAAGAAATCTGAGTTCACATTTGCTAAAAATATTCTGGGCTACGTATCACTGAACTGTGTATATTTGTTACTGTAATAAGAAAGACTACATATAAAAAATACTAGACTAAAGAAAAAGAATATAAATATTATAAATCTCTAGATAAAAAAGTCCTATCATTGTAGAATAGACAACGTTTATATAACACATTTCAACTGCACGACTATCGAAGATGGCGTCGAGTCTTTCTTATAAAGTTCTTTTAAATCGTCCATATTCGATTTAGAGAGAGTCACTTTCTCAAAAGGTTAGATTTGTCGACAAAATTCACCGAGAAACAGAACGGTTATAATACTTTTAAACTCAAACTTTCAATATGTCTTTGTTCACGGAATATTGTTCCCTAGTAGTGGAAAAAGAGAACTATTTTATACTATTTATACTTTCGCAGGTTCAAATTTTATGTTTAAATATCAATATCATGTTTAATTCATTTATTTATATTAGTGTCACTATGTCCTCCTTTTTAGGATCCACTCATCCACTAAGACTCCGCTGTCTGTCTATCTGTTCTTCTTTCACTATGCTGCATATCATGAACCTAAACAGTTAGACAGTTTAGATCTTCAAAAATTATGTTTTTCTGTGCCATCTATAATAAAAAAACAATATGAAGTAAATATTTCAAGTGGCTCCCACACAAGAAACATGATATTTTTGTAATATTGTAAAAACAAAGTAAATTGGTATTATCTGAGCATTCTGATCAGGGACACCAAGACATTTTTTAGTAGTAAAATTATTTTTTGGGTTGTGATTTCTATTTTTTTTTGTTAGCTCACGCTATATCCCGCATTTAGCAGGTAGGCAGCGAGAGCGTGCAAAAATCTGACGGAAATTAGGCAACGAGCTGTACTTAATTACTCTTACATTGATATGCAAAGAAAGCTCTCTGCTTTTTCATCGTTATTTTCCATATCAATTGATTTCACATTTTCTAATGCACGCTATACCTTTAACCGATTTCATTTTAGAGACCAATAGTGAATACGAAACTCATTCAGTAATTCATTTTATAGCTACAATTTCCTTTGCGGCTGTAAATCACGGTAGCGAAAGTGTGTTATCGAACGTGACTGATTCCGAACATGGGAATGCTTTTCTTATCAAACTCCATTGTTAGCACGCCATTACAATTTATTATATACTTATTTTCCTTTTCGAGGGCGCATGAAGCTCTTAGTTTTCATGTTATTACAAAATGTTATATCTTTTGATGTAAATATATATAATAGGACTTATAATATCCGAATAGCGATATAGGGTGTATAGAAATATATAAAGGTTTATTGAATCAGGTTCACGCTGTATCCCGAATTTAGCAGGTAAGGAAAAGGAAGAATAATAATAAGACACTGCGTTCCTTCTTTTTGCTAAATTTTTAAGGTATATTATAAAAAGCAAATGTTTATTATATAGTCTTCACAGAAAATAATATTTTTTTTTTAGCTTCACGCTGTAATACAGCAGAAACAGTTGGCAGAATCTTAAGACACTCTGCTCCTCATATTCCTGTTGATTTTTACGATGTTCTAAAATTTCATCGATCTCTGAAACTACTAATAAGAACAAATAATAAAGATCAATCTATTAACATACAAACAAAGCGTTTTACAAAAACAAGCAAGTATCAAATTTCAAAAACCTCCATTCTGACGAGCTGTGAAGAAAATCCCAAATGGAATCCGCAATATGCCACAAGAAAATATATATACTAGGAAACGCGGCCAAGTAAATACGTATGTGGGTATGTTTGTAAAGAACTCAGCGGACCTGAGTGTGGTACAATCAGACATATGCATTATGCATGAAACCATCCTGAGGCGACATATGCTTAGAAAGTTCCCGTAGATTATTAATATTTGCACGGCGGCATTAAGCTCGCGAACTGCTGAGGTGCGCTCGCATGAAATTTTGATTAGGAAAAGTTTGGGTAATGAATTTGAGTTGTTTACTTGTCACTATTTCGTCTCTTGATATAGTACTGGGTTGAGTTGTGGCGTGATTGAAGTTGGGAATTGAAGTTTTACTTGATTTTGTAAGGTAATGCTGTGAATGTTATACAAATAACTAGCTAGACTCGAATTATGTGTACCTGTGTGCTAGTATTCAATTACTTACAGTAATTAAAAATAATAACAAATAGGCAAAAAATATCTAGAGCTATAAATATAATAGGAATTCTTATAGAAATTGACTAGAAAATGTCTTTTGGCTCCTCATTAAATATCCGGGGAATAAATTGTTCTTATTTCCTCACCTTGGTAACAAGACAAAGTACGTCGTTGGGTTGCAGCACTCCATACACAATATTTTGAATGTTGGGCGGAAAGTAAAGAAGGAAATGTCTTAATACTAAGTTCTAACTAAGCGTGAAAGAGAATGAAAAAGTACAGAACGTGACATTGAACTCCGACACTCTGTGGAATATCGTTTAAATGCACATTAATTGTTGAAAGTGTAAGCCATATGTAGATGCCAACCATTAATTTTTTTCTTTCAGAACGTTTAAACAATAAACCATTACTTTTGAAGTAACGAAGCTGATGATGGCAGTTATTTTAAATTCTGTATGCTTGTATAATAATATTATTTATATTTCATAAAATACCTTTAACCGCAAACTGTCGCACAGTAATTGTGCATGGACGATTGCACGAATTCGGGGCAATTGCGCAAAAAGCAACTGTTTTATTCAATTAATTATTATTTTAACTTGTTTGATTGTAAAATTGAGAAATCAAAAATTGAGAAAAGAGTTAAATTCCTTTTTTTTTTTAAATAATTACCTACATTTTCTCCATTATTTTCTTCTGGCCTTAACTGGACAATGTGCATGCATATATTTATTCATATTTGCATCTAAAATATATTTTAAAATTAGTGTTTGCAATTTCACAGTGTATGTCGCATTAGAACTTAGTTTCCAAAACGTTATTTAACTTTATCATGACAATATTATATGAGTCTCTAAATTTCCGTGTCAACAATCGTTATGCATATACCCTGTACAAAGGAACATCTGTTTGCAAATGGGAAAATATAAAACCATATGTATAAATTTAAAATTATGAGACTTTATTTTTTTTTCGTTTTATGGTGTATTCCATATACGAGTACAGCAGGGTAGGCAAATGGAACTTAGCGCCGAATTCGGACTTTAATATTTTTCAATTATAGCGCTCACGGCAGTTGTGGACTCAGAAATAAATTATTTTTATTTTCACGCTCTGGTAACGTTAGACACGGCGTTAAGTACCACCATTTAATATGGCAAAGATGGAAAATGACGAATGACTTTCCGTCCATTTTGAAAACTCTAATAAGACGTGCTTGTGTTCAAAAAGAGCACAGAATTTTTTATTTATCCATTAGAATTGGAATTAAAACTACAAAAAACTAATTTCGCTAAAATAATTAAATAAAACCTTTTAAATATACGTTCATTATAAAGAACACTAAATATTCAATAAGAGATTAATTCCAAAAAAAACACAAACACGGAACGAACACGTATTACACATATGTAACTACCCACAGATATCTAGAAACGAAAGCCTCCACCGGTCTCGGCAGTCCATTACCATCCTCGAGCAGCGGGCGATCGGGCGAAAAGCCTCTAATTCTATTGAATTAATTAAAACTAGCAGGTACGGTATGCTAAATGTGTTTGAGTTGAGCAAGTGTTTTAAGTTCGATCCTTGGTTTATTTGGAAAACGCTATAAATATTCAATTGAGAAGATACTTTTGAGTTTTGTACGGCTTTTGTGCTGTCCGAGATTATGGGTAAGTATCTTTTTGTGGTTGTTGTTAGAATTGGAAGTACCGTTGAGAATGATCTTTACAGAATATTGAAAATTTTAAATGTTAATTTTTTGAATATAAAAATAAATATAAATACCACCTTTATTGGAAAATTTATGAAAATTGGAACGTTTTAGGATTTGAACACGACTTTAAAACTTGGCGGCTTCTAGCCGATGTGGGTTCATACTCCCTGAACCTTGAAACTTAATGTTAAAATTTTAATCTAGTTCCGTTCCCCACTTTCCCTCCAATTCTGAAAAGTGGATGGCGGAACACAACGCCGTGCTTTGAATTGTCACCAGAGCGAGGAAATTAAAATATTAAATATTTCTTTCCCTTGTAGTTAGTAGGAATCGAATCCACTACTTGCCTTAGCATATAATTTTGCTTCTTACATAAAATTAAGGTTCTAGTCCGACCCTTTATTGGTAAAGATTGTGATCAACCTGACCATTCACTTTATTAGAGCCTGAATAAAGGTAAACTGGCAGAGCAGTGGGAGGGCAACGCAAACAATCTGGGGTTACCTTCGAACGTCGATTTGCTTGAAAATTAGCCTTTGAAACTCCAAGGATCCTATTTGAATGAAATGCTCGGAAATTTAGTGTTTTGTGAGTAGTAATGGCTATTTGGTAATCGAAGTAGGTTATTTTCTGTAATCAAAAAGGCAATTATATAAACATGATGAATAAAAAGATAAATTACTGAGAAAAAATAAATTATAAGAAACAACTAGAGACTCGTAGACTAAACAAATTAATGAATTCCAAAAACTAGCAGTCGCCAGTCATTGACTTACACAAAATGCTAAAGTTCTTTGATATTAAGTTTTTATATTAAAAAATATCACATTCTATTCAAATTATAAATATAACTAATATTTTTAATAAATATAATTAATATATTTTTTTTATTTTTCTACATTTTATACAATGTAGAATGTAAAAATATTTCTAAGTTAAAGTATATCGAGGCAAAGCGTGGTGTTGAGTTCCGCTCCCTCTAGAATTCGACGGAGAGTGGAGAAATATAAAATATTACGTTTAGATTTCTATATTACCCACCTGCTCTTAGAGATACCTGCCATAATTAGGCCCGTATTTAATAACCTCTCTCAACTCTGAGAGCAAACTTGAGATGCCGTTTCAATAACCTGTGAATGAGAACTACATCTCAAGATCGCTCTCAAATTCAACCCGTCAGTTATTTTTTTTTAACACATTTGAGCACGCGGGCAAAGCCGCAAGTAAACCTATTTTAAATATAAAATCACCATAAAAAGATTTGATCTCACAATCATCACATGTACCAACACACATTCCCACTTAGACTCGTCCCACCCTTAGCCCCCCTTACCCTTACCCCTCCCTTTCCCACTTAGCCTATTATATAGATCTAATAATTTTAGAAACGCAATAAAATAGGCCTAATAGTCAATAATAATTCCTCCATTCAACTTAGTAGGTTGACCGGCGAAGAATTCGCACTAAACGACAGAAGACGACGACGAAAGACGTTAAACGGTGGTTTAAGGCCTTAACGGAGCTCGAGAAGCCGTTAAGAGATGTTTATTTGTGCTACGTGACCGACCAAACATTATTTTTGTTCTGTGAATTTATTTCCGGAATCTAGTGATAGATCTGGCTGGTTGGTTATGAACTGAGGAGTAATTTGCTGTATGTAACACGTAGTTCTGTTTCACAGTATGAATGTTCTTAGGTGTTTCTAGTAAGTCTTTTTTCAGCTTAACGCTGTAGCATGTAGTAGAATAGGTAAAGGGAGCCTAGTGTTAAGACACTACGTTCCTCATTACCAGAATTCCCCAGAATTACAATCGCAGAGCTGTGCCCTTGCATCATGACTGACCGCCGTGTTTTTTAAAAAGAAATAATACCTGCTATAAGTATTATAATATATTTTTAGTAAATAAAAATTTTAGCCTTAAAGATTTTATATGGTATAAAATAAAAAAGGACTTTAAAAATATACTGGATTTTAAAGCAAAAATCTCAAAAGATTTCACTAACAAGACCTAGGGGTGTGCGCTTCAGCTTACTATCAAACACACCAATATTCTATCTAAGCCATTTCCGTGAAACACGAATAAATTTCACGCTATCTCAGGAAATCCTTCAGTTTAACAGGTGTTCTTTTTATTTTTTGTAACTTTTTATTATATTTTTGTGAAACTTTATCTTTGAGGTGCTTAGAAATTAATTGGACGAAGATAATGTTGTGTAAGCAATATAGCCAAAACTCATTCATTGTTTCTGACTGTTTTATATTTAGTTTTATATTTTATTCTGCATATAGTGTAGTGTAGTGGTTAGGTAGTGTGAGAAAGACTAGTGTCAAGACTCATTCTCCACTTTCAGCACGAATTTTAGTCATTACATGTTGAGTGGCGGCCATGCGCTTTGTTTTCCAGATCGAGGAAATGTAAAAAAAAAATAATTTTTGTAATTAAAATTGGACCCACAAGCAATATACTGATCGTCCCGAAATCCAGTTGTGCTAAATTTGGGTTTAACCTTTGGGTAAGGGACCCTATTAATAAAACTCCACTGTCCGTTCCTCCGTCTACGCCTGTTACCAGGCTGTGTCAAATGGTTCGCGATAGATAATTAAAATTTTCACTGATGATGTATTTCCGTTGTCATTTAAATAGAAATACTAAAAAAACTGAAATTAATATATATTTAAGTGATTTTTGGTAAGTTTTTGGTTAATATAATAGGTAGACCCTTGAAATATCTCACCATATATAATATGAAACATAGTAAAAAATATTGTACGAAACATTCCAAGCACGAGTCCGACTCGCACTTGACTAGATTTTTTTAAGAATTTTTATGCTTAATTTTTTATATCTTAGTTGAATAATTGATGAATACATGATGAATTCGACGCGTCATCACAGCGAGCTTCAATCACTGGACAAAATTAATTACCTATCTAATGACGAATACGATAGCTTTCAGTGCAATGTTTACTCGCTTTGTTTAATCGGTCACTCTGAATATATTTAGTGGATTTTACCTAAGAGTTTAGTGGGAAATTCTAATTTGTAGTTTACTTATAGCATCTAGAAATTCCTACTTCAAAGTAAATTTTATAGAATATTTTTTATGAATATGTAATAATTAATTATTTTTGATGACAACACCGCGATGAAATGCCTTCAGAGTTTGACAGACTCTTTGTTGTAGGGGCACACTGAGAGAAGATTTCCTAAAATTACTCTGGAAACATGAAAAAACAGGATTTTATGTTTTGTTATCCATGCGAACAGGCTTGCGGGCTATAATCTGATATATTTTTATTCATCCTATATATAAAAAAACATATATATGTTTATATTTTTTTATAGAAACATATTATAGGATTTAAACAATTTATGGTGCACCAAACGCCGAGTTGAAACCGACTCGTGTTTGACAAAGTGCCATAGCCGCAGGACATCCGTGTTGACTTCCCAACGTCTTTCTGGGGGTAAATATAGGAAATCTTATCGGAAACGCGCTTGTGTCCATTTGACCATGGAAAATTGAGTTTGCTGTTCACTAGTAATAAAGGACGCCGTTGCGGCACAGTGGAAAGGCGTAATGCGCGACGGTCATGGATTTGAATCCCATCCGGGGAATTAATATATAATTTATCTTTCTCGTAAGTACGTAAAGCGCGGCGTTGAATTTCACCACTCAACATGCAATGTTTCGAAATTTAACAGAAAATGGGGAATTTTTGCTATTTTGCTATTCTCATCCCATCTAATATATATAAGTAAATATTATTGCCACATTTTAATATATTTAAGTAAGACAAAACAATTTCCACTGTTCGTAAGTGCAAATGACATAGTTTCACAGTCTTAGACTTTCCTATTGTGTCCGATACAGCCAATCAATTATAGTACACGCGAACGCTTTTAACTAACGCAATGGACAGACAGATTTCTCAATAATAACTTTTGGCTCACATTTTATAGAAAATTTTGTAGCGGAATGACGGGCGACTCTTAAAGTGGATTAAATCTGGAATTTAAAGCAAAAATATTCGAAATTCTTCGTTTTGGATAGGAAGAGCGAGTACTAGAGTTTGTTTTTTTTTGTCTATTGAAATAATATTATTATTTAAGTAAGCATGTAATTTAATATTGAGAATAGACTTGTTTGTGTGTAATTTTCAGATTTTAATTTCACTCTTTTTGTTAAGACAAAAATACTTAAATATCCAATCAAAAAATATCTTTATTATCAAACAATTGTCTTTCTTTCCACAATCTAGAAGTATTTTTCCTAACATAAAAAATTAAGCAAATAATTATAAATAAATCATAAAAAAATAACTAAATTAATAGTTAACAAAATATCTTAAAGTAAAATCCAACATAAGTACTAAAACATCTCGTTAAGTTACATTCGATCAAAGCTCGCAAGGATGAGCTTTTAAGAGCTATCCAGTAATACGGCTATTATAAAATGTCTTATACAATATAAGGATTTCAACAATTGGTGCAAGAAGGCATGCAAGCCAATTGGAGCAAAATACTAAGGAATTTCGAAAGCTTTTCAAATGAATTCCAACAATGAATATGTCGAGACAGTATTTAACCTCTTTTTCCATTTCAAATGTAAAATGGAAAAGTTCATGTCAGTCTGTATCAAGAAAAGAATTTGGTTTAAATAGTCGTTTTTTTGATATCCTTTAGCACTTTATTCGATGTTTCATACTGAAGTGAAAAATTTAAGTTTCATAAGGAATAAGAAGATAAAGCCGTGCTTGTTAAAAATAATTTTAAAGCTTAAAAATTTATTCATATTTCCTTTTTTATATTATATGAATATATTATTAATTTTCATTCATGAACCTTAATTTTGCACAGGCACAATCGTTGGCCTGTAAACGCGACGGTTGTGGGCTTAATGTCCATTCGTGGGAACGAAATATCTCTTATTTTCATTTTCTTGCGTTAGCCACGAGGCAAAGCGTGGCGTTGAGTCCCGCCACTCAACAGAATGACTCAGTAATTCGCGTCGCGATGGTGCTTATTAGGTAAAATAAAATAAAATATAGAATAAAAGTTTTTTAGCTTCACGCTGTATCCCGCATATAGCAGGATAGACAAAGGGAACCTAGAAATTTAATGAATCTAGTCAAGACACGACTAAGACACTTTCCCGTTTCCCTTTCCGCCAAATTTGAAAACATTGTGGTATATTGTGTGGAGTGGTAGAACTTAACGCCGCGCTTTGCGATTTCTTTTTTTCGCGATTTCTTACCCGTTTGCGTGGATAATAAAATATCAAATCCTGTATTTTCTCATTTTCGGGAAAAATTCGGGAAATCAACAAAAATAATATCTCGAAAAATATATGGAAAGTCGAAAATGGACAAAACACTAGATTCCCTCTGTCTAACCTGCTTCATGCGGAAAAACGTAGCAATTCTTTTATTTTTCTTTATAACACCTCGCGTACAATCAGGCTTACCAACACCAACATAGTTAACGTAATCCCCAAATAATTGTTTACATTCTTAGAAGCTACCCGCGATAAGTCTAAGCAAATTGTGAAATTCACAACAAAATTCCACTCCATATTAGATTCGCATTCTTATACAGGCTCAGCGCTGTGTGAACACAAAAGGGGGCCACTCCAGAAACTGCTTGAGAATTTCTAGATGTCTATATGAAATATATAAATTGGGACCCTCGAGTAGAATGGACTGCAACAAACTTGGTAAGTAGTTTCACATTGTCTATTGTTGCAGTCGCTTTGTAATTATATATTGGCATATAATTTAGTTTATGCTCTAACGAATTTGTATCTGGAGTATAATTAATATGGTAATTTATTATTTAATTCGTCAACATAGTGGTTATTATGTTGTTTTATTTCTCTGGTTGTTATAAGGAATCCCTGTGGAATCTTTATTGGTCTTCATTTCTTCTTTGTTGCATGAAGGTAGAGTGTATTCTATACTTTTTGTTATCGCATATTTAAATTAAAGTACATATATTTTGAGTATTTCTTACATATGGTTTGGTGATTTTGATGAAAACTACATGCAAAATATTTATAACTCCAAAATCCCTAAAAAAATATACTTTGTTCTTGGAAAAATAAAGGGAATGGCAGAGGGAATTTGTTTTTGCATTAGCCAGAGGGAACCTGGGAACCTAATGTTAAGACACTTCCGTTCTTCACTTTCTGCTAAATTTTGGAGGCATTTCGTGTTGAGTGACGGTGTTGTTACCAAAAATTTAATTTAATGTGTTGTTACCAAAAATTTAATTTACAAATTAGAATTTCCCACTTAAGTATTAGCTAAAATCCACTAAATATATTCAGAGTGACCGATTAAACAAAGCGAGTAAACATTGAACTGAAAGCTATCGTATTCGTCATTAGATAGGTAATTAATTTTGTCCAGTGATTGAAGCTCGCTGTGATGACGCGTCGAATTCATCATGTATTCATCAATTATTCAAGCAAGATATATAAAACTAAGCAGTACTACATATTAGTTAATGGAAATATATATTCTGGAAATGGTCATAAAGTCTACGTGATCTGGTGTCATACAGTATACGGAACATTTGGGTATATTGACTTGCACAGCATCTCAAAATGAAAATTTTACAAAATCATAATAGAAAGTTCCAAAAAGTAAAACACCTGTTAAACTAAAGGATTTCCATGGATAGCGTGAAATTTATTCGTGTTTCACAAAAATAGTTTAGATATCCAAGAATATTGGTGTGTTTGTTGTAAGCTGAAGCGCACATCTATAGGTCTTGTTAGTAAAATTTTCTGAGATTTTTCTTTGAAAATCAGTATATTTAATAGTTTTTTTAAGGCTAAATCTGTGTAAAGTAATAAAAACTTTATTTGCTAAAATATATTATAAGTATCATTTGGTTTAAAAGGCTCACAAGTGTGTGATTGTAAACGCGACTGGTTGTGGGTTCGATTCCCACTTGCGGAAATGTAATATTTATTTAAATTTATATTTTCATTTTTTATATGCAAAAGCGCAGCGTTGAGTTTCGCGTAGACACAATGCCTTCAGAATCTGACTAAGTCTGAGAGAGTCTAAGACTTTGATAATCTTACAAAAAAATACAATACTTATACATTCGCGCTGACACTAAGGTTCTTGCCATTTCAAACTTTATAGACACTCGTCTAAAACTTTATGTTGTACTAAAAACATTTTTATTTTTCTTTACTTTATAAAATATACGAGCATATACATCTCATACCACAATACAAGACTATGGATATTATCTTTATAGAAAACGTATAAGAATTGAAACATAGCGGAATTCGAACCTACGCCTCTTGGAAACCGTTCAAGACGGCTTAAATTTCGCTGTTATTTTTTTATTTCCCAAATGAGAAATAATACTTCCCTCTGGTTACCTTGCTGTGTACGAAATACAGCACGAAACTAAAAAATATTAAAAACATAGCTCTATCATTCTGGTTATATTATTTATTTATTTATTTACACTTTATTGTGCACAATTACACATTAAGAAGAAAAGGAAGAGTATAAAAACGACACAAATATAACAATTGACACACAAAAGGCGGCCTTATCGCTAATCAGCGATTTCTACCAGATTCCATATTACCATATTTACTAGTTTTTTTAATAAAATGCAACTCACAATCTCTTTAAAAAAATTAAACAGCTGTTCCTATGATTTGTAAGATGCTTAAAAAACAAAACAAGAATATAATACAAACTCATTATATTATTTATTTATTTATTTATTCATCAGCCTATCGCCGTCAACTGCTGAACGTAGGCCTCCCTCATCAAGCGCCAACCAGCCCGGTCTTGGGCTTCTCGCATCCATCCCGTGCCAGCCACCTTCTTTAAATCGTCTGTCCATCGTGCTGCAGGGGATTATATTTATAGTTAACAAAAAAAAACTCAAAAAAAAAAACTTCTAAAACTCAAACAGAACTCTAAAACAGATAACTTATTCCAACAGTACGCTATTCCAGCGAGTTTGGAGTTTCATCAGATTTTGTTTGGAGTTCGAAGTTGCAGGTAATTTCCACTTTCGCCGCAATTCATGATGTTCCCACTTAGTAAGCAATTGCGCTTCTTTTGAAAATAACTTTACGTTCTGCATATTAAGCGTGAAAGTTTATATCGGGGATCGTTTGTGTATTTTATAGGGAAAAGGGCAAATTTATTAGGCCTCCTGTATCTGAGGGTAGTGGGTAGAAATAAAGTTTGCTATACTTCTATATTAATATAAGAAAATTGTAGAGTTTGTTTGCTTCAATGCGTTAATCTCAAGAATTCAATAGAATTAAAAAAATATTTTTTTAATGGGAGTCCATCAGCCAAGCTTATGGTCATGTGACAAGCACAACTCTTAATTCCTGAACCCGTAAGAAAAATTCCAGATAAGATAAATTAAGAAATCAGTTCTACTACAGAAAAACTACCAACATATCATAAACCACTCTTTCTTCATTATAAACGGAGTGGGTTGAAAAAACAAAAAATGCAACCTACAAAGTTAAATTAAAATAAAATTGTAAGAAAAATTTATAAAACAGCAACACTACGCAACACGTAGTGTTTAGTCCAAATTAATTGTAGTCTTTTAAATATAAGAAACTTAAGGCAAAACTTATATAATATACTATAGCAAAATATAAGAAAAATTATTATGATAAAGTCATCCAACAAACAGAAAAACTCCAACCCTGATATTCCTTCTATCATCAATTATTGTCATAACATCATCAAAACTTGGAGCTGTCAGTTTATTGTCGATTTATGTCAAAGATATCGAAGTGTTGCAGTAAAAGCCTTCCAATGTCCAACTGCTAAGTTGTCCAGAACTAGCCGTCTGCAGGTAAACTTTGTACTCAGACTTTCTAGGTACCGAGTAACTTGAATAAATGGCTTGAAATGGATTTGAGAACAGTGACGGAAGTATTTTCTCCAGATTAACTTGGCCAATTAAGAATTTCTATTTGTTTTTAAAGGGTAGTTTGTTCTTATGACTGAAATTAAACTTTAAACTAAAGATTGTTTTAGATGAAATGAGCTCGTGGAAGTTATAAAAATATTATTTTATTTTTATATATTGGCACATAGTAGCACAGAGTGACTTTAAAAGCGTAGGTTCACAACACGTCGTATACAAGTTCGATTACCACTCGGGGAAATAAATTATTTTCTATTTCCAGCTCTGGTAGACAAAGTGCGTTGAGTTCTGCCACTGACTATATATTCAATATATTCTATATTTAAGAATCTAATCGTTTTTTTAAATCATATTTTAATCATAGCATTGTTGCTATAGTACATATCTTTATTTTCTACATAAAAAAAGTAAAAAAATATATTAACAATTATTAAAAAATACATATTCTATCATAGAAAAATAGCACTATCTAAACCAAATCATATCACATCTACAATTTTACTATAACACTTCATTTGCAAACGGACTAGAACATATAGCCCGATAAACCCGTTCATAGTAAAATCGTCGTCCGGCGTCCCGGCCAGGGTATCCGTTGCGCGATTTATAAGGGAAATTTTTATACGAGAATGTGCATAAAACTGTTCTCTGTATCGGCCATCGGTACAGGAAATTTATCGTTTCCTTTGTCTCACAGCGAATCGTTCTACGAATTCGAACTAACTGTCCTATAGTGGTTTTAGAATGGAAGCTTTTGAGTGCATAGTGTCTGTTTTATTTATTTGTATTTGTGCTGTCGTTTGGTGAGGAATAAGCAATGTTGGAGTGTTTTCCAAGAGGTAAAGGTTCGAATTCTGCAATGTATTGCTTTTTGCGGGAAACCTTAAAATCTAAAACATCCAGATTTCATAGTCCTCGGCTACACTTTTGAAGAAACATGCCCATGGCCATCAGAGAGATATTTTTCTGAGGGTTTGAACTTTAGATTTGAACAAATATATTCTCGTAAAGGTTTTTTTTTTCTGGGCAAATTTTTAAATTGTGGGGTGGACACAACAACATTCTGGAATGGGCTCGAACGGTCAGCCCGCAGCTTTCCACGTCCAGTGTTTTTGAATATCCGTTTACTGTCATTCACTTTGTTAGTAATGGAAGCACTATATTTTCGAACGTGAGGTTAATGCTGTTAGCCCTATTGGCTTTTAAAACGGGGACTGTATGGGGACAAAAGAAGATATTCTGTCACTGAGAAATCGGCAATACAGTTATAGAATATTGCAGTATTCTTTCTGTATATAGGTACATTTAGAGTATTTTTTTATTCTTTTATGTATAGATATTGCTTTTAAAGTGATAATGATTATGAGAACACGAAAGTTATTCAGATTAGTAAATAAATAATTATTCGTTTCAGCGGACGAAGCCGCGGGCGTGCCATTAGTAATTAATAAGAGATAATGCTGCTAACTCAATATCTAAAACCAATGAATTAATTCAGTGATTTTAACGAACAGATTAAATCATTTAACAATTTGAATCCTAGTTGAATTATAAATTTTGCATATTTCGAATTTACCATACATATTATATGGATAAAATATTTGATATAACCAGATTCTTGCATCAATTTTATACATAATAAAATGCAGTTATTTCATCGGAATTCAGTATTGGCTGCATAAATCATATGGCTTTGGCGCTAGAGGGATGTGAAGAGATAAATGGTATGCATCTAAATTATGTATATATCTGTATATTTATTTTTTTAAATTTTGTTTAAACAGGGTAGGTAAAGGGTAGTGACAACACTCTCCGTTCCCCACTGTCTGCCCAATTTTCGACATTGCGTGTTGAGAGGCCGAACTCAAAGTCGCGCGTTGTTTATCCCCAGATTAGGGACACTCTAGTAAGACGTTAAATTCCGCTCTTCAACACATACTAACAGAAAAGCGGTATAAAGTTCCTTTATATTATATACCATATAAAAGTAATTAAAAGTTATACCATATAATTAATTTGTACAAAAAGAACAGCCCTCGTCTCATATAGAAAATGAAATTGAAAATTAGTTTCATTAATTAACATCATTTCAACAGATTGAAAATTGAAACGTCAAGTACAAGGTTTCATCTCGATTTACAATTACTCAGAAATTTAAAAGTAGGCCCCTTTTTATCCCCGTCCCTTTGATAACTCACTTTCAAATATAATTTAACGAAATATTTTTCACGCAACGCTGAGTTGGGTACTTTTTTTATTATTTTAGTTTAAATGTAAAAATATTTAAAAATAAAAAAGTCTTAAAAGGACCTGAAGAGACCTTATCGCTTTAGGTAACAGAATTTAACTCTATATTTATTTAAGTATCCAGACCTACATTATAAATATAAAATGAAAGTTACAATCCTAAAAAATAAAATAAACAGTTCACTCAACACTTCTATGTTGGATTCCGGCGAAGAGTAGAAAACGGGGTGACTTAACCCAAGGTTCTTCTCATTTACACTGTAATATTCGAATTAATTGAAATTCATATTTCAATTAATAGCTTCATAGCTAAAAGAAAATCTTATTTTACAAGCAAATGAAAGGAAGTAATTATTCCTTTCATGTGCTCTTCATATAACACGACACTGGCAAAGTGATTTAACTATGAAACGAAACTGACTTTTTTTTAAATAATGCAATATGAACATAAAAAATATATAAACTTTTAACATAAAACTAAATTATAACTAGCAAATTACCTTATTTAAAATATTTTCACTCATTACTCTCCGTGTATTCCCTCTTGTATAGAGGGATATATATTACATATATAAGTGGGTCAAATTATAATGTAAATAAAACCACAAACAACGAAATATAAAACAAACAGCCACAGTTTAAATTACAAAGTTTCATCAAAACTTGTTTATTATTGTGCACGGTGTGACTTTACTACAATTTTATTATATGGAACGCTACGGCTTGCTACGAGCAAAAACAACTAAGCTGTTGCGAACTACGAGTATATATTATACATGTATATGTACTTTAACCATATTTTACCTAAAATAATTAGTGAAAAATGTTTTTAAACAACTAAAAAAACATGCTTTAGAGTTAAGTTTCCGCTGTCCTAGTCGTCTAGGTCAAAGACGAAGGTTTACAGTATAAAAATATTAAATTGTCTTCATACCTAACTAATTGTGCTAATTTTCAACCAATTTCGACGAGAAATAGTAGGTTGTGATTTTTTATACGAGTATACTCTTATGATTGATTGATAGATAATTCCAGGGTGGGAATCGAACCTACAATCATCACCCTTATGGATACTCTCACTGTATTGCTTTTAATGTTTAAACTTATATGGTAAGGCCTCGATAAGCTTGAAAATTGTTCAAAAATAAATATGACTATGTTCCTAAGTTGAATTTGAACCTACATCCATTATGTGGTTAAGCGACAAACTATACTCAAACGGCTTAAAAGCTGTATTTAATATTAAAAACGAAAATTTAATTAAAATTTTACTATAAGCTTATAATTTATAGTTATTAGATATTTTTTTTGTATACTTTTTAAACAAAATTTTTCATCATAGACAAATAATAGTTAGTGAGGTATCCACTCCAAAATTTACTACATGCATTGTTCATTGTTTACTTCAATAGAATAAACAGAAATTGAATAGCAACGTTCTAAAATTGGTCAAGTATATTAAGGTAGTCCAATAAATGAAGTTAGCTTGACTTGGAGAAGAGGATTTGGCTGGCGCAAATTTGGTTAGAATAGGTAAAATCGAATCGCAACAGTGTCTTGTTTAAAAAAACTCTATTTATTATTTATTTCTTCAGTAGGCAGAGAGTTTCACATCTGAGAACTGAAGAGAGACACAATACTCTGTTCCCGTTAAGATACTTGCATTCCCCACTTTCCCCGATTTTTTTATTATTTTACGTTGTAGTCTGATATTTTGAGTTGGTAAAAATATATACCTATACTACATCTATCGAAGGTCATGTTTTAAAAATATTAAATTTTCATAACAATAGCATAATAACTAACAAGTGTATAATCGATAATCCATATCAAAATATTTGCATAATTTCGTTATACTACATTTTGAACAATTAAATTTGATTAAATAATTTATGACGCACACACACACGCAGTTAAAAACTATCTAAAAGATTGTGCAAGCGATATCTGTGAATACTCTGTAAGTATTTTAAACTTCGCTTCGCTCGCTATAGTGATAAAAAGAAATGTTAAGATCCTATTCAATTTAATATAATAATAACCCCACGAGGCAGCTTCTAGCGAGCTGTTGGGTGGTGGTCCCTACTTGCCTATATTGGCGAGCAGTGTAGAGCAAGAGCTAATGCTCAAAAAATGGAAGTGCTCAATCTGCGTAATAAAAGAAAAACCAGCTCACGAGCTCATCGTGATGGTGAAAAAGCTGAGGATCCGTCTAGTGAGAGGAAAGTCACCGTCGGCCAACAATTCAATTTGAGACGTGGAAAAGCGAACATCCGTTAGCCTCATCCGATAGTACCTTACCAGTAACCAGTCCATCCAAAGCCTATTCCGTAGTCCCAATTTAGTTTTCGTATTTTCCATAGTTTCAAAAGCGGCTTCGCCTTCGCCTGTTGCAGGATAGGAAGAGGGAACCTAATGTTAGGATTGTTCCACTGAGTCACGACGGCCTCAAATAATATTATATTGATAATAGAAAATTTTATAATTTGCAATCTATTTTTTCTTTACAACAATATTAACTTTTATATAAGAACCTAAAACGGTATGGGTTTAATGAAAAATCTTAAACACCCAATATGACTTAAACCGGCTTCTCAGCGTTAAGTCACGTTGCTGCGAAGCGAATGTAGGTTAAAAGTTAATTAAAACTGTTTTAAAGTTTTTTAATCTGCTACAAGTTTTTTTCCAGCAGCTGATGTAATCTTCTTTTAAAGTATGTTATTAATGCCTCGATGAATAAATCTTTGTACCAACTTCTCTTGTATAATTATGTGTATCTTGTATAAATATATTACGAAATTATTTTTTTAACTCTATTTTTTAAAAAATGTAATTGATCTTATGTGTCAAAACAGAGAGTGCTGACAATTATCACTTTTTTTAAATGGCTTGCAAAGCGAGTCAATACAAAGGTCTACCAGAATGAGGAAATGACCAGATCACATACCGCAAATATCGCTGCACCAATATTATATCAATGATTTTAATATTAAACGAGGACGGAGTGTCTTAACACTGCCTACTCCGCTGTGAACACACATACAGAAAAACAAACAGTTTCATTTAAAAATCAGTTCAACTTAAAGTAAAGGCATATCGTGCATAATTGAACTTCGAAACCAATAGAAGTTGTTTATATATAAAATGTAATTAGTACATAGTAATTACGCAGCCACTGGTGATTCGGAGGAAATCTTGGCGAGGCTTCCGCAATTAAAGCCGGCCTTAGCCGTGGCCAGCTAGATCCAATTATGAGAATTTGTTCGGAGTTGTGAGAAACAAGCGTTTGTGTTAGTTCTACTTTTTTTAGCTTTATATTTAATTTAATAAATAAATAAATTTAATGTTTTAGCTTTATTAATCATGGAAACCTAGTGATGAGACTTCCATTCCCAATTTCTTATGAAGCTAAAGATTGCTAATATCAAGAACTAGTGGCTCAAATTAAATAAAAACATGGATAGTCCATTTAGTGTCTTAATGTGAACGGAGTATCTTAACACTAGGTTCCCAAGTACCCTATGCCTACATGGCTATGTGCGTGAACCTAAAAGAACATATACAGTGAGTGTTTCGGTACGATTTTCCTTTGAGAAACTGTTTTATTGATTCACTGTTATAGAGTGCAACCAAAGTCTGTATATGATTCATTGCTTAAATATGCAGAACAAATTACAATTTATTTATTGTCTCTATATAAATAGACAAAGGCAATGTAATAATGTTTAAAAAGGGGAAGGGGGGGTGTATGTATTTTATGAAATTTGTATAATTTCACATCTAACTACAAATGCAGGAAAAAACATAAATAAAAATCATTATTATTTATTAAAACAATTAAAAACGCTATCGCTTATAACTACATACAACCTGCAACATCCACCGTTTGCATGTAAAAGCATCGTTAAAAACTGTCTTCCACATTAAATTACATTATAATTATTAGATGCGTATAAGGTCTGGAGTAACGCTCGCTAACTTAACGTTACGTTATTTCGTTATAGATGTTTGTCACACGATTTAGTTAGAACACGCGATGGAAAATTGAATTTAAAGGATATTCTTACACTTTTGTTAATTGGAAATTTCGGTAAAATTTCCTACTGATACTTGTGAAACGATAACAAAATTATTTTTATTAAAAAAAAGAAATGGTGGTGAAACACTCTGCTTTTGGCATCCTAATTACACATAAATAATCAAGTATTTACATCAAACCTGCATTCAGAATTCTCAATTCTCCTTTACTAATTTTATCTGTTTCTATCGATTCCCCAAGATCCAATCTCTGGAAGTGGAACTTAAGTTCTTATTATACTACTCTTTGTCTCATCTTAGTATCTGCTGGAGAAAAATCCGAACGCTTAATGAACTCTTGTATAAAGTTAAGTGGTTCTAGATGGCTCTTATTTCACTTGCATAGGACTAGATTGGTTTTTAATATTGAAACTAAATTAAAATGTAAAGACGTTAGAAATATTGGATAAACTAAAATAAATAATAATTAGACACCTATATAATATATCAGTAATTAAATAGTGAAAAATAATTAAAATTACAATTATATTTTTATAATGCTGGTTTTGTACAAAGTAAAAACAAAAGTAAGAAATGTATGAAACAAAACAACAAACGTGAGAATGTATCTGTGTAGAACGCGGCGTTAAGTTCCGCTACTTAACATACATAATCTCTTAATCCATGAAATAAGGGGGGCACTAAAAAAACAAAAAATGTAACTCAAATAATGAATGATTGTCAAGAAAAGACTGAAAATAAACTCAAAGTATATGTTACGTTGGCACCTCTCGGGCTTCTTCTGTCAGCCCGATGCGGGGACGGTGTAAATCTCTTATTACTTATACGCGACATTACCATTTCGTTATTTAAGAATTTGACAATTATTTGAATATTGGGATTTTTTAGCTTTACATTGTATATCGCGCGGTAGGCAGCGGGAACCTGGGGGCCTAATGTTAAGACACTTCGTTCCCGTGAAAATAACTCCTAACTAGAGCGAGGAAATTAAAATATTAGATATTTCTTTATAGTGATAAATATTTTAAATAAATCTTTTTTTATTAAATTTATTAATTAGTTACTTTCTTTGTGCTTCAAAATGTAGTATTTGATAAGTAACAATATTTTATTGCATTTTAAGCTTTTCAGAAGATTATTTTTTTATTAAAAAAATATATAATGTCAAAATATATATTGCACGAAATGTCAACAGCCATTCAACTTTTTGGCACAGAGCCGTCTGTCAGCTCCTAAATTCTAAGTTTTGCCCCCATTATTAAAACTTGAGTAAAAAATAAAAAACAAATCTAAATGGAACCCATACTTTTTTAGGGTTCTGTTCCTCAAAAGATTTTCTATTTTTTTTACCTTTTGGAAAAATTTTCTACTTTTACTATTTTATTTCTTCTTTAAAAAAAACCTTAACATAATATTAACATATATAAAAATATCAAAATATACGTTCTTGTAGCACATCTGTTAAAGCACTTCGAAAATATTATCTCAACAGAGAAACTTGTCGCTAATGGAGGCATTTTGATGTACTGCGGGTGCGGTGGAAAGAAAATCAGCGAACAACGAGAAGATGAATGTTCTGTCAGTCTGTCCCGACGCTCGGATCATATGTTTTGTGGGGGGTAAGCATTTTAAAATGTGTGTGATTCTGTTTAAAATATTACATAGTAACACTGATTGTATGTATTTTTGTATAGAAATAGTTATTAGAGGCTATCATGGCGCAGTTGTGTTAACGTATGAGTGGAAACGCGACGGTTGTGGGTTGGATTTCCAATCGGGAAATTAATATTTTTTTTATTTTAATAATTTCATTTCTTCGCTCTGTCAAAGCGCGGCGTTGAGTCCACCAATCAACACCCAATGCCTGCAGAATTCGGTGTCTACCCTGCTGTGTGCGGGATACAGCGTGAAGCCGATTTAATTTAATTTCTTAAAAGTTATATAGAAATTTCTTAAAAGTGAAATATTTTTTTAAAAATGTTAAAAACTCTGATTGTATACCATTTCTGAAATATAAGGATATTTCATATTTGCAATAAGTAAATTATACCAAGAAATCTTAATTTTAAATCACTCCATTCTTTACCTGCAGTGCTATAGATACACAGTTTCAAAAAGCCAAATGTCAGTCAACGTCATATTTCCTTTAAATTGAACTTAAAAATTCAATTCCTAAGAATCGAATCCACTACCTACAATAGTAATAGAATTACAGAATAACAAAGACATGAAATTTCTAGTAACAATATCAAAATATCACTCTAAATTCATTAAAACTACTCCTATCTTCTGAAATACTCAATTAATTATTCGACGCCACTCGCTGCACTTCCCCCGAGATTCAGTGTTTATGAAGATCGTTATACCGGTACGTGGTACACTGGTTCGAATTTTAATTAATGAAGCTTCTATTTGAAAATATAATTTAATATGTATACAGGGTGGAACAGGCAGCGCTTCTTTTACTGAAACTGCATATAGGGTAAAATATTTCAAACCCAGAATTAAAAAAATTAATCAAGGTACCTCAACAGTTTAGACGTAGGATTTCTTTTTCATTTCACGATTTTTATCCATACCTGTATTTCGTGTCACGCACACATACGTATGCGACGTTGCCGCTTTGACAGGTAAGTGTGTGCGTGCCTATGTTATACTTTACAAATGGCGTTTTATTTTAAAACGATAATTTTATTATTTATTTTGTTTGAAAAAATAACTTTTTCATTTTTGGGAATTATTTTTTTTCCGAATTATATTAGGCTTTTATAGAGTAGTTAAAACTGTGGTTTCATTTAAAGTGGTGCTGACATTCCACTCTGTATATCTTATTTTACTATGTATATTTCTATGTTATATGAAAACGTCCATATATAACACAAGTTTAAGGCCATAATGCAATTTTTTCTAATTAAAAGAGTATGCTGGAGGTATGCTGCAAAAATCTCGCCCAGGGCTCTGGTAGAGGAACTGCGTGTTGAGTGGCAGAACTCAACGCCGCGCTTTTGCCTTAAATTTTAGCAGTAACTATTAAAATCTGTTCCATGAAAATGAAATAACTGAATCGATATTAATGAAATTGTTATTAAATTCCATAATATTACAGAACGCTATTAACAGAAAATGTTTTGAATTGTCGAAAATGATGTAGTTCTGACGGTAAATGGAATACAAATTATAGTAACGTCATGTTATTTATTTAACAGAAACTGTAGCGTAAATTTCGATAAATACATAAATTTGTTGATTAATCGATATATAATTTAATTAAAAGCATCATCACGCTATATCCCGTACACAGAATAGGAGGCAGAGGGAACCTAGTTCTAAAACACTTAATTCCCCATTTTCCACCGAATTCTGGAGGTATTGCGTGTTGAGTGGTTTCCTCGACACCAGAGCGAAGAAATGGAAATATAAATTTAAATAAATGTTTTAATTTTCTCGAACCCACAAACAGGCGCCTTTACAGGCTCACACTTGTGCTCCTGAACCACGACTGGTCTCTATCTATTTTACAATTAAAATTAAATAATATAATTTGTCTTTGTCAAAGTCTAGTGACTAAGACTTTGTCTTGTGACCAGAGCGAGGAAGTTAAAATAATTCAATTCCCCAAATGGTGATCGAACTCACAACCGACGTGCTTAGATTTAGACGTTGTACCGCTGTGTCACAACGACCTCAAATACGAAATACTCACGAATAAAACATATATTATGTATATAACAAGTAAATTAGAGGTAATACCATAAATTACATATCTATAAAGAAACTACATTTTCTACAAGAATTATTATAAAATTATGAAATTAATTTACTTAGGATCGACATCACTAATTACGGCGATTAGTCTTTACGAGCACATTACGCTGGTACGTGGCAGTTGATACGTGTTAAATGAAATTCGAATTATATTATACTAGCAGCCCACACACGGCTTCGCCCGCTTTAACATATATAAATTGTAGCCTATATGTTAAAGTGATGTATAAACTATATTACTGCAAAATTTCGCCTAAATCGGTTCAGTAGTTTTTGCGTGAAAACATATGGTCCTATATAATATAGACTATCGACGTCCTCGGTAAAAATACTATTCAACACAAATAATATTTCAATTCTAAACAGTAGTTTTTGAGATTACCGCGTTCAACCTAACAAACATCAGTTTTATAACATTAATATAGAAAAAATTCCCTTATTCAAATATGAAAGCACGATCATCGTTTACGTTAAGGGATAACTAGTTCGTGTATTCCATCACAAAAAATAAAAAAAACAAGTACACAGTTCCATTAAACAAAAGTCCATATAATTATAGAGTTCAGTATAAACTATTCATGTAAACACACATATATTTTCAGTACAATTGCATTCCACAGCCAGAATTTTCAGCTGTGCGGCGTCCAATATGTTTTATTTGACCAGGACTAAGCAATTCTCTTAAAAGTTGGCAAACAAAACGGCTTAGAAGGAGCGTAAAAAGGACGTTGAGGCCACTTTTCATTAGACGACTAAGATGCTGCGAGACTTACGATTCATTGTCTTGTTTTTGTTCTAAACTTCAAAGAAATGAGACAAGTATATAAATAATTAAACTCAACTAAATCGTGTTTTTAGCTTCACGCTCTACCCCGCATTTAGAGGGTTAGGCAGAGGTAATCTAGTGATAAGACTCTCCGTACCTTACGTACTGCCTAATTTTCGAGACATTGAGTTTTCAGTGGGATTATTGTATTGTTATTATATTAGCGTACCTATTTTATTTCCGTAATGTATGAGGAAAACGTTGAACACGAAATAATTATTCTGTTTTCCAACAGGAATCCATGTTCTTTAATATTTAAGCATGTCTTTCTGCATTATAATATAAAAATACTAGGCCCTTAACTTATGTTAAGTATAAAAGGTAATTTCCTATTAAAAATCCTTTCTTGGTGCTCCCAAAACACTGCCCGAGGATAAACTTTAGCGTTCTACGCCGTGTAGTGTTGTTACCTACCTGCTACCAGCTTTGTTTTATCTACCTATCATTCAATAAAGGAAGAGTGCTATCATTCTTAAAAGAAATTACAAGAAAACTAAAAAAAAATATTAATAAAAAAAAAAAACAAAACCCCCAATCGTGAAATGTAAAGAACCCCAAGCAATCTTACTAGTACCATCGAGAAACATCTCCTCATAACACATTGTTGAAGGTGCGCGACAGAACACCGCAATGGCAGTCCACCGATATAAATGCAAAACTTTACTAGCTATAAAATTTTCTAAGGAATTGACAATATTTTTGTTAAGTTGACTTTTGGTTCTTTTTTTCTTTGCTTTTAGATATTTTTTGTATCGTCAACTTGAAGCTAAGTTATATATAGTTCTATTATAATTTTGATACCGATTACGGTATATAATATTCTTTTATAATAAAAATTATTTTCATAATCTATATATATAAAAGGACTTGTCCTCACTGACTGAGGTAAGACGCACTCACAGCCGTAACCGCTATGCGTAGAAACGTGGAATTTGTACAAAAGTTTACTTTCGTAATCTGGACATCCACTAAGAAGGGATTTAGAAAAATTTTAATCCTTGAAAGTTTGTATGGAAAAAAATTAAATCGGCACCGATTTTTATAAATTTTGAAATTCAGACTCTTAAAAGTATTTAATTGAACACATGTTTCGTGGTTTATTAGAATCCACTCTTAATTACGCATGTGAAGCTGCGCGCTGCCGCTAGTTTATTATATGTCGGTAATTTATTATGTGGTATATATAATTTATCATAGTGATTTTTCTTAGTTCTTTTCTGTAGATTGTAGTGGTAAATCACTACATTTTCATTTTCCATAAAGGTAAGATTATTTAATCTGACAGATCTTTTCAGTAGAAAAAAAAGGAAAATATTTGACGACGAAGTCAGTCTTAACATTATGGTATACTAGCGGACCCGCGCAGCTTCGCCCGCTTGCCCTTAGGGGTGAATCCTAATAAACCATGAAACACGTGTTCAATGAAATATTTTTAAGAGTATAAATTTCAAATCTTATAAAAGTCGGTGGCGATTAAATTTTTTTTCCATACAATTTTTCAACCCCTATTTGATCCCCTTAGGAGTCGAATATTGCAAATTCCCGTCTTAGCGAGCACCTACGTCCTGTAAATAGCTCCTATGCAATATTTGAGATTCCTAGCACTTGGAGTTTCTGAGATTTCGTGATGAGTGAGTGACCTTTCGATTTTATATATATAGATTAATTCCTACTAATGTTCCTACTATTATGTGAATATAAAAAAAAAATATTTAGTTTAAAAAAACATATTCTACCTAATGAAAGTATGTTAAAAATAAGCAATACATTTAATCGAGACACAGCTATTATTCCCTTCAAAAATTCAGAGTTACAATAAAGGAATGTTATATAAAAAGGCTGTACTAATCCATTTCGCAAAGTTTCCACCCTTTCCCTTGTGCTCGAGTTCTTTTGTTATACTTTAAGACTCCCCCAGGCTGGGTAATGATTTCCGAATAAATTCCACTTAAACCAAAAATATTTCATATTACTTTGTAAATCAATATTTTCATAACTCAATATGTTTAAGAAACTCCGTTGGTTCTTCGTTATCTGGGGTAAGATAACGAAGACGAACATACGACTCGTTTTCCATCATAATTAACTCTGAGGAAATGTTTTCCTCACTGGTGAGGAGAAAAAGCACGGCGTTAAGCTCCGCCACCACCACGAAAATTAGGCGGAAAGAGTGTAATTACGTGTCTCTACTCAAATATACAGAATCAGGCTATATTATCTTGCCAGAGTATATTATAACACATCCTATGCTTCTTTTGAACAAATACCTAAATCTCTTAATCGTTTAGGGGACGTAACCTAACGCCGCACATTGTTTGATTAAACTAGTAAAGCAATAATTTAATAACATAATACAATTGTATTTCCATGCTATCTATCCTCATTATAAATGTGAACCAGGATTATATTCGAACCTACAACCGTAATTTAAAGTGAAATAACTACATCTCAAATCTACTATGGCGTGCTCGTCATTTATTTAAAATCCATTCGTCGTCATCATCTTCATCAGCATTGTTTTAATTATTAATAAAAAATAATAATAATAAACCTAACAAGCACAATACCCATTATTTATCCTCTCATTTGAAGAGTACTGTATTGTACAGAACTTAAAATGAAATGAACTTAAAATATAAAATTAAAAAAGTCTGAACAAAAAATTATTAAAAAGCTAAAAAGTACCATTGAAAAAGAAAGTTCTTTTCAATTATGTCTGATCAACTGTACTTGATATGAAACCGATTTAATGAACGAATAAGCGATGAATACCCATTCAAATGTGAATGTATGAACGAATGAATGGATGTACGTACTCGTACCGATACCGTTCCTGTTCACTTTGAGGGTTGGATGCCTTTTTTGTTTTACTTCCAATGTTACCTTACTTTTATCTGGAATAAATTAGATTTTACTTGTATTTACCAGTATAATATATAGGTTGTTCCCAAATTGGTATTGCTTTTTAATTTTATGGTTTATACTTATTTTACATACATTTTTAGAACACTTTAGCTTAACAAAATCATTTAGTTTCGTCTTTTAAAATATACTATGATATTTTATAGCTATACGCCATATGTCACTTGGAGCACCGCATAGTGGACTGAGGAAACCTAGATTTAAGACTCTCCGTTCGCCACATTTTCGAGATATTGCATTAAGTTAAGAAACTAAAATTATTCATTCCCCACAATGGGAATCGAATCCATAGCCGTCGCGTTTACAGTCAATACGTTTACGCTGTGCGAGTGCACCGCGACGGCATCAATTTATTCTAAGCAATTTTGATATCGATATATAAAAGATATAAAAATACATTTTAAAATTAAATTCAAAGATTTAATTTAACAAAGGCCTTAAAATACAATGACAATGAGATTCTGAAAAGGTCACGTGACTTCCATTAATGTCAATGCTTATAATACATTACGAACTTTTTAATAAGCTTTATAGAAAATTGGAAGTACAATTTAATATAGGCGCTGCACGGAAGCCACCGTGGATCTCGACGGTCGCTCTTTTCAATATTTTTACAACTTTTGTGATAATATAATGAAATTGAAAATATTTCCTTTTAAATTATATGTATTTTTTTAGTTTCACGCTTTATAACAGGTAAACAAAATGAGCCTAACTACACTATAAAACTATCATACGAAAATAAAAAATAAACATTTTTCTAGACAGTTGCTGCAGCTAATGACTTACAAGTATTAACAGTTTTTATTTCATCGAAATCGGGCCAGCAATTTCAAAGTTACAGCGCTATAAAGTTTCACCATTATTTTTTTTTATTTTCCATTACATACGCACATATTTGTCTAAATTATCTATTTTAAATCGATTTATATAGTTTTCTATAATATTATAAAAATATAGGTTCATTTATTATTCAAACAACTTAATTCATAACAAAAATTACCCTT
>JAEBDU010000093.1:75862-104873 GCA_016802625.1 Heliconius numata
GTTCATTTATTATTCAAACAACTTAATTCATAACAAAAATTACCCTTTAAATAATGAATCTTTTTATAGACGACAAAGTCTAACAAAGCCGTCCATATAACCATTTATAATTTCTGGATAAATTTCAACATGCAAGCTCCAACTTCCCGCTTTGAAAGTGACACGTTTCAAAATTTCAAAATGGTTATTTTAAAGTTGGAGATATTAAAATAAAGAGGAAATTAAATAGCTATCGCCGAAGAATTCCAATATCTGTTCCGTTAGCTCGAAATATGCGAAAGTTTCCTTCACAGAAATACCATCTAGGTACATTTTTGAAATCTTATATAAGTACTCCGGTCGATTGTGATTTTTCAAAATGAAATCTGTTTAAAATAAAAAAAACAGCATGTACTAATAATATAGGTAATATGAAATCTGTTTAAAAGAAGAAAACAGCATGTATTAATAATATAGACACTTTGAAAAATATATATGTTTATTTATTATAGCTTAAGATTATCGTGGCCATTGTACTACATACATTTTCTCTGTCATTAGTGATAGTTGTGAGCCCACTCTCTCACTCCCGTAAAAGAAAAACCTGCCAACGTCATCCGTCTGAATTCAGCCAGAAAGTAGATAAAGGAGGTTTTATTGAACTAGGATTTCTCTGCCTACCTGCCTCTCCCTTTCTTTAAATTCACGCTGTATCTCGATTTATAGCAAATTAGGCAGAGGGTTAAGAACCTAGTGTTAAGGCACTCCGTTCCCCGCTTTCTATTAACACCACGTTTTGTCTTGTAAGAAAATGAAAATAAATCAATTTCCCTGAGTAGAAACCGAACCTGCTATAAGTAGGATATTTATAAAAAAGAACAAATAGAAATTAATTTCATTACTAAAATTAAATTTCACGTCCCTTTTAATTTTTATTATAACTAAGTGACGAAAGTCCATTAAATGGTTTTAGTTTGAAGATGAATAAAAGCAAGTACTTATTTGAGACTTAAAATATTTCCAAAGAGTATAAATTCACAGAGGTATCACAAAGATCGCTTAACTTGGGGCGAAGTTTCATTGTTAGGCAAATTTATACAGTCTGCAAAAATAGTACCACATTAAAAATGTTCGATTATATAATAAATTGTTTGTTAAGAGACATCAGAAGCGTGGTACCCAGCTAGAATATAGTGTTAAGACACTATCCACGCACCGTCCAATTTTTGAGAAATCGACGGAACTCGACGCGCTTTGTCTTATTCTCAAAGCGTGAAAATGAAAATACCTCATTCTCCTGAATGGGAATCCAACCTATAATCGTCGGGCTTACAGTCAGATGCTGTGCTGCTAAGCCACGAAGACCACAATTTTAAATTCCACCAGTAGAATATGTTTCCAGAATATAATAAAAGTGTTTTACGATTTCCCTTTCGAAATGTTTCATCGTTGAATTCCAACACCCAAGATGCAAATATGAAGACTGGTGTAAATTTTATCACTGGATCTTATCTTCTATATATTATTATAATGCATATAAAACTCTTCAGTTACTGACCGACTAGCTGACGCAAACGCAGTGTAGAATGCTGGAATTTGCCAATGGGGTAGTGTAGACGAGCACCAAAAGGAGGATTTCTTCAAATTCCTAAGGGAAAAAAACTGATTTAACGATTTCACGCAAGCGAAGTCACATACTATAACTAGTCTACAGCGCAAATATTGTCTAAAATAAGTTTAAATAAACATATTTATTTAAAAAAATCATTATCCATTTACAAAATCGTGACAAAAATAAAGAAAAATATTTAGTTGCGTGATATGTCTAAGGATTACCTGAAATAGCTTTCGGAGCTTCATATAAATTTCATAGGTTTCAGTACCTACGCTGGACTGTCCGAGAAGCCGCGTTTGAATTACTGAAGAGAATGATTTTTAAAAAGTCCATTTTTATTTATCTCACATAGCAATGTAGGTAAAATAAAAACTGGTGTTTAGACACTTAGTTGTCCGCTTTGCGCCCGGGTTAAAGCCATTCTCTGTTATGTGGCGGAACTAAACGCTGTGAAAACAGTGAGGAGAAATAATTCACCGAATAAGAATTGATCCCATTTCGCCACTATGACCTCAAAAAGCCAGGATATAGTGAAAATATTTAAATGCAATGGAAAGAATAAGAAAAAGATAAAGATAAATCAGCCTTAAATGCTTAATGAGACAGGCAATTTGCTTTTGGCAATACCTACAAATGTGGGATTTATCTGATGGAGGGGAGATCATGAGATTCCCAATTTTATTTGGAAACTTTTTCTTGATTAAGCGTTTAATAATACCCACTTGCATTTCCTTACAACGTTATAGGTTTAATATATTTAATTTGGTTTCTTTTTACAGCTCCACGATTATAGCAGGTTTGATAAAGGAAAACTAGTTTTAAGACACTCCAGTCTCTAATTTTAGCTAGAATTTGAGATATTGAGTTTAGAGGCGTAATTTAACGCCCGATCACTTTGGGATCATATATATAATCCCCAATTTGATCGGGCTAGCAACGATCAAATTTACAGACATACAGACATACTGTCTCATTACTGTCTCTATTTTTTTTTCAGTTTCACGCCTTATCCCGCATGTAACAGGGTAAGCAGGGAGAGCCTAGTGTTAAGACACTTTCGGCACCAGAGCTTCGAAATGAAATTATTAATTACTATAAATAGCCTCAACTAATAATTAGAAGATATAATATACGCACAAACAAACCAAACCGCAATAAAACAAATTTGGCCAACTCTCCTTGCTACCGTCAATCCTCAGAAGTATAACTTAAGATCAAACACTAGTGAACTCTCGATGCCTACCTAAACTTGACAGCCGTCCTTAAGATAATGTTTTGGCAGACATCTCTCGAGGATCATTGAGTATTTGAATAGAAAATTATTGTGGTTGTTAGTTTAGTTTATAATGTTAACTGTTGTTATATCTGTCTGTTTACTTCTCTGTTGTATTAAATAACTATTCAGTAATTCAATTTAAATGAAATAATAATAAATATACTAATTTCTCTTGTTATCTTGTGTTATTGTTTATTTTTTTGTGTAGTAAAGAATGAGTATTATTTAAAAATTCTCCACTTTCCCAAAAAGAGTTACGTCTTGTTTGCATGCAGCCAGTTTTAGGGCCATTCTTCCATTAGATTTCAGAACTTGCCTTGCAGGCCCTAAAATGTGAGACCTATCTGCCTAGGAGGTTCTATCTGCCTAATATCAGACAATATTTAAAAACTCAAAAAATGTCTTTATTAAAGATTTTTCAATTGTAATTTTTCTTCTTTTATAAAATGAAAGAAAATCAGCTATTACAATAACAAAATATTCCTCATGCTATTACTGGTAACGATATAAGGCTACCCGATGCCCTTTGCGTGTCTGAACATCGAATTACGTACGGTCTAAACAAAATTGGTAATCCAGGTAATTTCAGGTGACTTCCATAGGTCGTGTGGGATTGATGTGCTGTAGTAAAGACACGCAATGGTCCTGGATTCAAATTTTAATTTGAAATTATTTTTTTGTCTTACGTCTTACCTTTAAGAAGAAGAAGAAGAAGCATACCGAAACGACGATTGCAAACTAAATAAATATATCCTGTCAAGATAGACCCAACGATATATCATTTATTTGTTCACTAGTTTATTAGTAACAAGGGAATAAAGAGACGGATATACATAATCTCGAGATATTTTCTTTGTCAAATTTAAAAAAAAACAACTATCCACCTAAAAATACAAGCGCATTAAAGTGAATGTAGAGGGAACCAAATCGCACAGAATACTTCATACAACGCTCGAATGAACATAAAGCTTATCGTAACCTTTGTAGATTTTGTTTAAGATATGTATAGCTGATTTTTACCATTTTGGAAAGAAAAGGATTTTATCTAGAACGGTTTAATCGGTCGATCATCTATCATCTATCTCAAAGTGATACCAATCGAAGGAAAAATTTAATATATACATATCAGGATAGGCAAAGGTAGCCTGGGAACCTAGCTAAGACACTCCATTCCCCACTTTCCGCCGAATTCTGGAGGCATTGCATGTTGAGTGACGGAACTCAAAGCTGCCCTATGCTTCGATACCAGAGCGAAGAAATGGAAATAGAACCCACAACCAGTCGGTTTACAGTCACATTTTATGCACCTGCGCCACGAATGGCCTCAAACAAAACCTATTTAAGAATTACTTAACTAGTTTTAGAAAAATAATAATTATTCAATAATAGAACAGACGTTTGTCTTAACTTTTTATTATCTACTAATATATTTAGGAGAAAAAACATATGTAATTTGCACACACAAACTTTTCAAAGCTTTTAATAATGTACGCGACCTAGAGGACATGTAAGTTCTAACTGAATTTAAAACTTTATTTGTCCACGCCACCTACATTTATAGTCTGTAGTCACAAACAGAGCAATAACTTAGCATTGTCTAGAGAATTTATAGCAAACTTGGAAAAACACTATTACTATTCATAGCATTTTTAAGTTTTTCTATTTTTTCAGTTTCACGCTGTATCCCGCATGTAGCGGGGTAGACAGAGGGAAGCCTTCTGTTAAGACTGCTCCGCTTCGCTCCCCAATTTCCGCCAGATTCTTGGGGAAGTGCGTTTTGTGTGGTGGAACTAAACGCCGCGTCGACACCAGAACGAAAAAATGACAATATTAAATATTTAATTTTGTAGTAAAATAAAATAAAAAAATATTTTGGTTAAGTGCCAGAATTTATCTTTTTATTGACAGTATTTTTCATTTTTTTTTGTTTGTATAGCAGGGTGAGAAGTAGAGGGAACCTGGAAACCTAGTAAGACACTTCATTCTCATTAAGACACTTCCGTCCCCTACTTTCCGCCGCGCGTTACCACAGCGATTTTTTCCCTCGAGTGGAAATCGAACCAAATCGAACAAGGGGCCCTTGCACCACTACGATTAAAACACTTAATTATCTAATATTGTCAACATTAATAGCATGCACTTTTAGCTTTACATACAACCTACACATGTCATTAAATATTCATATATGCACAAACTAGGCACGAACTTACCTAAAGTAACTAGCATTTTGTACTGGAAATTTGAATTAATACCCGTATCAGCTGTAGTATAATTGTTAGTGTTGTTACAAATATGCTGGGGGAACTGTTTTTAGTTGGTTAACTTTGAACTGTGGGTATATCACATTGAGATATTATGGTGATTGTTTTAAATAAATTATTGATTTTTTAGCATATCTCGGTATATCTCTCTCTCTCTCTCTCTCTTACGAAAAACTATATATAGATACTCTAGTGCCGGTTTTCTGTGGTGGTTGGTATTGTTATGTAGCCAGTGGAATTTTATTTATATTTTTTATAAAAAATAATATTGTTATAATCCGTTAGCTAAAATCTGAAACGTACTGACACTATTGTTAATACCTACATTAACACTATTACGCCAAATCCGGGCGAAAAGCGGAAACCGAGTGTCTTGACACTAAGATGTCTCTGCCTTCCCTGCTATAACTATAATAAAAATAAACATTTACTTAACAATAAAGAATTAACAATGATTAATATTTATTTAAAATCTCCCCCTCTCTCCCAACCGTACAAACGCAACGGAAATAATAAAAGCAAAAATGGTACGGAAAATAAATCCGTTATAAAGTAGTTTCATTCATAAACTTTACATTATCCGAACTCGCCTTTCCGCTCTTTGAGTTCGGCAGAATATGAACGCTGTCTGCGAAATCGCGGCAGCGGCATTTAATTCAGAAAAGTTTGTTCTGTTACAGGCCAGTGTTACTGAAAATGAGCTGGTAAATAACCTCATTTTAAAGTTAACTTTTACTTTATTTTATGGTTTTATTAACCTCAATTAGTTTCCGTTTATATATTTTAATTTCTATTGCAAGTTTTTGTTTTGACGTTGACTTGACGATGAGCTATCCTATATTATGTCAATATTAGCAGTTTCACTCTACAACCCTCTGAAAGAGAGAGTTGCCATGTAACTAGGGCTAAAAAAATGAAAATATGAAATATTTCAAACCTGTATCTACATCTACCTGCGCCACTGCGCCTCAACGACCTCACGTCAATAATTGATGACTCAAATGTAAAAGCCCTTTTAAAAAAATCGATCTGAAAATTCAATAAAAAATTCAATAAATTAGCTATTGTTATTAAAAAAGGGCAACATTGAAGATCAACAAGTTTCGAAGTGGCCTTAATAAATACGGTAACAATTAAAAAGCGCACCTCTCTTGAAGGAGCTGGGAACTAATTAAAAAAAAAACTTGTAACGAAGTCGAATTGGAACGAAGTCGATGAATTAATTTTTTTAATACTCCCGTTCTTTGTCATTGGTTTTTTTTTCTTTTAAATAACTTTTTAATTTTTTTTTGTTTTAAATTTTAACAGGATACTTTTAAAAGTTAATTGAGAGGCTGTCAATTCATTACGTTTTTATAAGCGAGGCATATGACAAAGAGCGGTGTTGGGGTCTGTTGCAAAACATTAAAAGGAAAAAATGTCTAAAAGGGCTACGAATGGAGAACTTTAATACTATTTATCCTATACTCGTAATAAGCAAAAAAACTTAAAGAAAAAAACTAGAGTGTGAAATTATTTTTAATTCAGTTCAGCGTTGAGTTCCACCGCTCAACATGCAATGCCTCCAGAATTTGGCGGAAAGTAGGAAACGGAGTGTCTTAACACTGGATTCCCTCTGTCTATCCTGATGTTTGCGGGATACAGCGAGAAGCTCATTTAATTTCTATGTTGGATAGTCTATTTTTTGAGGAAGGCGCTGTATGATATCATGTATATCGCTTTAAAATAACTTTTTAAAAATTTGAAACAAGTGCAAAGCCACAGGAAAAAGCTAGTAGTTACATATAAGTTCTCCATGGATGGATGATATTAAAAATGGCTTAGCACTACCCGACAAAATATCACCGACAATTTGGGTCACGAGGAAAATTCAAAAGTGTTTTAGTAAACAAATACGTCTTTCAGTGTTGGCTGTATTTTGGACTATCTATAAGAATAGATAGATAAATTACAGTACTTAAATGTGACTAGTGTTTGGCTTAGTGTTTAAATATAGTCGAAACTGAAATAAAAGAAATAAAAAGATTTTGATACTTATTTATCTAAACTAAAACTTGTCTAAATTTCTATTTAGAGGTTAGATTTGTTAAGTTCATTCTGCGTGTTGCGTAGACTTAAGCGTTTTAAGTTCGTTGTTCGCGGGTTCGATTCTCTCTAGCCTAAACTGAAGGCTAAATATAAAAATAAGTTATATCATCACAGACAAAAATATTTTGTTAATTCTTAGCCTTAGAACAAAAATGAAACAACTAAACACTATTGACGTAAAATAATGAAGGACAGAGTGCCTTAACACTACGTTCTGTTTACCTATCCTGTTATATTCTATATATGAGAAGGTAAAAGAATATTTAAAAAAAAAAATGGACTTAGCGGGCTCTTCTGATTTCTTTTCTTAATAAATTATTATAAGACTTACTTAGCCATATTGTGGACGTTGATAGAGCGATTCCAATTAAGTTTATTATTGTTTATACTGAATGCAATATAAGACTGATATAATCATTTTTGCAATTACTTAAATAAACGAATTAATTAAAAAAAATATATAAAGCAACAAACTTTATAAAATACTGTAATAATAGAACGAAGAATGTCTTTGAAATGAGCTATTTTAGACTTAATGGCTTGAATGGCTATTAGCTAATTTCATACATAATTTTAGAAAATGGTAAAATTCTGCTTTTTTTGCTTTACGCTGGGAACTTAATGCTAAGACACTCCATTACCACTAAGACACTTTCGTCCTCCATTTTCCGCCGAAGGTCTGCCAAATGTTGAAGGAATATTATCTCTCTGTATAATTGCCTCGTTACCAAAGTGATAAAAATGAAAATATTAAATATTTGACTTCCTCGAATGTGAATCGAACCCACAACCGTCGCGTTAAAAGGCCTCAAACCTCAAATTGTATATAATATAAAAATAGATATCATACAAAAGAAAGCTGAAGAAAAAAATTGTACAGTACTTTAGATTTTCATATTTCTTTCTTAGATGATTGTACTTTAACAATAACAGCGATCGATTGACCGCCCAGGTGATTAATTTGCCTTTGTACTCTTTGTACGCTTAGAATGAGAGTCTTCGGTGCTGTATTGACTTGTGACTTTGGGGCCTTCTTTTGTACGACTAACGAGGTAGGGTAGAGAATATCATATCAAGGTTTTCAAACTGAAATTCTCTCATGTTAAACTTCAAATTTTCGTGGATGAAATTCAGTTTTAATGTATATAGGTAAACTAGTATAATACTTATTAGGAAAACGGTATTGGAACCTGCATCTTTTGGGAACCATACGAGACATACGTTTTATGTGCTTGCGAACTAAAAAAATTAAATGAAATAATATAGTTTTAAATATAAATACTTTACATAGGTACATATATCTATTTCATAAATAGGTAGATGTGTAGGTATTGGAGGCTTAGAGGCAAGCTAAAAGTGTGCACAATTGCGTAACTATGAACGCGACTGGTTCAATGCTCACTCGTGGAAATATTTATTTAAATTAATTTTGTGGTGTCAAAGCGCGGCGTTAAGCTCAGTCATTTAACACTCAATGGCTCCATAATTCAGCGGATAACTTGGAATAGTGTGTCTTAACACTAGGTTTGTTCTGCCTACCCTGCTGCTAATGACAGTAATCTTATATCTTGCAATTAGATAAAGAAAACTTCAAAGTAATAAAAGCATAAATATTGTATCGTAAATTATATTAACTCAACAAAAACGTCACTTCTCTCGTGTTTTGAAATATTATGAAAGTTATGAAGGAAAGTTCAAAAATTAAGATTATAAATTTAGCCGCGGCGTGGTAATGGGCGCAGCCCTCAATCAATGGCATCTGTTGAACATTACGCCTAAATTGTTATTTGCGATTGCGAGATGTAAACAGAAAATATTGCTAACGGTTCCAGAAATTATAAAGTTTTAATTGAATATTAGCCAGCCAGCTGAGCGGTGGTGCTAAGTTGCCTCCTTGGGGTACTCCTTTAACTTAATCTTAATAAAAATTAATTTAGCTGCACGCTGTATGCTGTGCTGCTGCACAGCAAGGAAGGCAGAGTATCTTAACTCTAGGTTTCCATGTTAACTCTCTGCTATGAGCGGCACAGTGAGAAGCTAAAAAAAAGAATTATAACATTGACAGATGTCATTACATTTGTACGTAGACAGATAAAATACATTTAATAATAACAATATTTATTGAGATTTTCTTTTTATGGTAAAAACAACAATTTTAGAACTTATAAAACATAAATTATGTTTTGATTGAATTAAAACCTATGAACCCATTACGGCCTAGCTTTTACACCATCCGTCACCGCAAACCTGCGGTCGCTGGTAGAAGCGTTTTGTGCGCCATGATATCAGGTTAGACCGCCAAGACCGCTGCAATTAGAAGTGAAAATAGCACTGAATTAAAGTGAAATTTTCCAATCCATTGATGGCTCTATACAAAGTTATATGTATTCAATGTACTTAAGATACAAAATAAGGTGGTAGACTATCATTCCTGTAAAACTTTTATGGTCATCATTTCTTCCTTAATACGTAATGCTTCAAAAATTCGGCGGAAAGTGGGGAACTGAGTGTCTTAACACTAGGTTTCCTCAACCTACCGTAGCGTCGTTTTTTATAAAAGACGTGGTAGTTTTTTTTCCAGCTTCACGCTGTATCCCACACATATTGAGTTCTGATACTCAATACCCACATTGCGTATTGAGTAACAGAACTCAACGCCGCGCTTTACCTCTTTACCAGATAGAGACATCAAAATATCAAATATTTCATTATAAAGATCTAAAGTATCATCTTTAAATTTATAACCACCTATATCTTTTTAAATTATTAGATCTGTAAGTCAACAGATAATATTTCTATAATGCTTTTTTAAAAATATTCTCACATTTTATGATGTTGGCACTTAAATATTCTTTCAAATGCGACTTGAACCTACGACCAGTGTTTTATAATATTAAGTACGAAAAAGAACATAATATTAATAAATATTCGGAACATTTATTTAAAGACTTATTTACCTAATGCTAATAACTAATAACTAAATCAATATAGGTAATAATAAAACATTACAAATTGCCAACATTTATTGAATTCCTATAACGTAAGACCAAGGGCGTCGAAACAAGATGTTTTTATTGCGTTTCACTCGAGAACTATTAATCACAGAGACATTGACCTATCTCTTATCTGCGACCCTCGCGTCACGACCGCGCCCACTTACGTAGAATCCAAGAGTCCTGGATAAAAATAGTATTGTTTTCCATAGGATACGAGAAGCTACATATAAAATGTATCTAGATGTAAGGCTTGTTATTTTAGGTTGCTGTAATCTCAATGTCAATATTGATAATAGGTATTTATATAAAAAGATATAAAATTTTAACAGTTTCTATTAACCATATTGTGGTTTCGCCTATCAGTTAAATGAAATGCAACGTTAATTTAGCAACGTATTTCTTTTGGCACCTTCTACACTCACGCCTTCCGTCTCGGTGATGCTGTCAAAACCACTTTTACCAATAGCACTTTTAGTCACTTCGAAAGAGAAAATCATACAACATTGCTGTCTTTAGGTAAATAGGCTATGGCTGGATAATATAGTGACCTATCACTACACAACCTCAATAAATACGATAAATAAAGCTTCTTTTGTATGATCAGGTATATCGTTCTCCTTGCGCAGAGGCACAAGCGTCCGTCTGTACAACGCAACGCAGCAGTTGTCGGTTCGATTACCATCCGGAGGAAAGAAATATTTAATATTTTCATTTTCTTCACTCTGGCAACGAGGCGAAGCGCGGCGTTGAATTTTGCCGTTCAACAAGCAATGCCTAAGAATTCGACAGAAAGTACGTAAGTGTCTAAATGGTAACAGAATATTTTAACACTAGGTTCCCAGTTTAAATGTGACTAGACTACTAGGTGCGGGAAGCTAAAAAATATATATACATATATAGCATCAGAGTAGCATAACTAACAAGTATAGAGCAATTATTCATAATTTTATCTTTAATGAGGGTGTGATAATAAAGGTCTTTAGATAAGCATAATTAACAAAAGCTTTAAATAGAATTACATATAAGTATGTAATATAATTGTAATATGATATTTTCAATGTCAAAAATTGAATGACAGACAACGCGCAGACAAAACTATAGAAAACAGATTTTTTGCATGTACCCTACATACCAAGACCACTAACATAGGATTTTTTAAAATTCTTACGAGAGCGGGAGTTAATTATGTTTTATAGTTTACGCAAATGAAATTTAGAGCGGCAAGTAGCACAAAATATAATTAAATATTAGATATTCATATTATTGAAATGCTAAGTACTCAAATGTTTTCATTATACTTTATTACCTAAATTATTCTTATCATAGAATGTCGTAATTTATATACATTATTGCCACAAATAAAGCAGAAAAAAATTTAAATAACAATATATTTTTTAACAATGAATAGTATTATACCTACTTTTTTAAATAAATAATTTGTCTAAAGTTACTTCATGTATAGTGACTGAATTTATTCTGTTTTACTGCTTCATACATTTGGATACAGTTCTCTAAAAACAAATTATATTTTTAGCATAATTAGATAAGCCGTTTTATTTTTATGACGGAAAAATAAATTAATGTTACAAAGTTTACGTTTCATAAAATAAATATTTTGTTTGTCGTTCACTTCTTTTAATAGGTACAGATAGTAATATCCGTATGGAATTTTTCGATGATACTATTTCATCATCCTGACGACTAATATTTAATAGCATGTATAGACTATAGATATTGAGGCCGTCGTTGCGCAGTGATATAAGCGTGTGACTGTAAACGCGACGGTTTTGAGTTTGATTCCCGACGAAATATTTAATATTTCCGCGTTCTGGTAACGAAGCAAAGATCCGCCATACAACACGCACTGTCTCAAGAATATGGCGGAAAGTGGGAAGCAGAAATGGAGAACGGAGGGTCTTAATATTATGTTTTTAGGTTCCCTCTGCCTACCGTGCCAGGTGTAGGATACAGCCTGACGCTAAATAAATCCATTTGAGTATAAATTTTAATCGATTATATACAAAATATAGGAACAAAATAAAATTTAGTTACGTAGTGGCTTAGTAGTTTATCACAATTATTGATGAATGTTATAGTTGCTTACATCAACGAATACCAAATGCTTTTAATTTAACAATTTATTGCACTTTTTAATAAAAGAGAGCCTTATGATCCTCGCCTTAGGCTGTCTTTTATACCTTTTCAGTAATGCTATTGTGACATTTTCAGTCTGTGGCAATTGCAAATGTCACTTCGCTGACGTTTCTTTTAATTGTTTTGCTTCTTTTAGGTATGAGAATGTAACAGAGTTTCTTTTATATTTAACGATTTACACAGAAGAAATAAATTCTAAATAGTGAATACATCCATTGGTGTATTATTTGTTATATTAATCTCATTATCAAGAAAAATTAAGAAGAGTGTTTCTTTTATAGCAAATAATACAAAAACTGACATCAATAATATCAATGTAAGTATATTTATATTATAACAGAAATATATATGAAAATTTAGTAGAAATACATATGTAATAAAAAACAAGACAAAAGAATATTATGATAACCTACAAATCTTAAATTCACATGTAAGGGCTACGTTATACACTTAACCTATAAAATTAATTATTAGATTGCAAAATATTTTATTTCTATTAATAATTCAGTGTATCGTCAATAATAGACTATGATATTTTATTATGAATATATGAGGATATGCACAATTAATGTTTGGAGTGTGTTTTGTTAAACAGCCTTGTATTCTCGTGCAGAGCTATTGTTAATAAATTCCATTACTTCCACTATTCCCTTTGTTATTTTAAAAATGATAGTATGCACTGTCATGTTCTCTGCTTATACTATAATATTAGAAAGACCACATTGGCTGTATATTGTTAAATCTTTTGCCTATTTAGTGTTATAATTTTTTTGTTACAATTAAAATAGATTGATGTTATTACTTTTTATGTTGTTATTTATGTCACATGATCAAATTGTAATTTTAATTGGTCTCATTTGTTGATAATTTCCATCAAGTTTATAGTGGTTTACACCAGATTTATTTCTTGATATTATGTGAATTTGATAACCTTTCCTAGAACTGGAACAGTTTATTCTAAAAACTGCTTTAAAGCAGAATCATCTAAATTATAATGGATTAACGAAACAAAGTCTGTTTTTTTTTTCATTCCTATACAACATGCTAGTAAATCCTTATCTCTTACAAATTTGAACTAATGACCTATGTACGTCAACAGTAAGTGATGAGGCAGAGAATATGTTCGTGTATACTCAGTTCACTACTGAATACCACAATGAGAAGTCACACATATTTTGATTCTATGGGCGTGCCCAGGTAAAAAAAATATTACCTAGGTTTTTGTTTGTGTTTTAGAACTAATAACTGTTTGCAAGCTTAGAACTATATTATTATCCCATATTTAGTCTATTTTGGCTTTAATTGTTTTTATTTTGTATATTTTTTAAAATTTTTAATTGTATCTAATATTTTTTTTTTCCAAAACAGAATAATGGCACGGATTCTCGACGGGAAAGCTTTGGCGAAGGAAATTCGAGATGAATTGAAAATTAAAATTAGCAATTGGGTTAGCAATGGATACCGGCCACCTTCAATTTGCTGTATAATTGTTGGTGATGATTCGGCCAGCCACACTTATGTGAGAAACAAAATCCTAGCAGCTACCGAAGTCGGTATTAAAGCAGAAACTATCAAATATGACCAGAGTTTCACAGAAAATGAGCTTTTAGGAGCTATTCAATTGTTAAATGAAAATAGAGATGTTGATGGTATACTAGTGCAGTTGCCATTACCAAACGGTATTAATGAAAGGAAAGTGTGTAATGCTATTGCCCCTGAGAAGGATATTGACGGTTTCCATATAACAAATATTGGACAATTGAGCTTGGATATGCCAACAATTGTTCCTGCAACTGCGCTTGCTGTTATAGAAATGCTTAAAAGGTAAGCTATATTTTGTTTTATATTATAATGTTATTTATTCACTTAAAATTTTCTATTAGGATTATTTTTTTTTTATTATTGCAATTGAGAATTGATTGCTTTCATTTCCCACTCAATGAGTTATTTTCATATATGCTATGAACTTCTTTTAATGATTTCATATTTATTTAATAATTAATATGTGGTCTAATTTTGATAGGTAATATAATTTTAAAATAATTATTGTATTGCAAACCTACATTACTTACAGAATTTTATTTACATTTAACCGCACTTGTACTAAAAGTTTTATATTTTGTATATTTAGTTATAAAAAAAAATATTAATTAATAAACTGTATGACCAATTATAATATTATCTTCATGAGGGTTATAAATAAAAATGGAACCCTTAAACATTTGAATTGCTTTTAATAAAAATGGTCAATTTATTAATTAATTATACAAATAAGCATTATGAAATCATGTAAAAAATTAGGAAGTAATAAAATAAAAAAATATATTTTATTGATTCTACAAATACGAAATTAAAGCGCGTCGTATTTATAAACATTTGTTTTGACAAATATATTTTTTAACTGAAATGTCGTCAGTAAGATTTCTTAACATAGATAATAAAAAAAAACACTGTCTTACTATAAACAGCCAGTATCAATTAATAATATAAATGACATAATAATACAAGAATGACGTAACACAACATTTACTACGCTGTAAATGCACGTTAAGTGACGCGCATTTGTCAGTTTATATCAATTAAACTGTAATAACGGATTCCCTATTGATTTTAATGACGTTCAAATAACTGTAAACATAAATGTGTTGAACTGTGTTATTCATTCGCAATGTAATCTTTAGATGCTACCATTTCAATATAAAGATTCAAATTGTCTTTAGAAATATCCATATTTGTGGATTCAGTTCGGAATCGAACGGTTTTTTATCTGTCTATATTTAGTTCACGTTTCCGGTGTACAGCAAAGTAGATAGATGGAACCTAGCACTAAGAAGTTTTGTTCTCCACTTTACATGTAATTTTAAGAGTTCCAGAACTCAACTCCCGCGCTTTGTCTTGTTACCAGAGAAGAAACAATATAATTTCCCCGAGTAGAAATCAAACCTCAACTGTCATGTTTAGTCAGACGTCTTAATATCAATCCAAAATGGTTGTTAAATACAAATATGTTGTTAGTGTATAACTCAGTTTTATAATCATTGCATGTATCTTCTCACCTAGATTCAAAATCCAAACGTTCGGTCGCAACGCGGTAGTGGTAGGCAGATCCAAGAACGTGGGCATGCCGATAGCAATGATGCTACACAGCGATGGACACCACGACAGTGGGCTGGGCATGGACGCGACTGTCACCGTGTGCCACAGGTACACGCCGGCGGAGCAGCTGGAGATGTACTGTAGGAATGCTGATATCATTGTGACTGCCACTGGTGAGTAGTCAATCTGTCTGACACACACTCGCAAACACGCAAAACGTACACAAACAAACACACACACACACACGCACACGTGGGTATACGCACACACTCATAAAAACTCTATAGTCATATGGTTAATGAGTCATGGTCGCCCTGAACTTGAAGTTAAGATTTCTGAACATTTGCACATTGTTCAGTCGGAAGAGAGTTTCATATCTACGACTAACTTCAGGTCGAATTTATTGGACACACCAGACACATAAACACCATATACAGGGTGGAAGAGGCCGCGCTTCTTTAATTGAAACTGCATATAGGGTAAAATATTTCAAACCCGGAGCTAAAGAAATTAATCAAGATGCCTCAACAATTTGGACGTAGGATTTTTTTTTCATTTCACGATTTTTATCCATACCTGTATTTCGTGTCACGCACACATACGGATGCGACGTTGCCGCTTTGACAGGTAAGTGTGTGCGTGCCTATGTTATACTTTACAAATGGCGTTTTATTTTAAAACGATAATTTTATTATTTATTTTGTTTGAAAAAAAAACTTTTTCATTTTTGAGAATTATTTTTTTTCCGAATTATATTAAGCTTTTATAGAGTAGTTAAAACTGTGGTTTCATTTAAAGTAGCGCTGACAATTCCTGTATATTAATTTATTTTTAAATTGTTTTAAATATTATTTTTTTGTAAAAATAAAAATTTGGTTAAAATCTTTATTTTTTATCTTTTCTTGCAATTTTTTTATAACTTTGAATTGAAGCATTTGGTTATTTTTTCTTTTTTATTTTTTTCGTTTTCTTACCTTCACTTGTTATAAGGCATTCGTGATAAATTACTAGTTTTACATTCTTTTTTACCCTCTTACTCAGGTATACCAAAACTTATAAAAGCTAACATGGTTAAACCCGGTGCTACTGTAATCGATGTTGGTATAACTCGTGTCAATGAAGATGGGAAATCGAAGTTAGTTGGTGATGTTGATTTTGATGGTAAGTGTTTTTTTTTGTTAAATATTAATAATGTAGATGTAAATGTCATGATGTTTGATTGAATCCCAAATCAAGAATTTGCGAACACTTTTAATAATGTTTATTTCCTCAGTCTAGTTAGTCAAAGCTCGGCGTTGACTTCCGCCATCAAATATGTCTAATTTGTGCAAAAAATGTATAATCTTTTTTACAAAGAAACGTCAAAATAAATCAAAACATTTTTTTTCTCTCAGAGGTCGTAAACGTAGCCGGTGCTATCACACCAGTGCCGGGTGGAGTTGGTCCAATGACAGTAGCCATGCTTATGTATAATACATTCCAAGTCGCTCAAAATCGACAAAAGCATTATTAGAAAGTTAAAGGATGTTAGATTTTATATAGACATTGTTTGTATAATTTTCTTATATTATATGGTTCATTTGGTAAAACACTGATATTGCAATTGCAAATAAAAAAATCAACTTAAATAATATTTACAAACTGATTGCTTCTAAGCATTTTCGAAAAGTGCAAATACGTCATTGTTGCATCAAATGACAGATAACGTTTTTGCGATTATTTTATAGTGAAATGGACATTGTTTTAACAGATATATCGAGTATAATTTAGTCAATAATTCGGAAATAAATAAAATATTAAAGAAATTAAATTTAAATTAAGAGAAACCCTTAATTAAATTTACGTAGTCATGTATAATTAACTTTCGAGCGGCAAAGACTTGTTGGGTTTATTTATTTATGACTTTTTAATACTAAAGTAATAATACAAAAAAAGATTTAATGAATTACATAATTAAATTATACTCGATGTAATCGTTATTATGTTCGAATGAATCTTCATTATAAATGTTGGTTTTAATATAATTAAAACTTTGTTTCTATTTAACCTAATGGTTGTATTATGGGTTCTACTTTTTGTACACATCATTTTTTTTTGTTGTTTACGATTGTCTGTTACTTTGTTATTATTATCACTCGAATGAATGTCATTCGAATATTCAAAATATCTAGAAATTCAATACTTTGGTTCCTAACTTTCATTTATAATCTGTGAAAAAAGGCGCTAATATGTTATTCTCTTTAAAAATCTAAAACTGTATTCATAACGAGTACTAATACTAATGAATTATTTTATTTAAAACAATTATTTTCATTCTAAACGTATATTTTCTTTATTTTTTGTTTTATGGCTGTTAACATAGATTTATGTTGTAACCTCGAATATTTTTGTGGAACAATTTTGAAATAGTTTCATATTATATTTTTAATTAGAAATCAACAGTGCCTTTATTTATTAAGTAGGCGTAAGTAAATACAAGTATTATAAATGTTTAAGAGTAATTCTATTATTTTTATATTGATTAATGTTTATTTCTTTTAATCGATTTATCGATTTTTAAGATCGATTATATGTCATCGATTTGCATTTTTTTATTGTTAATAATTTCTGTTTCATTAATATGATGCATTTTATTGTTAATTATACATTTATAATTAATTATAAGGTGACTAGCTCAATATATTTTATATTTTTAAGGAACTTAAATAAAGAATTGATTACTTAAAATTTCGTTTATTTTCCTTATACCTTTTTTTAATTTTCCCTCTTTTACTTAGATTTTTTTTTTCGTAAAAATAATCCTGTTCATACTTTCCTACCACTAACAGACTGTTATTTGTTACGCATTAAACAGCATTTTAGCTTTAAATACAAAATCAATCCATTTTATATTTAATTAAATTCTTAATTTTTTTAAAGAATTCCTAACTATGAAATATTTAGTATTTTCATTCCCTCGCTCTGGTGTCGGAGAAAAATATGGCGGTGAATTCCGCCACTCATCTCGCCAGCAGCATTCGGCTAAAAGTGGGAAGTGGAGTGATTAACACCGGGTTCCCTTTGCCTGCTCCTTCTATTAGCGGAAAATAGCGTCACATTGAAAACAATACATATAATACGCAAATCAATACAAACAATAGCACTTGATTGATATATTTAATCAAATAACTCGAGTACCACTGCACTGTCAACGTGACACATTTAAATTAATTAACCGTAATGAATTTATAATGTACTGCACTCAAATATCAGTGCGAGGTTTTATTTTAAACGAGGCAACAGGTGCCATTTTGTTTTCGAAATAAAATAAAATGGCGTCGCGTTTGAAAATCAACTTGTTGATGAACGTGGTTGATTATGCATAAAGATTTTAATTCCGTTTGTAAATTTGGATTTAACTATATTTGATTTTAGGTATAAGGCTACAAATGCTATTAATGTTAATTTGTTGCTTTAAGGTTTTATTTTACATAGGGTTAGTTTGACAAATATAACATTGAGGTCGTCATGGCTCAGTGGCTCTGTCGGTTAACGTGACGTTTGTAAGTTCGATTATTACTCAGGGGGATGAATTATTTTAATTTCTTCATGCTGGTAACGATGGGCGGAGTTGAGTTCCGCCACTAAGCAGAAACTGAAATGTTAGAATAGTATTGATTTCCCTATACAAACCTAGTGAAACAGTAAGTTTAGCCACTTAACACGAAGGTCAATAGATTTTTTGATGAACAAAGAAAAATAGATGATAATTGAAGACTAGAGAGTTTTCACACTACGTTCCCTTACCTTTTGCAAAATAAAAAAAAATATCCGCTTTCAATCACACGTTTCTATAATACCTTGAAGTAAAGCCGAGTAAAGTAAAGCTCAAAAGCTATACAATATTTTTATCCCCACTCTGTAATAGACTTCCTTCGCAAGGCTGGCATTAACGTAATAATATTTACATACGCTCTTCCACGCCATATGCTCCATGCTCCACCGATATACTAGTATTGTTATGGAAATTGAAAAGAAATTGGAATAGGAAATAAATAGATGGGTTTTATTCATTACATCTTCAAACAGTGGTTTCTCGTATTAAGTAACTTAATTTGCTTTTTTATTGAATTCATTTATTTAAGTAATCTTATTAAAAAAATATTTACTTTTATTTAGTAGAATCTTTGAGGCCGTCGTTTCGTCGTTGGCCCCAGGGGCTCAAGACTACAATTTCTTCGCTCTGGCATCAAGGCAATAGCCCAGCGTTGAGTTTTGCCAATTGTACCGAACCGCCAAGAGAAGGAACCTAGTGTTAAGGCTTTCCGCCGAATTCATCGCGCGTTGACTGGCGAAACTCAACGCCGTGCTTTTGTTTCGGTATTGGAACGAAGAAATGAAAATTATAATAAAAAATAACTTAAAATACCATAAAAAAAACAAAACAAACAAGATAAAACGGTGTCGCACATAAATCCCGAAGTAATACAAGATCTTATTAGAGTCGGCCTCACGTATAAATGAAGGGCCGCTACGTGGTCGCGTTCCGTAACAAAATAATTACGTTATTCTGTCTCAAATTGTCCTTACGGCCTTGCACGCTTCGAGGTTTTTACGACTACCCCCAAAACTTTACATATTCAAACGAAAACCAACCATATTTTAATTTAATAAGACATATAATTATATATTAAGTGGAATTAAGCTAAATAGTGTTATCATAAGGACTTTAAGTTGGTTAATTATTGTAGTTAAAACTATTATTATTATATACATTTGTATATAAGTTGGGTTAAAACTACTTTTAATTTGGTTAATGTATTATAATTAAAATTAACTTATTCATATTATTGTTATAGCTCTCTCTATAGCAGTTTGTTACAAACAACTGTTTATTATTAATTCATGCTTTAACTAAAATAGTATATAAAATAAGATCGATTAAGAATGTTGTGGCATCTTTTAAAATTATTATTTTACATAATAGATTTGGGTTCGAATCTTACTCATGATACTTCCATGTTTAATACTTGTACAGAGTGTAACTTGATCTTGTTGACCTTGTGTATGGATAGAGGAACTTAGTGTCTACCTACTTTTGATAAAGAGAACCTTGTGTTAAGACACTCCGATCCCCACTTTCCATATAATATTCTAAAATATCTTTGAATCTTTGCATATAGAGTAGCGTAACTCAACTCTGCCCTTTATCTATAGATATCAAAGCGAGAATTGTCGAATGAACATAAAGCCTCTCTTGCAAGACAGTTCTACTGAAAAGCACCTGCAAGATATTTGAATATATAATTTTAGACAAGGTTTACGTTCACTAAGGTTCCCTAAGTAAGGATAGGTATTACAGCTGGTAGCATGCATCTCAACATAAAATTTAGTGTGCTGAAATAGCATCCATCAAGCTATTATATTCTAGACTCGAGTAATCCTGGTGTCATCGCTAGTTGTTCGTAAATATAGTGCCTAGGTAACGGGGCCACGTGTGTGCTAGGCTGCTAGATTAAAGGCGTTTGTTGTTTAGAATATTAGATTTTTTATTTTATTTTCTGTTTTTGTTTTTAATTAGAATCTATTTTCTTTTTTATATATCTTTAGAAAGACGAATTACTCAATGAGAAGAATATAACTTTCTTTGTTTTTCTGGTATTTTTTTTCATGATATATTATGAGATATTATGTTAAGATACATATGCTCAAGCAGTTGCAAAATTTACCTAACACTAATTGTTAATTAAGAAGTTTTCTCACATATAAATTTCCTTACATTTTTAGTAGATTATGTAAAACAATTATCGCGGTTGATAGTCCGGATAATCGCGAATCCATATAACTGAGGGCCGGATAATCGAGTTTATTGTACATATAAAAAAAACGCGGCGTAAATATTTTCGTGTGAAGAGGCATAACTGTCGCAGCGTGCATAGACAGGAAGATTGATTGCTTCTTTCTAGCAAACTGTTTTAGCGCTTTTAGCTAAACAAATATTTGAAGTATAATGCATAAATTCTATGAAAATCTTAGTTTTTATTTTATTTTTCAAATAAAAGTTTACTTGATTTATTAGAGTGTCTCACTTTGAACAGATTAAATAACTGCTTGTATTAAAAAATAATAAAATATAGTCTTCGTGGAGACAGGGGCACAAGGGGCACGTGCGACTGTAAAAGTTGTGGTTGGGGTTGAATTTCGACTCGGGGGAATGAAATATGTAATATTTTCATTTTTTCAGTCTGGTAGCTAAGCAAATCGTGGCGTTGAGTTCCGCCACTCAATTCACTTCAACATGTCTCATGAATTCGGCGGAAAATTTACAACCGGTAATATATTAATGGAAATGGCACGAAAAAGGCGTCGAAACACAAGGTTCCCAGTTTACCTCTGCCTACCCTGCAATATGTATGGAACGTGAAAAATGTATCTTTTATTTATCTGTACTAAATAAAAAAATATATATTTTTAAAGAAATTGATATTAATTATAATATATTAATTATAATTTTGGAAGCGTAGTGCAATCGGTCAGAGCCTCCGTAGTCCATGGCTATGGGTTCGTTTTCCTTTACCCAATCTGATAGATGGAGGCCTGTTAATCCGTAATATGTAGAAGATTTATCGGGAAGTAGAAAACGGAATTTCTTATCACTAGGTTCCCTCTGCCTATACTGTTATGCGTATTTTCTCTTCTCCAATTTAACAAAGAATGTTTACATATCCCTAGGTAAGTACCAAGACTTAGTAAATTAAATCATTTACCCCCTTAACTTCACGTCACTGTGTTGGCTAATGTGCGGAAATGGGGGTGCATACGAAATAAGAATAGCAAAGCCCTTGCTCTCCAGATTTCCTCTTTCCCACAAACCGCTTTATCGGTTTAAAGGTTAAAAGTATTTGTATTTTTGTCTGTTTTAAAAATGCAGTAGTTTCACCATATATGTAGGTATCATATACCTCAAATTAATAATTCAACTTTTGGTACAGTTTATAGGGGACATTGTGGGAAATAAATGAGTTAATTGTGATTTATCTGCTGAAAAGGTGTATTTTTTGTTTTTTTTTAGCTTTACGCCGAATATTTGATGTAGGTATTTATAATTATATAAAACAAATCAGCTTCACGCTTTATCCCGCACACTTAGGATAAGCTGAGGCATCTCGCTCAAATTCCTTACTGGCAAATTTCAATTTCTCGCTCTGATCAAAACAGGCAATATAGCAAAAATTTGGCGAAAATGAAACAGAGAGTCTTATCACTTCCTAGTATAAAAATCTAGTTCTAATACCAACTAATCTCAAACAAGAATTTAAATACAGATATTTTGAACTACAAAATGTCTTGAATGAAACATAGCGTACCACCGTGACTTCGAACGAAATTATTGCTTGCAATGTTACTTGACACAAGGAACTGGCAGCGACGTAATGCAATATGCTCTCAGATCGGACACTGGGTTCAGAGGAGACAGCTCCAATTTATTGCAAGGCAGCCCCCAGTATTGTATATTGAATTTTATATTTACTAAAGATTTGCAAATCTAAGATGAATATCATGATTACAATTTTGGTTACGTTCAATAATCGGGAAAATGATTATATTATCTTCACGCTGTATCCCGCAGAGCAGAGTAGGCAGAGGGAATTTAGTGTTAAGACACTCCGTTTCCCAGTTTTCGCTGAATTCTGGAAACATTGCGTGTTGAGTGGCAGAATTCAACGCCGTGCTTTGTCTTGACACCAGTGCGAAAAAACAAATTTAAATAAATATTTCATTTTCCGTTTACAGTCACACACTTTCGACTTCGATTCGTAGGAATTATTTTTCTTTCCACGTGCTGGAATGAACTCACAGCACGGTGTTCACCCGTCACTCAAAAGGCAATGTCTGGAAAATTAGGCGGTGCTTGAGAAATGTAGTGTTTTAATACTATTTTCCGTGTCTCCCCTGCAATATACAGGTTACAGCTAAAAATAAAATAATTTAATTAATCTTTAGTGCGTACTGTTAGTACGAAAGTCTAGAATTCGTTCGTAGAAACTAGAAATAGAGATAATTGTATTGAATCGATGTTAGATATTAATTAACGTGTTGCAATGATATACTCCTGTCCCATTTGATCTAAGAATACGTCGTAGATCGAGACAATATTATTATAGCAAATATACATAGAACATATTTCTATTACGAATAATATACAATAGTTTTCTATTTAAGATAAATGGAGAACTGAGAGAGAGAGAGAGAGAGAGAGGGCAGATACCCAGGGATATTGAAGGTTAACTTGTCGATTTCTCTGGGTATTTCTTTATTATAATACGACCCGCACGCGGCTTCGCCCGCAAGAAGTACACAAATATTTATTTACTATTGATAATATGATCATTTTAAAAACAAAATCCATACAATAAAAACTAAAACCAAAGCCAATTTAATAAAATAAATATTTTCTAGCAATTTTGTAATTAATACCTTATCCTTGTGTTGAAGAATTATTTCAAAAATCCAAAATATTACGCTATTTTGGACCACCCCCCAAAAAATTGGCATCACGAAGTAAATAAACGTACTAAACTTATATATTAGGGAGCAGATGGATGGAGAATCGCGACAATAGCACGGACCAACGTGGCACCCGATACCTAACGGCATTCTGTAGGATTGCTGCCTCGGGGATATATGACACAGGGTTCAGGTTACAAAAGGTAGCGTTTAATTAACATATTGATAATATGGTTAAAAAAAACCTTAACACTAGCTTCTCTTTGATTTTACGGTCAAATCTGGAAATATACAAAGATAAGAAAATTTATTTTTAAATAATATTTTTTTATAATTCTATAACCATTTTTTAAAAAATAATTGACTGTGCAATGTGAATCTTGTAGTACTTGAGCTTGAAACGCACGCGGTCTTAAGTCTTCCCTTTCCAATTCCAATTCTTTTTCGGAATCCTATAACTATAATACTTATCGGGACATTTGATTCTGAATATCTCCTACATCTCTTTCTCTTTCTAGCATAGAGAAAAGAGTGATTTTTCATACAAAATTGCCATGTTAATTTGTACCATACACCGATATGTAGCTAAGCTGATACCTAACAAGCATTACGAATGCAATAAGCTACGGAACAGAGTGTACGGCAGTTTTTAAAGCAGAAACAATGTGCACCCTCACCTCATTTGAAAAAAACTGTTTCAATATATTAAAGAGCAAGTATTAATACTTTACGTTATGAGGACGTAATGGAACAGAAGCGTGTGACTGTAGACGTGGCGGCTGTGGGTTCGATTCCCATTCGGAGCAATGAAATATATCATATTTTCATTTGCTCGCTCTGGTAAAAACAAACCGCGACGTTAACTTCCGCCAGTCAACACGCAATGTCTCGCACATTCTTTAGAAAGTTGCAATTACTTTTGTATCGGATCTCAATTGTTCAGAATTTCGATGTAGCTTGATGTGAACAAGTGGCTTAGTGGTGAGACCGCTTGGCCAGTTTTCAAGAGGCGTGGGTTCAAATCTCGCTACGTTCAAATTTTTACACGTTGCCTAAATAAGTATGTTCCTATCCTAAGTGTGGAATAACACTTAAAAAATAATAACTCTCGCGTCGAAAATAATAGTCATACGCTTTTCCCCCTATGCCACGAGAGACTCTTTAATAAAAAGGTATATTATGTAATTCTTTGGAAATAACAAAACAAAAACCATTTGAACATCGTCAGTTCTAACGCCATTGCAAACTTCTGAAGTTTATCAATATTTTAAAACTCCTTTTAGTTTTGAAGACACCAATATAATAAACTATAAAGTTCGCGGAGTCAAGCGATACTAACTTTCATTGCATAGAACATAAACTTGTCACTTTCTAAAATACTATATATTTCGAATTTTAGATAAGAAATCTCTATGATTTTCTTTATCGTAGGTATTTGTTAATATTTAAGTACTTACAGTTGCACTCAGAGTTTACTATTTTTTTAATTTTTTTAACTTCCCGCTGTATACCGCTCATAGCAGGCTAGGCAAAGGAAACCTGGAAACCTAGTGTTAAGAAAATCTATTAATTAAATATCTTCGGGTAGCAAAAAATTGTAAAAATCTCCCTAAATTCTAATAATCTTATAAGAATTTTGACGTAGCTTGATAAGAACGTATGGCTTAGGGAACCGAGTGCTTGGACGGTTTCCAAGAAGCACTACTTTAATTTTTTTTTATACGTGTTCTAAAAAATATTTACCATTAATTCAGTCATCTTATATAAAAAAATTAACTTTGGCACGCATTTACCCAAATCATCTATTTACATTCCTAACCTGTCGATCCATATTTCAATTTTACAATCGGTCACCAGTAAAAAAGGCATTTCTAATACGACGCGTTGTACCGAATACGCCATGAAATTTAAATCAGGCCACCGATTTCCAATAGCAACGGCGTACAATGGACCAACTTTGTTGTAGAAACAATTTTGAGTTTACGACTACGCGACTATTAGTTCCAAAATATTACTCGAGCCAATAGAAGAGTCCAAATTTTGAACGAACCTGTTATCGACGTTTTTTTCATAAAAAACTTTCGAGCCCATAGTACTGGAAACTAGAATACTTGAAATGGTATATAAACAAGGGATTTTTTTGGTCCAACGATCCGCATCCAAGTCCTCTCGGTTCGATTCAATTGTATAAATGAACTATTATTTTGTTTCGTTCTTTAACATTGCAGTTCTGGGGTGTTTGGAAAATTTGAATTTGATTTGTAATAAAACTAGGTACTAAATAATATATTATCATAAATGGTAAAAAAAAAATATGAGGGTGGATGTTTGTTCCATTTTAACGCGAAAACTATTGAACGAAAATTTGCAGTAGTATAGATTATATACCAGAATAGTACATAATCTACTATTTATGAAGAGATTTTGTCTAATTTGGTTATAATATTAAAATAAAGTGAAGCGGGCGAAGCCGCATTTGTGTCTCACCTACCTATTCTCATCTTACCGACAAATCCTACTTAGAACATTAGTAGGATAACAATTCTTAAATAGTATCTAATTGCAATAAATCTGTTACGTCATACAAAATCTAGATAAAAGTTTCTCTCTACAACATTTAAACGACGCGTTCGTTGAAAGCTTCCTTACGATTTCATTGTGTAAAGCTGTTATTTCACAAAATTATCCTTTCGACGGGCGTGGAATGTCCCGAGATTTTATGGGGGGAATGAAAATTTTACAGCAAGTGGGGGATATGGAGTCATGACACCATTTTGTTTACACAAACATGTTAAAGAATTAATAGGCACTTCATTGTTAACGATGGGCGCAATTGTACAACATTTGAATGTAAACACTCTGTAACCCGCATATAGCAGGAGGGAGGCAGAGGGAACGTGGGTTCCTAGTGTTAGGATAATCCTTTTCCATTAAGACACTTCCGTCCCCCAGTTTCCGTTGAATTCTGGAGGCATTCTGTGTTAAGTGACGGTATTCAATGTTGCGCTTTGATGATGGTTATTAATGAAATTATTATCATTTTCCTGCATTTTGAGATAACTAGGCGTTGAGTTTCGCCACTCTAAATGTAAAATCTTGGTTTTAAGCGGAAAGTGGAGAATGTAGCAATTAGACTTACTTATTATACGATTTCAATTAAAACTTTATACACCACTTCATCTCAAAAACTCCTCTAAAGACCTTTTTATAAATACCTACTTAAAAAAATAAACATTTTGTATAAAACATGTTCAAATCTCATAATTATAACATATTTAGAATTAACCATAAAAAAATTTCTTAACTTTTATTAATAGTAAATTGAATTTAAATCATATGAATCAGTAAAGAGTCAGCCTTGCCTTTTGAGCGCACAAACCAATCCGGAAAGGTGTTGATAATGTAAGGTCCTGGCTCACACAGAAATCCTGCAATCTCTTCACTCTGAACGTATTTCAACTGATCTTTCAACCTGGATTTACGACAAATTGGAGTGAAAGGGTCTAGGGTACTGTTAAATATACTAAAATATTCTTAATACTCTATTTAGAATAGTTACAATTAATTGGTTTGCTATAGTACTGGACTTTTTTAGTAGTTTCGTACTATATTCCTCTTATAGAAAGGTTGGCAGAGGGAACCTAGTCTCCGTCCACCATTTACCGCCTCATTTTCACAACATTGTGTGTTGTGTGGCAAATTTCAACAGACATATAATTTTTTGTTAGAAGTTCTAAAAGAACACCAATTGATTTAACGATTAGAAAATATTAATATAGAAATAAATTTATCAATTACATTTATGTATGTATAAATTTAATTTTTCCGCTAAAACTGATCTACCTTCATAATTTCATTAATCTAATATAAGCAAATAAATATAGACAAAAGAAAACATTTCTCCATAACAAAAGCTAAACTACCCAGTATGGGCCACTCCCAATTTACAAGCAATAATTTTGGTCACTATTCAAATTCAATGTAATTACACCATCAATTATACACAGATTATAGGTTATGGAGATGGAGATCATATCAGTTGACAGCCTTGAGTCAATAATGTTTGGCAATTATATGCTTAGTTTGTTATCATGTTGATTTATAATGTTCCAACTTGGTAATATGGGGTCAGGGTGGTAGAGGGTTTGTTTATTGCTGGTTCAAATATGTGGTAGATATATATAGTGAAAATTATAGCCTATTGAATATATTTAGGCCAGTCGTGGCTCAGAAGCGCAAGCGTGCTATAAACGCGACAGGTTGGGGGTTTGATTTCCACTCGAGGATATGAAACATCGCTCTGGTAACGAGGTAAAGCGGGTTGGGTCAAGAGATGATTAATAAAAAGTCGTTATACCAAAAATGTTATTTTAATAACCCAAATTATTACGAAAATAACTACAAAATCAGGCAATACACATTGATTTCAGCAAAAACACTACTACAATATTCTTGTCAAAAATCAAATATCCTTTGGCAACTAGGAATTTCGGACTGAAGCGAACGGTTACGACCAGTGTTGTTAGATTTAACCGGAACAGAGGCAAAAAGGGCGCATTAATGGATTTCTCATGTCCAATTGCAAGGTAGATTTGTAGCATGCAGCTACGAATTGGCCTCCGCCAATTACCTAATTGATTACCTTAAATAAACGTGGTTAAAATAGCAAATTGAAGATTTTCTGGTTTAACTTTGAAATATTTTTCTTTAATTTGGTCGTTTGTTTGTTATTTTAATTCTAAAATGTTTTAATTAATAAATAACCTGAAGTATTAGTTGTGACATTTAACATTCATTTATTTTTATTTAAAAAAACTTTAAGCAGATTATACACGAATTTCTATAATGGCTTTGAAAACTTATTGTTTTAAAAATTAATAATTCTAAACTATTCTATATTAAGAACAATTTAATGTTTCTTTAATATTTAAAACACACAATTATACAAAATCCTAATAAAAAAAAAACCATAAAAACTCTACAAACAATAAAACAGACCTTCTGGACAAGAACCATTCCTTCATCACAAACGTAAAAAGGAATAACTAATTCAAAACAA
>JAEBDU010000094.1:0-62818 GCA_016802625.1 Heliconius numata
TCATAAAACACATCGATCGAAATTAGTCCTGCCTGTATTTATCTTGCAATTTATATATATTATTCTCACCTTAGCTGTTAGTGTAATAACTCTGGGAGATAACATAAGTGTGGCTTCATTGACACGTTTGGATCGTTATATCGTTTACTGTAACGAAAAGCCATAAGGCTCACTGGTTAGAAAAGTGATTTGAAAAAAATAAAACACACTTCAAACAGCTTTTTGAAGAGGGAAACTAGTGTCTCGTTCCCTATTTTCCACCCTATTCCCACCCTAGTATCTAGGAGACATTCCTACCACCCTAGTGTCTAGGAGATACTGCATATTGAGTTCCGGAACCCAGTGAGGCGCTTTGTCTTGTATACATATCTAAAATACTACTGCTTTTGTTTAGATTAAACTTTAACTGTCAATCAGGCAGAGAGAACTTTGTGTTAAGATACTACGTTTTACATATATGCGTTACTTTGAAGGGCGCCAGTCAATTACAGGAGCGAAGAAATGAAAATAGTTCATTTCTCCGAGTACCCACTGTCAGTTCCAACTTACGAAATCGAACTGTACAACCTATAACATTTATATAATGAAATAGTAATTATATTGTTCATATAAAAATTTTATGAGGCAAGTCGTTTTGTTAAGAGAATGAAAAAAAAACTGTTAGACTAATGTTAAAATAAATAACACAATAAATGCTTTTTTCTGTTTATTATATTTACATAATATTCATATTAATATTGATAGATAATAGACGCTAAGATATAGTAAGTGGCTAACGATGATTGTGAGTTCGATTCCCATATAGGAACAATTTTGTTAGCTTTACACTGTATCCCACACATAGTAGAGTAGGCATAGACAGCCTGGAAACGTAATGTTATGACACTCCGTTCTCCGTTCTTCATCAGGACATCTTTGTTGCCCACTTTCCGCTGAATCCTCGAGCCATTGCGTGTTGAGTAGAACTTAACACTGCATTGTACCTCGATAAATATTTAATTCCTCCGAGTGTTGATCAAATCTACAACCGTCGCTTTTACAGTGTCACGCTTTTGTGACAGAGGAAAAACATTTTTTTTAATCTTTATTCAGATTTAGTGTCGTTAGGCGCCGTCCATTTCTAGATACCTTACAAAACCTCTACCATACAAAATACCACAGCAGAAGTTTACTAAGAATGAGCTAAGCAAAGGATAATTTAATACAACTTAATGGACAATTCTATCAACGCAGTCCCGCCGCGCTAACGGCCTAAAAAGTTTTTTCAATTAAGATATTTCGTTTCCATTAAGATATTTTCTACCGAATACTGGAAGCATTGCGTATTCAGCAACGGAACTCAACGCTGCGATTTGCCTCGTTACCAGAGCGAGGAACTGAAAATATTAAATGTTTCATGTCCTCAAGTGGAAATCGAACCCGCTTACCCACGACTGGCCTCGAAAAGCCCTAACCTAGGCGAAACATAGAACCTTTCATCCACAACTACTGAACTATTCGTGCCGTAAAGCATAATGGGAACGAGCCCCTTGTAACACGAACGTACGGACAAAGCGATAAATTGTAATTTGATATTAATATAAATAAGCGTCGCGTCGTGTAGAGTACGTGACGACATGCGCCCGGTTTTAATCATATTAATATGTTATGTTGAACGTTTAATTATTACTTACATATGTTTGTGGAAGGATCTATGGGTTGATTTGAGTATTTTTTTTTATTTTATACATTTTTAGACAGAGGGAACTTAGGAACTTAGTGTTATGACACTCCGTTCCAAATTAAGACGCTTCTGACATTCTAGAGCCATTGTGCTAAAAGCTAAAACCAGCTAAAATATTAAATAAAAAAAACAATAAAACGTACTTTTTTATACCAAGTGGTGCAAGTGCTATAGGAAGTGCTGGGAGCTATATATCGTATCAGCCTAAACTCAAATCATTTACAAGCAACCCCCGAAGAGTTCTCATATTCAGATACTAGCTCCATCATCACACCAGCTCGTGGATACCATAATATTGTATTGTCATCTAAGCTGCGTATAAATACTAAGTTTCATGAGGATACAATTATTTAGATACTATAAGTGGTTCGAATTCAGATTCTTAGATTTTATTACACAGTTACAGTTGGACCAAATAAAACGGTGTAAAAACTTATTGTTTCACTACAAGAAAAGTAAAAAAATCAGCTTCACGGGTAGGTAAAGGGAACCTAATTTTAAGACACTCCGTTAACCACTTTCAACCGTATCCAGGAGGCATTGCGAAAATTGTTTTGCCTCGACACCAGAACGAATAAATAAAAATATAAATTTAAATAAATATTAAAATTCCTCGAGTAGAGATTGAAATTACAACCACTGGCGTTTACAGTCACACTTTGTGCCCCTGTGCCACGACTGGCCTTTGGTTCACTACAAAATAACACAATTACATCTTCATCACAAAATACAAGTAAAGTGTAAAACTTAAGTGGAAAAAACTTACACCGCAATAATTTGCATACATTGTTGGAGTTTTTTTTAATAATTTCAACTCAATAAAGTGTAAAAATTCATACTTTCTGTCCATAATCAATAATTAAGTTTCGTATCGCACATCGATAAGAGCATATAAAGGAAATCGACAATCTTCAACTAAAATGTTGCTAACTTGATAAATAATTCATTCATAATTACTTGTTATTGAGGAAACGAGTGTGTTAACACTTTAGTGTTGTGGAAATGGCATAAGCCACGTCAAACAGAAGGAAAATTAAGCGTAAATATCAACGGTTGTGGGTTCGATTTCTACTCAGAATGAATTATTTTCATTTCTTCGTCCTGGTAAAATAGACAAAACGCAGCATTGAATTCCGTCACCCAATACGTATATGTATATAATATCTCTAAAATTGGGCAAAAAATAGGGAACGGAAGGTCTTAATGGAGGGTCTTTTCCCCAGGTGGGAGTCAAACCCACAACCGTCGCCTTCACCCGCTTGTGCACTACGCCAACCTGGCCTCAAAGTATTTACCACTTTTAAAAATTAAGTTAGTCTGTGCCCCATCACTGAAAATGGCGTTTTAATCAAAATATTTTATGTGGTGCCTTATCAAGATAATTATAGGCAAATTGACGAAGATGCGATGTAAACAAGATGTACAATATATACTACAGTTCCGTCGCAGGTTTGCCTGAAAGCTAATAGAAAAAAAAAAATTTCTCTATTTTTCATTTTCCTTGTTTTTCATTTTCTTTGTTTTCATTATATTTTTTTGAAAGTAGCTGAAGTCAGTCATGGCGCAGAACAAGCTTACGATTGTAGACGCAACAGGCTTGATTTCCTAACCTAACTTAACCCACAACCGATGCATCAACAGTCATACTCTTGAGCCACTGCGCCCCGAAGCACGCGAAGCTATGTATATTAATTGGATATATAAAAATATATTATGTCTATTTATTATAGTGCTCTCTATCACACCGTTTAAGATGTAATGTTTGAAGATATAGCAATATTTTGTATATTTTTATATATCTTAATGTATCTAATAGTTCTATTTTTTATTTTGGATGACTATATTTTGGTAACTTAATTTTTTCAATAGATCCGTATTCCACACATTGACTAATGTTCAATAACACGCATATTGATTGGCGGAACTCTAAGGACAACACGTCACCTATTCACGGAGTGGTGAAATGAAGATAGCATTTTTCCAAGTGAGAATCAAACTCACAAACGCCACCACGACGAGCCCTTAATTACCAAAACATAATCTTAATTTAATTTATTTTATTACCGAAATTAAATCTTATTTAATTTTTTTTGTAAGTAAAAAATGTAATATACAAAAATGATTAAATAGAAATTTAACTACGATGTAAACAGTGTCCAAACTGCATTGTATATAATAACATAACCCTTAAAATTCTTGTTAAAAGTGCTAAAATTCGTAAAATATGTCGAATTTCATACTTATTACAATAATAAATGAAAAAAGATAATCACGTTTTCAATGTTAATGAGTAAATAAATTATTATTTCTTAATTAAATTGCTCGCCGTAATGGCGGTTATATGATTTTTTTAAAAGGGTATTCTTCACAATTTTGAATTATTTAAGACTATGTATGGGAATGCGGAACAATAAAAACATGTCAAAAGCGAGTTAGACCTTCTCAGCGAGGGTTTCGTACCCATTTTATAATTGCAGGTCAACGGGAAGTACCCTATATTATAAATTTTGAATTTCATACAAAATGCGGTTAAAACGATTCATTTTCTTAAGTAAGATATTATTATGAGCTCAATTTTCTACATTCCAAGGGACCAGTATATATATAGGTAATCTTTACAGACAAATACACTCACACAGATTGAAAACAAAGTGATCCTATAAGGGACCCGTTATGGATTTTTAAAAAAAGTTACAAAAAATTCAGTACAATTTAGATAATACTTAAAACTTAATGTAATATATTTAGAAGAAAATATTTCAAGAGAATTGAACCTTATATCAACAATATAAAAAATATAACAACTTTCAATCGTACATGGTGTATGTATGTACATGTACACACATTAAAAGATGGCACCATATCATTTCTCCACTCTCATTAAATCAATTTAAAACGTGAATTTCACGTTCGCACGAAATTGTTGAGCGAAATAATAAATTACGAAAATACAACACTTAATTGAAAACTTGGTTATCGTGATTTTTTGTATAATTTTCGTAGAAAACTTTTTCCTGTAGGGCTGACAGTTCCCGTTGAATATATTTTGGACCAGGGTAGGCAGAGTTAGAGACACTATCCTCCACTTTAAAGTGCTAAAGCAATTGAAATTTAATTTTTTTTAGTGCCTACCTTGCTATAATACATCGGATACAACATTTTTTTGTTCTTTTTTATTCAATGTGTAGTCACACCCACATAACTAGAAAATACAGTATCTTAGGTGTAAGTATTACAATAATTCCTTTTCCTTACTTTACTAAAAGATATAAGATAAGTAATAGTTATAATTTTTAACAAAACCTAACCAAAGTACCCTTGAAGTGTATCCTTTCCAATAAAAAAAGTATCATCAAAATCATTTGATATCATCGTGATATCGAGTTATTCGTCCATTTGTCGCGCATATTCTTAATGCTTGAATGACTTGTGTGATTTTCTCATGGATAACATTATCAGAAATGGACCAAATTAAAATGGGACCACACCGCAAAAAAATCTTTTATTTTATTAGATATCAGTTCACCCAGTCAAAAGTTCTCAAAAAAAAAAGTTGAATTGAATTGATAACTCCTTACGGAAATTAGTTAAAAATTAAAATACAAACATTGCATTACACGAACAACCCTACACAATCTAAGTAATGGGTAGTCAATACCCACTTCCATAATTCAGTGTAAACAAGAAAATTGATTCTAAAGAGCAATTTGTGTACGTTTCATGGCTTCACGGAAACATTTACCAAATATCCCGATATAAATACAGTCGTGGCGTAATAAAACAGAATAATGCTTGAAAAAAATAAGTAGTGTCGAACAGGACATAATTATTGATGAGATTCGATCGAAATTCGTATGAAATTTGCGTTCCAGATCAAAATACAAGGCATGTTATAGTCCATTGTGGTAATGGGCGATTAACTGTCGACGCAATGGTTGTAGGTTCATTTCCATCGCTTTGTAAAAATAATTGATTCAAATGAATGACGAAACTCTGACCTGAAGTAACTCTGACCGCAGGTAGAGTGTGTTATATCGAAACTATTAATATAATTTAATATAGTCTATAATAGCCTTCCTCGATAAATGGAATATACGAATTTATTTTTACTGTGATTTAACTATACAAATTCTTCAGTTTTATAATATTAATAATAAACCAAAAAATAAACTCAAATTTCGCACATTAAAATCTTTAAAATAAACAAGTAATTATGAACGTCCGTGGTTAGTCTTACCTTCTTTTCTGCAAATGTTTCCTGGTAGAAATTCTAAATGTGAAATTCCCAAGAAAAACTGAAATTTGGAATCTATAATTATACTCGAGAAGGCTCTTGATTCCATCACATACATACAGATTATGGACAGCTCCCCAGACCTCATTTCATTATATCTAAAATAGTATTTATTAACTTGAAGTAACTATAATGGATTATTGTCATATAAATAGTCCAATAATTTTACTGGATGAGAAATCTTATATAAATTGCAATTTAATGATATTATTGTTTCAATTATAAATGGCCGGTGACGTCGTAAGTTCAGAAATTATTGAACTCTCACCTGATTTGTGATCCATTCAAATACGGATCTTTCTAAATTGGTCCGTTGCTTGAATATTTATTTCTGTATTATGCCATGATGAGTTCAATTATATTATTTGGAGCAGAATTATTTATATTTAATTTGACTGACTATAAACGCGATGGTTATGGGTTTGATTCTCGACTCAGCGAATTGAAACGAAATTTTCCTAGCTTTGGTTAGATGACATAGCGGAACGTTGAGTTTTATCAACAAGGAAAGTCTCGAAAATTCATCGGAATTTGGCTTTGCCATCTATATGGGAAAATGTGAGAGTCTGCAAAAAAACTTAAAGATTTATTAAACCAATCCCATATTGACATTTACAAACTGAAAACAAAAGTTCTGGTTTTATAACAAATAAATTACGTCGGTACCGGACGTAAAGCACATGTTAAATGTTATATAAATATTAATAGCCAATACCAATACGCTATTGAACTGTTTTATAAAGGTGTAGACACTTGCTGTTATTATAAGATTGGAATTGTACTCGTATATATATTAAAATATCTTCAGCTTCTCTCCCGCATATCAGTGTTGGCAGAGAATACCTAATGCACACCTAATGTACACTGTTCATGAAAGTATAATATATTTTTTATTTGTACTATATTTCACATAAAACAACGTCCTTTATTGCCTTGAAAATTATATAGCTAAAGAATTTATTACATGGACGTAAGCACTAGTTCAATACACTAATCTTGGGAACTACTAATACAGCTCGATAAATTTAGGCTTTAACTACCGTCACTATAACCCACTAAACCTACGGACGCAGTCACCTCGGGCACTTAGGTTGTCATATATCATTCACAACTCTTAGTCATTTCCGTTTCAATGACTACAAATACGAAGCGGTATATAAAAGATAGTATAGAAATTTAAAAAAATCCTAAATGTGTATTAATACTTAAAAAAATAATTTTCATATCCATAACTGAAATCGACAGTGTGTACAAGGCTTTACTTCTTAAACAGGAAGAATTAACTAATAAACAACAGATAAATAATGTTATAGCTTCATCACAGAGTACTCCTGGTAACAACGTCGTTAATTATTTACTTGGTCACCCACATTTTTAGGCTTTACGTTTACAACACTAACTGCCTTACAAGATTATCAAGATGGAATAAATATTGCCTTTTAAGTAACATTCGGAATTGGAGATGAGATGGAGCTGAATCATTTCTTGTGTCCCAACGGTATTGTAGGACATATTATGATTAATAATTATGTTATACTTTTCTTTTTTTAGCTTCACGCTGTATTGCGCACATAATAGGGTGAGCAGCAGGAACCTGGAAATCAAGTGCTAGGACTCTCCGTTTCTATTAAAACTTTTTAAAACACTGTGTGTGACACAACACCGCGTGTAAAAGTTAGTATATTATACAGAGATATGTATCATTTCGTTCTTTTCTCACTTATTCCTTTAACGTTCCTAGCCATACATATCACAAATGCAAATCTTACTATACCTATTCAATATTATAAATGATTTAGTTTGTGAGGATGATTATTTGTTCCCCTTTCACACAAACACGACTGAACAGATTTAGATGAAATGTTACAGTAATATAGCTTATACAACAGAATAACATTAGGCTACAAATTATGTATTTTTTTAATATAATTTGGCTATAATATAACACTAACTCAAAGCGGGCGAAGCCGCGTTCAGGCCGCTAGTATAATATAACCATTAACACCTAACGTCAATCACGCACCTAAACTGCCCAGATTCACCCACTTTTATGTCAATCTACTCGAATACTTAGAACGCTAAGTATCTACTTTTGATGCTATCTTGTCTTCAATAGCATTCCGAACCTTTACTTGTTCAGTTTTACATTTAGGAGTGTTATCCTATTGTCTATTTATAGGGTTGAATATATTTTGTATGCTGATATCTGATTTAGGGAGTTAAATGGCATCAAAATTGAAAGACACATTTGAAATAAAGTTTTAAACCTAAGTGTTAAGACAGTTCGTTCCCATTAATATCGTTCTGTTCCCCACTTTCCGGCAAATTCTGGAGGTATTGTATGTGGAATGCCGAAACTCATAGCCGCGCTTTGACTCCACGGGTTTTGCGGATTTTCCACTTTCTGCATAAATTCGTGGCATTTCAATTTACGTGGCCGAACTAAACGTCGCACTAGGCCTACTAGAACGAGGAACCTATGACTACCATGATTGCAGTCAGACACTGCTCAATTTACAACATTTAATCAAAAATAGTAAAGCCGTAATGGAAAAAGGTGAAACAGGACATTATAATGATTTGCCAGTGATTTTTTTTCGTTATTAGAAATCGTATTATACCCTAAATCGTGTTGGACCCTGCGTCTAGGTATAGGAAACCTTTTTTTGTACTTCTCTCATGTAAAACAAGCACCATACGACTTACGCATACCCTCTTGTACCCAAAAGATCGAAATGCAAAGATATATACATAATATCCCATTAATTACATACAAGGACAAAAAAAATAATAAATTTGTCCGTATGTCCAAAAATTTTTTACCAACTTTTGAAAATTAGCTACGCGCTGCAAAGCGAGTTATGACCGATTAAATCACCCATGCCTTTTACGGTTAATGAAACAAAAGTGCCATCCGTTGATCCTTTTTTATCTTTAACAAAATAACTTATACTCATTGAGTATTATCGAGCACTCGATACGGCTATAAAGTCGTATAAATATAGAGAAACAAATTTATTACCTCCACCGGGAACGGAACTCTGAACCTTCTGTCTAAGAGATAAGGGTTGAGATGAAATTTTCGTTGGTAGAGGCAAGATTGTGATGAGATACCCAATGTCGTTTTTTTTTGTTGTAAATAAAATGTATTATATTCTTCGATCCGTTACATGCGTCCGTATATATTTGGAAATGAAATCTTAAAATTTCGAGAGTATTGTTCAGATATTCCAGTTTGCTTGATCAAATGATAATGCATTCGACTAATATGGGTTCGAGGAGATCTTAGTCTCCCACACGATTTGTTTACATAACACAAATATTATTATATTTAAATTTTCACATAAGTTAGTAATTTGATGACTTCAGTTGCTTGTTTAAGGTAATGGTTAAGGATTCGATTCCGAATCGGTCAAATTAGATAGGTGCTGTGGAAATTTTAAAACGAAAGGAATCCAAAGTACAATATCTCATAATTTTTTTCATCTCTTTAGTTTCAATACATATCTATAAAAAATCCTATTAGTTAATAATCATAGTGTTCAATTTTAGCTTCTGTATCCCACACAAAACGGTAGTCAGAGGGAACCTGGGAATCAGCGTCAGACTTTCAGCGCGACGTTTATGAAATCGATTTTCACTCGGGGGAATGACTTATTATCATTTCCCCACACTGGATGTAAGACAAAAACCAGCGTTAATTTCCACCACTTAACAAGGAATGTTTCAAAAATCGGCTAGATAACGGGAATCGGAGTGTCTCCACAATAGGTTCCCTCCACCTATCCTGCTATTTAAGGGATACAAGAAGTTTAAAAAATATAAAAGGCATCTCAAACCCATCCCATTCACGTAAACACATTTAAGTTTACTTGTAAAATATATTACTTTGAACGGTTTTGAACAACTTCCTAGCAATCACGCTCCAGTTAACGTATCTAAAAACATTGATTTCTACTTAGACTTGAGTGGTTAATAGAGTGAAGTTACGGGGTCAAAGGTCAAAAAGTATTGGGTAGATAAAAGAACTCGCAAGTCTATTAAGTACTACTTGACACTGTCTTTTTTTTGTTTCACGCTGTATCCCGAGCAAGGTAGGAAGAGGGAACCTAGGGTTAAGATTACTGTTCCCCATTAACCATACATTTTTCGAGGCACTACATGTTGAGTGCCGAGTGCCTCAACATGCAATACCTCGAAAATAGTGAGAAAAAATGGAAATATCGAATCAATCGATTGGGAATCGAAGACATGACCGTCGCGTTTTCAAGCTTGTTCCTCTGCGCCACCATAGCCTCTTAACCTCTTTACATTCATATCAATTTTATATCGATCAAGCTTTGTCAATGCAGAAAAATTAAAACAATATCCATGTCGGTTAGAATCACGAATAATTTTAACATTTAAAAACTCTTGGAAATCGAAATTCAATTAAAAAATACCACTAGGTCACGTCCGATCTACTTTACAAAACGTTATTTCGCTATAAACTGTGGGTTCACTGTAATACTAGTTATTAGAACGGTTGAGATATTATGATTGACGGGAGTGTCGTCTCCGATGCTGTCATTAAACACGCGGCCGTTTCAGAGAGGTTTTCACTTAACTTCTTTATAATTTTAACGTAATGTAATGTAATTTCAAAACGTGATTCCGACACTTACTTGGTACGTGATTTTTTTAAACCTAAGTATATAATATAGTTAATTGAGGCCAGTCGTGGCGCAGAGGCAGCGTGTGATTGTAAACGCGACGGCTGTGGGTTCGATTCCCGCTCGACGAAATAAATTGTTTAATATTTTCATTTTTTCGCTTTGGTAAGATAATGCCACCAGAATTCAGCGAAAATGGAGAACGTGTCTTAATGGGTTAGGTGTGTCTTAGCACTAAGTTCCCATGTTCCATCTGCCTACACTGCTATGTGCGGAGTACAACGTTAAGCTTAAAAAATATAGATAATTGTATAGTGATAACAATGAATCAAACACACATACACATAATATATGAATCAAACTTATGTAAAACTTCAAATGTTTATGTGAAAAACTCTTCCGCTAAGTACGGATTGATAGACGCGGTGTAGTGTGTAAAAAATTTATATGTAGGTTTGTTGGAGAACGTAGGAGGACACTCCTCGAACTCGAGCAGATTATGTGAAATTCATAGACTGGCAGGTGTAGGCCATCTATAATACCTGCTAAAACCTCACGGTACTCCTTCTTGACCGACTATTGCCGAAGGAACTTGATGACCCTTGACAGATTTCAAATACAGAGGGACCATAGTATTATACCACTTCTTTCCTCAGTTTCCGCCTTACAGTTGAGTGAAGAAACTCTACGCTGCGTTTTGTTCTTGCCGGTAGAGCAAGTATATGAAAATAATTTATTCATCCTAGTGAAAATCGAACCCATAAACTTTGCGTCCACCATTTCGTTCTAAACTAAAATGAGTATGAAAAAATCTATTTTTTTTAACAAACAAAACCAGGTAAAATCGCTAGTTAGCATATAAGTAGTTCACTCGTACCCACATAATAATAAAACTGTACATTGGCATTTACATGAAGTATAATTGAAATTAAAGAGCACCGACCCGACTATATTATAGTAAATGAGCATACAACATCGAAGCTTTTTGGGTAATTCTTTATAATTTCACATGAATCATGGCCGGTATAGATTTTTGTTGGAATTTTAAGTTTGGGTATTTTTTTATCGGTAGGTGCATACCCATTACTTTAGAATTAATTATTTTTTACCATATTAGATAGGTAAATGTAGGGCGAAAAAATGTCTGAGTATAACCGCGACGATTATCGGTTCTATTCTCAATCACTGAAATGAATTATTTTCCTTTTTTGTTCAGGTAACAAAATAAAGAGCGGCGTTGAGTTCCCTTAGTCATGACGCCTCAAACAATGTCTCGAAAATTGGTTGAGTAGTAGGAAACAATCAAGCGTACAGCGGGAAGTTTTAGGTACAGGCAGTTATTGTGATGGTTGTGTTCTTTATATTAAGACATTCCATTCTCCTTTTCGGCGGTTAAGTGGCGGAACTTAACGCGGAACAATGTCTAGCCAGAGCATGAAAATGTAAATGTCCCGACCCGGTACGTAATTTTCACGACTAATTTTCATAAAAATTTAAGAATTCATTAAAACAAGCAAGTGAGATGATATTTTTTAATTTTAATTTACATTTTTGTTTTGGCATAGAGTGCTATAAAAACAAATTAGCATTTTTATATCGTAACATTTTGTTTTATAATTGCAAAGTATTAAGAAAAAGTGCTAAAATATTAGCAAATTCTCTCACTAAACACAAAATAAAACATAACAAGAAATAACACTATACTCGTATGTATTCTATCAACTTTAGTACCAACACGAAAACCGAGACCGACGTACTCGTACTCGTATACCATACCAGCGGTCATCAAGAATCATTAAGGTTAATTTAGAGGTTTGAGCGAAAATCGATTTATATATCGATGAAAGTTCCGATTACGACACATTACGTGGCCCTCGGGCGGTGTTTATGCACGTTTAATTTATAGCTTATAAGTTTTTAAAAGACGATTCGCAATGCTCTGATTACATAGTGGAAAAAGAAATTTTAAACGGTAGGCCCCGAAACCCGAGCTACAATGTATATTATGATGAAACACGTCAATTATGAATCGATATTGAAAGGCAATCGTGGAATTGGAATGTTTCAATGATAAAAATGAGCAATGGGTGTGGGTTCGATCCTAATTCGTTGAATTTTTTATTTAAAATATTCCAATAATATTGAGATTGAGATTGCAGCAGGCAGAGGGAACCTGATGTTAAAATACTCCGTTTCGTACCATGCGTCCAGCTTTCGAGATATTGCGTGATGAATAGCGGAATTCAACGCCGCGCACCTTTGTTCAGATGGATGGTCTTAACACTACATATTCTCATTCTACCCTGCTATAAGCGGGGTAGAGGGTGAGATTAAAAAATGTATAAGAAATATAAAACAAATTTCAATTCTCAATAAATAATCAATTGCAGATACAGTGTAATGCACAACATATCCTGCAGATATCATCGGCATCTAATTTACTACTAGAACTACTAGCGCCTTCCGTTTTATGTTCGCTTAATCTTAGTTAGTGCTTTGAGCGTACTAAAATTAATAATTCTAACCCTATACTGAGCCCGTCGTGGCACAGTGGGACGTATGACTGTAAACGTGACGGTTGCGAGTTCAATTCCTACTTAATAGAATTAATTATCATTTTTGTTTCTTAGCACTAGGTTCTAAAGAACAGTAAAACATTCGTAGAGTCTCTAAAAACACTACATACTAACCGTTATTAAAGATAACTAAATACAAATAAAAGGAAATAAAATAGACTGTTATCAATAACTAAATCTAAAAAGAGAAATAATTATTACTTATCTATTACAACTTCTATTAACACATACGATATATTAAAGTCTTTAAGATGGCGAACGTTACAAATTGGCTGCGGTTTTGAAAAGAGGCAATTATATACTTTAATTAATAATATGTAAATATCATTATACGTACGATAATTAGAGGCAATATATATGAACCATTTAAGTAATAAATTAGATGGTTTAGTATTTAATATGGTATATTTGTTAGTTTTGCGGTATTTTGCTATCTATACAAACTCTCTCTTCCTCTGTCTCTGACGAACTGGGTAACTGAATACACAGATGGAAAATTGCACTTATATAGTTGAAATTTGGTACTTGGCAGATTAGGGAGTTTGGAGAGCTATAACAGGATTTCTTGAAATTCAGAAAAAAAGAGATTTTCTTATTTACGTGTTAGTCGCACACAAACGAAGTTGCGGGTTATCTAATCTATATTATAAAACTCTCCTACGGATAAGCAACGTCTATTGGAAGTAAGACATTTAATTTCAGCATATTGTTCCTTGAGCAGTGCAGGGAAAATATAGTAAAAGATCTCTCAAAAATCACTTTGGTGATTGTGGGTTCGATTCCCGCTCGAAATAATAATTGCTCTGGTTACAAGACAAAGCACAATTACACTAAAATAATGTGATAAACCACACAGATTCAATATACTTGTTATTCGAAATTAATAGTTAGTCTTCTAAAAATTTTTTTTCTATAGTGAATTAATAAAATTGATTCACATATTTTATAAGTCTATAAGTAAATATATCATTCAATAACTTTTAATTACTATCATTAGCATTTATATTAACTGTTTAGTATATAAATTATATTACTTTCCTGATCATTAGCATGTTTTCAATTCTGTCATTAAAAATGGTTATCATTAAAATAAAATTTGTTGAGATAATAATGAATAGTTCATTCGAACTGTATACGAAAGTGCTTCTGTAACGCTCCATTTCGTGATTGATGACGGAAACAAATTAGATGATAAATTATAAAATAGTGAGGACATTGTGGCTTAGAGGGACTGAGTTTCATTGTAAACGCAATGCGTTGGTTCTTTCAGAGGGCTTTCTTTTTTGTAGCTACATGTTGTATCCCGCCCATAAAAGAGTAGGAAGAGAAAACCTGGGCACCTAGTATTAAGGCACTCCTTTCACCTTTCCACCGAATTCTTGAGGCATTGCGTGTTGAGTCATTTCACTTCATACTCACTCATGCTGCACTTTGTCTCGTTACCAGTGCTAGGAAATGATAATATTTAATTTCCCCGAGTGGGAATTGAACCCACAATCGTCGAGGTTACTGTGATTATATTAAAAAAATATCATTTCCGCGAATTAACTAAATAAAGTGCAGCGTTAAGTTACGCTACGGAACACTCATTGTCTCGAATTACTCAAACACTACTTAGTATTTGTAGTAAATCTTGTCTATCCTTCTACGCGGGAATACTTAAAAAGCTAAAAAAAACTGTTCATACGAAATGTATATCAAAGAGCTTCCGTAACGCTCCATTTAATGATTAATGACGGAAACAAATTTAATGATAAATGATAAAAAAATTAAAGCAATTACAGTAGTAATTTGATTGTGTCAGTTTTTAATTTATTTTTAAAATGCATAACCGCAGTCGTATTTGGTGTGTATAAATGAAATAATAATAAGAGGTATATTATATTAGACTAGAAAATATAATAAGATTGATTATCTTAGTTATACACTAACTATATAGCCTAATTAACTTTTGTAGGTGTTACAGTAGTAGTAGATTTCGCCACTCAACTCGCAACATCTTCAAAAATTTGGCATTTAGTAGGTAACGGAGAGTCTTAACACTAGATTACCAAGGTACCGCGCCTACCCTGATATATGCGAGATGCATGGCGAAGCGAAAAAAAGAGTGAAAACTAATACCTTATGGCGATTCACACAATATTTCACCTTAACTGTAAACGCCAGTGTTTTCAGTCTTTACTGAATAAACCTTAAATGTGGGTCAGATCGCGGTACTATAATAAATAGAGCATTTGACTTTAACCTTACAGCGATTTAAAATGGATATTATGGCGGTCACGACCTGCACTACGACGGGGGAAATTATTTTGGATACGGTATTTCTGAAAATGTTATATGGTCACATGTTTTTGATCGTCGTCGACTTCATCATTTGAGAGTATTTTTTTGACGTTGTGGATTCGATTTCTATTCGATGGAATGAAATATTTAATATTCTCATTTCCTCGCTCTGGTAACGAAGAAAAGCGCAACATACAGTTCCGCTACTCAAAAAGAATTGCCTCCCAAATTCGGTGGATAGTGTGTAACGAAAGGTCCCCAGGTCCCCTCTGCCTACCCTATGCTATAAAAAAAACTATGTTAAGTATAAAACAAAAGTAAAAAATATATATTTTCCAACATCCACGTCCCCGTGGGAAACTCCGAAGTATCGCATCGTGTAAGGCGCTATCTAGTCGCTTTGCAATCATCCGATACTTCTGCCATCCCTTGATTTATTACTTCAAGAACACCGTTTTATTTTCTTATCTCGAAATTTTGCACGCTCCAAAGTATAATCGTGATGGAATTGGTTCAAATTGTATGGGAATTCAATTTATTAAGGTTTAAATGGGTTTTTTTTGTACGAAATGGAACATGGAGTGTATTGACACTAGGTCCTTCGTGTTTGCTAAAGATGCTTAATGCTAATAAATGACAAATAAAATATGGTTTAATTTTCGAACAAGAGCCAGAATACTTCTGATTTTCTTAAAAATTAGAAAAATTGTGCACAACTGATGTTCAATATTGCGCTATCTAGACCCATTCTGGAAACATATTTCTATATATTTAAATGTCTCACAAATAGTAGCTTCACGCTGTATCGTGCGTATGGCAGTGAAGGCAGTACCTAGGACCTGAGAATCTAGTATAAAGACAGTCCGTTCCTATTAAGACACTTTGGATCCAGAGCCATTGCGTGTTGAGTGGCGAAACTCAAAGCCGCGCTTTGCCTCGTTACTAGAGCGAAGGAGATGATATTTGAATCTTTATAAATTTTCTAAAAACACATTTTTATCCTTAGAAAGGACTTTAAAATGTCAAAAATATTAGAAAACCAGAATACCTGAATATTTATTCCAACCATTTAATTCAGTATGGTCGGACTGCACTACAATGGCGTCAATATAAATATATATTAAAAATAAGTTTTTTGTGTATTTTCTTTATGGCACGATGCTTAATATTGATAGCTCATAATTTGTTCAAGATGCTCCAGTAGCTTGGTAATGGCAAGAGACTCGAGCTTTAGGCTGTATGGCGTGTGGCCCTTGTGAAAGAAGAAAGCGATTTTAAATGTATAACGACAAGACAGTATTAAGTTATCAGCTTCACGCTGTATACCTCACACGACAGGGTAAGGAGAGGGAACGTAGTGTTAAGTAGTATCCTAGTGTTACTCCGTTCCCCACATTCCGCCAAATTCTGGAGGCGAAACTGTGGAAGTTAAGTGGCGGAACTCAACGCCTCGCTTTGTCTCGACACCAGAGCGAAGAAATTAAAATATAATTTTAAATAAATATTTAATTTTCTCTAATAGGGGGATCGGACGCACAACCAGTCGATTTTATAGTATAGGTTATCATGACGATATTATCCAATGGTTAAAATATCTGTAAATAAACATTGCCAAATATACTCTACTTAAAAACATATTATATTTAAAACTAATTTTATTTATAATAAAAAAGCCATCAGTTTTTTTTTCAAAAGCCATAAGCTCTTACCTTGCACAGCTTTAGCTAAAAATATAAAATTTTATGTGCAATACGAAGGAGACCGAATTAACCGTCACCGAAAAGTGTTATTGCTTAATTCGAACATAACCGTAACAGTTTTTTGATTTTTATCCGATATTGTGATATAAATGTGTATGTTTATAGGTAATTTTTTGATGATTTTAAAGATATCAAAGCGTATTTTTACGAGGAATTCGTATTCAGTGTCTTATTAGTGCCTTAATAAGATAAAATTTGCACTTCAATTTGAGAACATTTAACAAAATTTTATAACTTATTTTTCGTGTGAAATGAGTTATAATATGATGATTTTGTGTGCACTAAATTCTGTATGTTTTTTTAGTTTTTTATTGTTTTTAGTCGAGATATTGCAGTGGTGCAGAAGTTTATTTTGTTTTGACGTATTTTATGAGTAAAGAGAAAAAACACTAAGGAGACAAAATGTAGAGAATATTAACAACGTCACTGAAAGGGTGGTTACAATATTTAACAGATATCTTAGGAAATTTCTCAGGGTCGCAACTATCATATGCTTATCTTGCTAAACTCTTTAATAGTAGAATCAAAGTCAATGTCGCATTGTCTAACCACCCCATGGAAAAAAAAAATATATTTTTAATCCAAAATACAATTAAGGAAATCGAACCCACAATGATCTCGTATACAGTCAATTTCTTAACTGTGCCACTATGGCGTTATTTTTAAATTAAAACCAATAAATATGTTACTGTGTGTAATCGATTTAAATTGCATTCGCAAATAATCGATATTAATTTTTGTACGGACGCAATAACGTCACTACGATTTATTGTATTAATCGGGATGATTTGTTTTATTGTACGTATAAATATTATTTTGATGAATTATGGATTACATGGACCTCCGTAACCGTAGTTATCGGATAAATAAAAAAGCTGTCAACAAAAGATTTTTTTAAATATAAATCTTTAAAAAATCTGATGTCCGTAGCCAAAATTAACCAATAACAGCAAATAATCAGTAACATTATAATATTTTTTTCAAAATGTTATGTAATTTTACGAAAATATATAACACTAGCGGCCCGCCCGCGGCTTCGCCAGCGTGAACTACGTTATTATTAATTTCTGTCTCCATGTGTACCTATGTCCTATAAGTGACGTCCATGCAAATTTTGAGACTCCTAGCATTTGTAGTAACGAAGTTTCATACAAACTTTCAACCTCAAAAACAATCCCTTAGAAGTCGAATATTGCAAATTCCCGTCTTAGCGAGCACCTACGTCCTATAAGTAACTCCTATGCTAAATTTGAGATTCCTAGCACATGTAGTTTCTGAGATTTCGTGATGAGTGAGTGACCTTTCGATTTTATATATATAGAAGATTTGGATCCATTTTCTCATGTTATAACTAATTATGTACATGGGTTCATACAAGGATTTTTTATTTCAGCTCCAAATTTCAATATATGCAGAGGCGTCAAGACACTCCGTTTCACACTTTCCGCCGAATTCTGGAAGCATATCACGCAATGTCTCAAAACTTAGGTTGAAAGTGGGGAACGGCGTTTTTTAACGCTAAATTCCTCCTGTCTACCCTGCTATATGCGGGATACAGCGTCAACCTTAAAAAAAAACAAGTTGATTAACTATATTACTTAAATTAATTACTTAATTTTCCAAACCATATCCATTATTTTCTATCGTATTTGAGTTTCACAGTTTTTTCTACAAATAATTACGCAAATAGCGGTGGAACGTAAAGGTGAGAAATAGTATTTACACCAATAAATTGTGAGTTTTTTTTTTTCATAATAAATAATTCGTTACCATAAAAAGGTGTAAAATGTCGGTATAGGTTGACATAAATATTTATACTGAGATTTTTTGCTAACAAAAATGTGTGTAGCACTTTATATTTGATGTTTTTTAAACTTGCTTTTTCCCGCATAAAAGAGTAGGCGGAGAGCCTAATGTTAAGGCACTCCGTTCCTCATATTCGATTTCTGGAGGAATTGCGTATTGAATGGTGAAACTCAAAGCCGCACACCAGAGCGAAATAAAAATATTAAATATTTTATTTCCTCGAGCGGGAATCGAACCCACAAACTGTCGCGCCACGAATGGCCTCAATATTTTTCATTTAAAACTCTAAGTTCGAATCCTGTTACGTTCAAACTTTTATACGTCTCCTAAAATATTGAAAACTAAATCCCAGTTGGTGTATGAAAATGTCGACACTGAGTTACTACTATTGTGTACTTGCTGCCTTCACAGGGAACATCTGAATTTATTAGATTTTATTTATTACTTAGGGAGTTTATACATAACGTTTTACTATTGCAATAAATATATTTTTGAATTTATGAAGCAAGGGGGAGTGAGGAGTAAGAGAGACAGGTCCTCAGGTGATATGAGGATGCACGAGAGGGTACATATGAACGGATTGATAATAGTACCTACTGGGGACAAAAACTTTTTTATTAGCTTTTTTTAGCATTTCTACCGTTTCTTAGTGCACAAATTTCCTGTATAACTTATATTTATGAGTAAACAGAGAGAAGGTTGTTGAAAATTAAGATATTCCTTTATTCACTTTATTTCACTCACACTTTCAACCCCTTGAACTCAGACCAGCGGGATATGTATTTTGGCAAACCAAATATTTCATCGAGTCAAAGCGGACGAATGACTTAAATTTACCGTCACGTACGATGCACGTAGCAAGAGATAATCTACTGTTAAGACACTCCGTGGTCTCGCGAACCACCCAATTCTCGAGACTCTGTGTGTTCTGTGGTGGAACCCAACACCATTTCATTTTACCAGACTGCTCTGGCTAAAATTATTCCATCTAAAGGGAATCGAACCCGTCAACCGTCGCCACTCAACTGCCTATTTCAGTAAATAAAGTCCACGCAAAAGGAATAACGGGCGATAACTAGTATTAGAATATTTTGTAAAAGCACCTTTAGCCACTAGCGAACACCCGTGGGGTCTCTCGCTGTTCACCCAATCGTTATTTACCATGACATTCACACTTTACAAACTCGTTTAAAACATATTATGCCAATTCTAGATACAAACTTGCAAGAAATGTTTATGTTTCGTGTAAATTATGTTTTTGTAAAATCTATCTATGGGAATTAAAATGTATGCTCTGAGTTCTAATGTACGATTATAAATGCCTGAGTTAAGATAAACTATTTACTGAAAACAACAATATTATATGAAAGATATATTCCTTCTTATATTCCTCTTCTTTGTTTTAATAATTATAAAATATTAAAAACTTACCAACGAAGTTTTCCAAAACAAACACTTGCTGGTATCACTGTTATATTCACTATCACTATTATATTCACTATTATACTCACATGCTTTTTACATATAAAATGTAACTAAATATGTATAAGTTTTAAATTAAAACTTCGCTAAACATCTTTTAACATCTGTTCTGTTCTGTTCTTTTTATTATGGCGTGCTGAGCGTGGCAGTTGAGCACAAAATTACTTCGTCAGTGTCACCATAAATGGAGAACACGCGAAAGAGAAAACGGACGGTAAAAAAAAAGATAATATTACACAACAGACGCGCTTCACCAGACGCGTCCGCCATCTTCCTCTCTTTCTTTTTTTCCTTTTTTTGACCTTGACGATGGCAGTAGCTTATTCAGCCAACATGATATTTTGCAATATTAAAAATATTAATTATTTCTTTTAAATTATTATAAGGAATGATTAATTATAATTATTAAATTATTTTTAATAAACGGATTTTAATTTTGCGTATTTTACCTACAGTATATTACGTCACATTATTATTACTTGTGAACGGAACACGTAATTAAAGAACTGCACTAAACTGTTATTCATATGATTATATATATCGCAAACTATAAATTAAATAATATTGTTATTAATATATAAATTATATTTATTATATTACTTTATAAATTATTATAATTTTTTATAATTTTATTATTAATTATATTATTTATCTACACATTTTAGCTATAGTATGGTTCGTTACCATCATACATAAATATATATAATAAAAACTGTATGTATGTATATTTGACACGGGAAACGCAATCAACACGTGCCCGAGCATTAAAGTAAAAAGTGTGCAAATTGATAAGACATCATTACACGAACGACCGACTCCGACTCCGATTCAGTTCAATACTGTAATCAATCATCATTTGTTGTCTATGAAAAAATGTTTATTTATTATAAATATTATTAAATATGTAATAAACTACTTTAGTAAATAAGTATGAAATTAGTTTTATATGACAGAGTAGCGTAGGTTGTGAGTTCGATTTCCTCACTCAACAAACGGTGTTCCGAATTTAAAAGGCTACTAGCGAATGTTTTTATCATTTCTGAAGTATTTTTCAACACTCAGGAAAAAATACTTTTTAGAACACGTATAAAAAATTGAGCGTAGTGGGATTTGAACCTGTAGTTCGTTGTAACATACGTGTAAGAATATCGACGTAGTTTGATAAGACGTATGAGTTAGTAGTGCGAGCTTACGGTTTCCAAATAGGCGTAGATGCAAATTAAATAAAAATAAAGTAAAAATTATTTAAAGTTAGTTACTACTATAATACATAATATTGTAAATTTTATATGTGCATATTTTAACTTGCAACTTGCTAAAATATCTTTTTTGACTTAATTTGAGACTTTGAGCTTAATTGACAATGAAAAACAAATTTATTTTTCACATATTTCTACGGATATACGGTTATTTTCCGCACAGTACTTGTAACGCGTAGCGTACGCATAGAGAACTTAGTGTTAAGATACTCCGATCTCTCCCCACGAGGTGAATCCTGCGCTTCGTGTCCGATATAAATGAAAATAATCTAAATATAATCTTTGATATGGCACAAACGTGCAACTGTACACACGAAGGTTGGTAATCCCCCGAGCGGGAATCACATCCACGTTAGATACCCACTTGATGGGGGATGAATTATTTTTCTCCTTCTGGTAACGAGGCAAAGTGCGGTGTTGAGATCCGCCACGATAATTCAGCGGAGAGTGGGCACCGGATGTATTTTAATGGAAACGGTGTGCCTTAAGACTATATTCCCAGAATCCCTTTGCCTGCCTTGCTATGTGCAGGATTGAACTGACAACCACCAATATTAACGTCAGACACGCTGTGCCACTGCGCCAACGGTATCTATGTACAGAACTAAAATTCCATTACACGAACTCCAACAAGAAAACACCGTTTACATTAAATCATAATATAAAAAGTGACGCGACAGAGTGTAAACGCGTTTTTGTTCGTCACAAGAGCAATAACTCATCCTGATGGACTCTAATTGAAAATAAATTATATCTCACTAAAACATATTTGGTTTGGACGTTTTAAAATTAAATTTCTTGAATGGTGGACCGTCGGCTGGGAGGGTAGCGGGTTTGATACGTTAATAAAGAAATTATTTTAATTCTGCCATGTACTAATTTATTTATTTTATTTACATCAGGAATAATAAATAAATTTAATAAAAACAGTGACCTCCATCAACATAATTTAAGAAATAAAAATAAGCTTGCTGTGCCCTTCTCTAGGCTCCATAAAGTGTCTCACTCATTCGTAGGTCAAAGTATACACTTTTATAACAAACTTCCAAACGACATGGTTAATTTATCACTGAACAAATTTAAAAGAGTGGTAAAGCACAGGCTCTGCCAAAAAGCATATTACTCTGTTCTACTTTTATGACATGTCCAAGTGAATGTTAAGCATTTTTATGGAATAAAGATATTTTGACTTGACTTTGAATTATTGGCCTCCAGAATTCGGCGGAAAGTGTAGAACGGAGTGTCTTAACACGCCTCTCTGCCTACTCTATTGAGTGCGGGATACAGCGTGAAGATAATTTAATTATTGAATGTTTTTCTCAATTTTAAATTAAGGACTAATCTTTTTACAACTTCCTTTTATAAAATTTCATCTACCTATTACAGAAAAAATTACACAAAAATATATGAACATGAACATAAATTAAACCCGCGCAGACTCAAACTTTAAACTTTAAATTTTACATGACTTATGAAAATCATCAATCGCGGCATTTTGGTCATTCACGAGAATGGTGCATTAATCTTGGAACATTTTCTCTCATCTCCTCAGATGGACAGGTAAAGTAAGGTGAAGAATTAGGCTAAATTATTTTTTTAGTTATTGGGTTCTGTAGATGTTTTTATTTAGTTTTGCTTATTATAATTTTAATTTAATATGCAATTACAATTTTGACGTCTTTTTAAATGGAAACTTAAGTTAAGTTAGAAATATTTAAATAAATTACATAATTAAAAAAACATTTTTAAATTTAAACATTCGCAAAAATTACATCATCGAGCTGGTCTAATGATAGAGCCAGGGCCTAAATAATAGTACTTTTGAGAGATTGCCAGAAAGCCAACCGAGTTTAGGCTCACATTTAATAGTTTTACGTAACCACGTAAAACTTTAATTTAGTTACTTAAAGCTTATAACATAGTTAAACACATTTTTCTAAATGTCGAATCGATTGGAATTAGGTAAATATTTTATATTATGAAATAACCACAAAAATAAAAAGTTAACTAACTTCAACCGAAATAGAGAACAAAAAAAACCAAACGGAATCCCAAAACTACACGAAATTAGCACACCGCCATTAAGTCATAATTTTAAACCATAACGGTTATAGCACCCGAAACGTAACGACCCGTAATATATAGACTGTACAGGGTGCTCCTTGCTACTTTAGAAATAAGATTTTAAATACAAAATCAAGTAAGCAAAATGAAATGAAGATGAATGGGCAACATTTACATGGGCGCGACCAATTTCGCCCATACCAAGCAAATGTTAAGTATTTAGAGGATTGCTAGAACGATTAAAGTTGTAATTATTAAGTTAAGTAAATAATTTTATTGCTCGTGTCGTCGTCGTGTCGTGTCGCGGAATTTTATAGCGTTTATATTTTCATATAATATATGCTGTTGCAGCATACAGTAGAAGTGAGATTTATATGTTATTTTAGTGTAGTATTTACTAACTGCAGTTTTGTATATTTTATCAACTTGAACCAGTAAGTAGTTTTTGAGATTAGCGTGTTCAACCAAATAAATTTTACAACTTTATAAAATATATTTATCTTTACTATTTTTTTTTCAGTTTCGAGGTCATTGAGGCATAGTAGGACAGCGTCTGCTCATAAAGGTGATATTTGTGTCAATTCCTTCACTAGTTAGTTCGGATAGGATTTTAATAAACCAATAAATTAGAACAAATTAAAGACAGGAATTTTCATTCCCTTAAAATAGATTTGAACCTACAAGCATCGCGTATTATCACACATACCAACTCTGCTATAGTGGCATCCAGAAATAATCACATACTAATCCGTTGTAAAATGCTAAACTTGTATCAAATATATAAACCATCACTAATGTCATATTAACTCAGCATTAGATGTGAATGACGACGTTTACAACCCGAAAACATGTATATAAAAATTTTATAGTATAACTACCTGTTTATAGTTGAAATTTTATGTTAAGATCACTAGTGTTTAATAGAAAGAAAGCAAAAAAGAACAGTTCCACACTTTACATCAAATTTTGGAGAAATTTCATCAACTTAAATCTGTTTATCAATACAGAGAAATAAAAAGGCGGAAAATGGAGAACGGAATGTCTTAGCACTAGGTTCTCTCTGTCTACCTTGCTATACGGGAGGTAGCTTGAGGTTTACTATAGTTAAAGCTAAATTAACTAGTATTATTAATGTGACGTGGATTTAAAATAGCCTTTAAAAATAACGACGGATCAACGTATAAAGGTTTTCAAACAAAAATTACGTAAACCAGTATAAGTTGATTTTTTATGAGTAAAATTAAATTATTTTCTCTTGAAGATGGCTCCGAAGCAGGTCACAACGCGTTTTGAACGCGCCAATCGAATTATACAAGAAAAAAGCCGTTTAGGGAATGTATCATTATAATATACTAGTGTTAATTCATTGCTTCGCTTATTGAATTAAATATATAGATAGATAATATGTTCATTGTGTGTGAAACTGAAGATATATGAACGGGAAGTAAGGTAGGTAAAGGGAACATAGTGTTAAGATACTTCGTTCCCCACTTTCCATAGATTTTTTCGAGACATTGCGTGTTTAGTGGTGGTCTACTAAAGCAGGGAAACGCAATGCCTCCTAAATTTGATAGAAAGAGGGAAACAGAATTATCTTAACGGAGTGTCTTAACACTAGGTTCGTAGGTCCTCTCTGCCTATCCTCCTATGTTCAGAATACAACATAAAACTTTAAAAAAACATAATACATACAAAATGTCAGAACAATATAATATTATACATAAAAGCAATTTAATTTTTCTCAGAAGGCTTAAATATATAATTTGGTAAAATTTAAATGATTGTTTGTTTTGAGAGTGATAAAAAATTATTGTAGTCGTTGAAATGCTTAAAAGATAATTGTTAACATCGACTACAACATTCACGAGTCGCTTTCGGTGGTCTCTATAGGAAAAAATATTTCACTTGAAGCATTTTTTTGTTTTTATGAAACATGCAAAGAAAGTAGAAAAGAGTATCCTTACACTGAGTTTTCTCTTTAATTTTTTTTTTAACTTCATGCTGTATCCCGCACACTCTTTACCCCATTTTGACGCATCCGTACCCCACTTTTCGTCATATTCTGGAGGCATTGCATGTTGAGGAACTAAATGCCGCGTTTTGTCTGGTTACCAAACCTAAGAAATGAAAATATATTTAATTCCTTCAACTGGAAATCACACCCACAAGCTATCACGCTTACTGTCAAACACTTGTGCTCCTGCGTCACGACTGGACTCACTATTTTATTAATTAAAAAAAGAGACTTTCGACACTTTACAGATTCAATGGCGGAACTCTGCGTTTTGTCTTACCATATAATATTTATCATATTAAATTTACTATTAAAAGTTTGTTCGTACATGTAAGCTCTATGTATATATTAGGAATATACATAGGTATACCATAACTTGCAAATGTAGAGTCGTAAGTTCAAATCCATATATTGTAGCGGCGAGCACCCTGTCGCGGTGAATGTAAATAAGGGGATATATCATGGGTCAACTCATCCTCACTCGCGAGAACCATGTATGGAAATACACTTATATACACATACATATATGTATGTAGGCAATACAAATATTATAAGGCTGAAGAATTTCTTTGGTTGAACGCTCGAATCTCAGTAACTAGTGGTTCTAAACAAAAAATATTTTAATGTTGAAAGTCTTAAGTCTATTTATTGACGAAGACTAGAGGTTGCGAGGTTATAATATCAAATATAAAATAATTACTGGAGCCCAAATTAAGTTATCGTTTGAGGCCAAGGAATTGTATTGTTATTGAAAAATACATTCCTTTCAATTTGCGGCGTTAAATTACGCTATTCAACACGCAATATTTCGAATTCAGATGGAAATCGGTGAACGCAGTATTTTGACAAGTTCCCTTTGCCTATCTTACTATTTACAAGAAAAAATGTAAAATTACAAAAAATACATTCTTTAAAAATTAACATAATTTTAATTATATCATGTATAAAAGTCACGGCCATTCGGATTAAAGACCAAACACGTAATTACAGTAATCTGTCGCCTGTATGAGTTAATGGTTCAATATAAAACCAAAATGTTAATTGCTTTCGAAATTTTTTATAATAACTCATGTTAAAAATACCAAGACTATTAAAAAGACTGAGGCCATCATGGTGCAGCGGCATAGCATCTGGTAGTAAACGTGACGGTTATGGGTTCGGAGAAAAAAAAATTAATAACTAATGAAGCTAGAAAAAAAAATGCTCAATTTAATCGAAAAATCTTAGCCAAAAATTGTTCTTAATAAAGCTCTCCACCAAAGAATAAAGAACTTTTTTTAGCTTCACGCTGTAACAGGATGTGCAGAGGGAACCTAGAGTTAAAACACTTCGGTCTCCACTTTCCGCCCAATTTTTGAGACATTGCTTGGGAAATCAACGCTGCCCGAAGACAAAGATATTGTTAGCAAATAAATAAGAGAGAGTAATGAAAATAATTCATCCTTCGATTGGGAATCGAATCCACACTCGTCATGTTTACAGTGAGCGCTATACTATTGGGCCACGACCTGTTATTTAAGCATTATTAATGAACTTTCAATACCAACAGTATCAACATTCCTTAATCTATGTAATAATCAATTTCCTTCACTTAAAACAATTAAAAGAAAATATAAATCGGACTCGGGATTCCTCTTGCAGCTTCATTAGTAAGTGCTGAGTTACCGTTCTACATTATCAATGTATGTATGAATTGCATAAAGGTGTATACAGACGGATAATTGACCAATTATAAGAACTCTATCTTTTTTTTTTATTTGAGGCTATCGTGTTAAGGTGACGGTTGTAGGTTCGATTCCATTCGAGAGAATGAATTTTCAACGGAACCTAAGAACCCAGTGTTAGGCCACTACGTTTCCATTAAGAAACATCCATTCCCCACTTTCCGACGGAAATCTCACGATATTGCGTGTTAGCGGAACCCAACACCGTGCTTCAGTTCGTATTTACAGTCTCACGCTTCTATCCATTCTATATATTCATTCATTCTATTTCATTCTATCTAATACGAGTATAGTAACTTTATAATATTTTGCAAAAAATTTTAACTTCTGTATTAATTTCCTTCTCCTCAATCTCTCTATTTACTCCCCGATAGGTGAATGTGAATGAAACTAGAATCATTATTTTAATTAATTATCAATCTGTCTATCGAATTCACGATAGATGTATGCGAAAGAAACTTTATAAGCCTTTTTAAAATTCTGCCACTGTATACAGCTTTTACACCAAAGCTCGAGTCTCCCGTGACGCTATTTCGAGTTGAACGCAATCGATACAGATATTTTTTTAATTAACCTTTTTCTAGGAACACTAGAAAGTAGGTACTTGAGCTAACTAGCATTGCATTGTGGAGATAATTATGGCTCGTGCATTCTACAGGATACAATTAAAACTTTTTTTCATAATCATGTTATTAAAGTGCGAAGCGAAAGTGGTACGCTATGTTGGGGTAAGTATGTGGACGTTTATTTGAAAGTTTTCATATAAAATTAAATGAATACAAAAGCAGCTTCTCGCTTCTTCTAACATAGCAGGGAAGGTAGAGGGAACGTAGTGTTAAGGCACTCCGTTCCTCATCTTACGTGAAATTTGAGACATACTGCGTATTGAGTGGCAAGGTTCTAAGCCGTGTTTTGTCTTGTTACTAGAGCGAGGAAAACATTCTAACTAATAAAAACATTTCATTCCCCTGAGTGGGATTCAAATCCACAGCTGTTTTGGCCCTTATCTTTTTCCATCCTCTTTTTATATCTAATATTCTTATCATATATATAAATTATATATTTTTTTATATTATACACAATTATTACCTATCATAACAAATTATTATTTTTATCTTTACATTATTTTTATATGTTTTACTTAGAAGTAAGGTGATACCTAAGCGAGTTTCTATTATTAAGACTCTGCGTTTCACAACTCTCCGCCCAATTTTCAAGACATGGAATTATCACTTAATAATTTTGTATAACAGAAAAAACTAATAAAAAAAGCAAAAAAAGATATTATATACTTATATAATACAATCAGTAACTTTTGAAATTAATGTGAGAACGTATACCAATCAAAGTGCGAAACGCATCAGATGTCGAGCAAATAAATAGATAAGATAAGATAACATCTATCGCTCAATCATTTGTCAGATAGATATAAATCTATCAACCATTGATAGATTGGTACTAGGAAATCTAAGTTACTAATGCCTTTATGATATCTGTGTAAAGGAGAAATTATATTTTTTGTTAGCTTTTGCTTTATATCACTCATAGGCGGGATAGACAGAGGGAACCTGGGAACCTAATTTTAAGACAATCCATTACCATTAAGACACATCCGTTCTCCACTTTCCATCGAATTCAGTATCGGAATTTAACGCCACGCTTTGCCTCGCTATCAGAGCGAGGAAAATGAAAATATTAAATAACACTAGGCTAAACTACTGCGTAGTGCAACACTTTTCGCTCAATTTCCGAGACCAAATAATAGACTCAAATGTAAATAGAACCTACGACCTAATTAGACTGTGAAAACATTTATTATACTGTTATAATAAAATTATTTAATATAACAAACTTATCAATTATACTATCAAAATACAAATGCATGTGAGACCAAAGCACACGTCGACATTAGCAACGCACCACATATCGAGCGCGAGCTGATAAGATCAATCTTTCAATCATTTGTCAAAGCCTTGATGTAAACGTTGCTGACTGAAATGAGATGATTCTTAGAAATTCATACAAAATACAGACGATTCCATGTTTTATTGTATTTATAAACATATTTTAATGTTAAGTAAGTAGCAGTCTGAGTTGAGGCCTGCCGTGGCGCAGCGGTACAAAGGCTGATTGTTAACCCGACAGATTGTAGGTTCGATTGCCACTCGCGGAAATGAAATATTTATTTAAATTTAGATTTTCATTTCTTCACTCTTTCCGCTACTCAATACGCAACGCCTTCAAAAATTGGAGAAAGTGGGGAAAGGAAATTGCCGAGGTTCCCAGGTGGAAACACAGAGGTTCCCCTCTGCCTACCCTGTTACGTGTAAAAACAGAGTAAAGCTAAAAAACTTAAAGTAAGTAGCAACAAATGTACAAGAACTTGAACTTAGCTTTATAAGAAGTTATTGCTTAGTGATCAGACAGAGCAACTTAAACGATTTCCAAGAGGTGCAGATTCAAATCCCGCTACGTTATCTAAAAAAATATTAAACCAAAAGTTTTATCAAATCTCATTATCGTACACATACATACATACAAATGCAAATACTCCGTAACTGTAACAACCTGTCGTACAGACCAACAATGGGTAGTGCAATGGTAGCGTTCAGGCGCTTCTCACGGTCGCTACCCACTAAATGTTGTTTATGTAACAAGTAGAATCGATTCGTTCACTCGTTGCTTGGATGTATCGAGTTGGGGCTTATTCACATTGTTATAATTTTTTTTCTACTATTAGGATTCTTTATTAAAAAAATGCGACACACTGAAGCCACATATAGTAGGGTAGATAGCTGTAACCTATTGTTAAGACACTCCGATTCTCACTTTCCTTCCAATTTTCGAAACTTTGGGGGGGTAATACTAAACGTCGCATGTTGTCTTGTTAACAAAACGAGGAAATGAAAATAATTTATTACGCTGGGAGGGGACTCGAACCTATAACCGTCGTATCTCACTTTAAAACAACATTTTTAAATAACTTTCCTAAAGTATAACAAAAGTATTTCAATGGAAACGCGCACACGTTATTGCGTTTTGTGAATTCCATTCGGCGTCAAACGGGGAGGTCAATCGGTGTCTGTCAATGGACACATTTTGTTGGAAATCTGGTTCTTGAAGGCATTTACTATGATTTTATTACACCTTTATGGATTGTATGGAAATTACTATTTTGCTAAACATTTCAAAGTTTTGTGGGTTTCAGTGTATATATATATAAGTAAATGTAGTTTTAACCGAGTTCAAAATAACAGGCTTGTTAGTTTGACAAGACGTGTCGTTCATTCGTTCATTTACTCGTTAGTGACTAGAAGATTTGGTTTTGGTTTCAGCCGAACCTCAGACCAAAACCGAACGTTGATTTCGGTTTCGGCTTGTTTCAGTTGGCTACTAACCTATATGTATGTAACAATGTTGGAATTGGATAATATTTGAATATGACGATCGGTTCAATCTATTCTATAATAAAATAAAACAAAACATGAGAAATGCTGGACCAATTTCAGGATTGTAACGGAAAGTACATTAAATTAACAAACTTAAATTTGCGAACGTATGCATACATTTTGCACGCAATGAACTATCGCTTTTACCATCGGATGCTGTACCATGAACCATCTTGTAATACAAATCCTGAAAATAATAGCTTTCTGTTTACTTTACTCATTGATTAATACGCGATTCAAATAAATCCCCGCTGCAAAGTTGAACTCGGCATGTTTATACGTTAGATTAAGTTAGCATGATATAATCTTGACTTTAAAGCTTTGGCCAATGTGGGATGCCAATGTAGGATTATAGGCCAGGGAATGACTGGCCTATATATTATGATTGCTGAAAAATTGCTAACAACAAAAATAATTTGTGACGAGATTCTTGAAAATTGTACATAATTGGCTCAATTTAAAAGAACACTAGAACGGCAAGAAAATTATAATAATAAAACAAATGAAATTAATATCTTAATACTTGACTGAATATTTATTGTATAATATTGCAATTCTTTTTATTGCTAGAATTAAGAATATCATATTTTATTCAATTCTTTTATTAATCATAAAAAAAAACAAATTCAATATTTTATATATTTTAAAACATGCTTTTTTAGCCAGCCGCCTCTTGGACTAGCCAATTCATATTGGCCTAAAGACGTATCTTGATCCAGCGCAAGGCAGTATATTTTATTTGACTACAATCGCTTTGAGTCGTAACATATTACGAGCTTAAATCCGATTTACGCTACTGATTTATTTGGGGGAGCTTACTGATAGCTTTTTTGTGCGTTCTACTTTTGTTTTTTTATAAATGTAACATACAACTTTTTTATACGATCTACTTTTGATTTTTCATTAGAATAAAAGAGATAAAATGAAAATATTTCATATTTTCATTTAAATTTGAAGTAATATTTTCATTTCCTTACTTTGGTAACGAGGCAAAAAGGCTTGTATTTCGAAGATATTATTTTGTTTAAGAATGTGGCGAAAAGTGGAGAATGAAATTGTTCTAATGGGAACAGAGGTCTTAAGACAAGATACCCAGGTACTCTCTGCTATGTGCCAAGAATTAATTATTTGTGACTAAGAATTAATTATTTTTCTTGTGGACAAAGTAAATATATTAGCATTTTTCGGAATAAGTTCTGCATTTGATAAACGTAAAACTTGTAATTAATAATAAACATGTATAATTATAAAATACTAAACAATTTTAAATTTTCTAATTTGAAATACTCGCGGAAAATAAAGAACCGAGTGTCTTAACACAAGGTTCCCTATGCCACCCTGCTATGCATGAAAAAGCATGAAACTGTAGAGCAAATCCTTCAAAGAGACATTCTGATTACCCAAAAATTTTCCAAAAGAAAAAGCACCTCTCCATTCCTCTTTTATAAAGTTAATACACTTACAGTTACCGTAACAATATATTACTTACAAAACGAAAAAGAGAAAAAAACACCTTGTAAGTACTTTATAACTGAATGAACGTATAAATTCACTTAACTCGGCTACAATAAGATAATAACCTTATTTCAATGCTGAAAAATGTGTACTGGTGACAATAATTTTTAAAAACAATTGGGACCCTTTTTTGTAAATCAGAGTAAGTACATTTATTTATATAGTGGGTTCCTTCCAAGTGACCCTTTGATGATTGAATTAAACCAGTTTTTGTATAAGTTAGCGGTATAAAGAGAGTGGCTTCCTAGGTAGGATTGTAGAAAAAGTATAAAGCGCTAAACGTGTGATAACACAATATAAAAATATTAAAAAAAAAGATTATTACACAGACAGTTATTTATTTAAAACATGATAAGGAATTACGTAGCTTAAGACAAAAATACTAAAAAATCAATATTATGTTATAATACAATATCCATTTACAATATTTCCTGCTACCCAAAATCGATATCGTACCCGCGACATTCAACTTATAACTTTCGCCGCATCACAAAAATTTATTTTTATTACATATTTAAATAGTTATATAAAGTGCCGTCATAAACTCGAGTGTTAAAGCTTGTTATCTACATACAATGTACATGCATTAGCCACTCAAGTGCAGTAGAGCAGTGTCTGACAGTTAGCGTAATGGCTGTAGGTTCGTTCCCCACTCGACAATTTTTTTTTACAGCTTTACGCTTTATTCATAGCGAAGTAGCCAGGGAGTTTGTTGATGATACGGTTTTTGCATACCTGTTTCGCCTCGTCCACTGTCATCAAACTCTTCATACATGTCCTCCAGGGCAGGTCTCGGTTTTTTTACGTGACTTGTTTCCAGTATCATCAATATCTCCGTGTCATTCTCCAAACCATTATGTTTCAATTATTTTCATTTCCTGAGTTAACCTGAGACGTTGACTTCCGTTACTGTAAATGCAATATCTCTGTTCTGTTCCTTATCTGTGGCGTCCCGAACGTGCCAGTTGAGCACTAATCACTTCGCTTCTTTCAAGAAAGAGGTTGTATGGTACAAAAAGAGATAAATATTACACAATATGAAAATGGCTGGAAAAAAATTTTGCGTTCACCTATAAAATAAAAATATATATTTAATTTATACATAACAACAGTTTACAATAGGCTTAAAGTGAAGAAAGAAGAGTCATAACACTAAGTCATTCGATCTACATCAAAAAAGCAGAGATGGGAGAAATCACAAGTACGCAGAAATGTACATAAATTTGCATTCAAAAACATTATCGACAGATATGTATCGCTTAATGGTACATACATGCATATAGGTCATCTAGATTGGTAGTATTCATTTATTTATTGCGTTCAAAAGGTAAAATTAACACACAATACATTGTCAAAATGTAGGCTCGTAAAGGTGAAAATACAAGTATTTAATCTTAGACTACTAATAAAGAAAGAACTTACTGCGGTTTTGTTTTCTTACCAGAGTGAGGAATTGAAAATAATTCATTCACTTCCGTTCCCCACTTTCTGTCGAATTCATGCATTGCGTGTTGAGTAACGGAACTCAACGCCGCTCTTTATCTTGTTACTAGAGCGAAGAAATGCAGCTTCAAATCAAGCAAGGAATCAAACTCACAACCATCGCGCTTAAAGACAGATATTATACCGTTCCAAGACGACGGCATTTAACTATATACCTATATATTAAAATTTAAAGTTGACAACATGTTTAAAGTAGCCACACCATAAGTACTCGTATTTTAACAAACTCAATCGATGTTCAGAACGGAAACAGATTACCGCGAACGATTGTTGTATTGATGGTGCATAATTCCACGTTTACGCGGAGAAGGGCTATATATCATGTTCTCTACAGGTTGATGCTGCCCTTTTTGTGGCACAGATCTCGATATTAATTGCGGTTTCGCGTTATTTATGTTCGTCTGTCTGTCCCGGTGATATATACGTAACGAGATTAACTACTTAGCGGTTGAGGTGGAGTGCAGGTGGGTGCTCGTCTGTCTGATGGGTTTAAATTCAAATTAGAAATTGAGATATATTTTATGTCAAGTATTTTGCGCACTTCGCCACGTTACCAGAGCACGAAGCCTAATTTTTTTTATCTTCACGCTGTATCCTGCATACAGCAGGGAAGGCAAAGGATACCACTAGTGTTAAAACACTTAATTTTCGATACTTTCCGTCGAATTTTCAAGGGATTACATGTTGAGTGGTGGAATTCATTAAAATTTTAAATAGAAACAATAATTTTTCCGATTACTTCTCAAGAAATCATGCACAATTTAAAATGATTTAGTACAGAAAATATATTTCCAAGCAGCTATAAACTTATCTTACAATTAGTCAAGCTAAGTAACACCGGTAGCTAGAGGCCGGTGGGGGGCTGTGATCTTGGATCGCCTGCAATGACGGCATTGTGTTAGACCCCCAGTGGAAATCAGGGATTATTGTAGTTTTTAATGTATTTTTGCCCATTTGAAGTTTTCTCTGGGAGACAGATTTTTTATTGTTTTTTTTTTTGTATTCATATACCTACTGTTTGTTTGGTGCGGTAGCTGTAACTGAGAGTGCTTATTATTAAAGGAAAAAAAAATATTTTTCGTCACAAGTGTTATTTGAAGTATTAATAATATATAATTAAGGCAAAAAAAACATTGTTTAATTTAGCAAGGAAAAAATTTTATTGTCTACGTAATTAGGTATTTAATAAGTTGGCTAACTAATGATACTTACATAATGAATAAATAATTAAAACTAATGTCAAAAAATCTATAAGTTTCATTAATTACTATATCTCCGTAACGCCCTGAGGAGTTATGTATATTTATCATAAAGCTCTCTTACGCGCTACCTAGCACGCAATATCTCTACCTCACGCGAGAAGTGGAGATTATTAAAAAAGAGAGTAAAAAAAAAACAATAAAATCACAACATCTTTCCAAATAATCTATGACAATTATTATGCTAATAATATATATGAAATGATTCGTCTTAACCGATTGCGGCGGGCCGTGTGTTATAACGCTTTGTGTGACTTCCGGCCGTAAGCGCGGTACTCGCGCGTTATACTCTATCATTGAATTTGAGATATTACTTTGAGTTTATTATAGGGAATTTACTTTATACTGGTTTGTGTAGTCTGGTGTGAGATTTTACTATAGAGTTTACGTATTTCCCTTGGTTTTTTTTTATATTTTTGTAGTTTCACGTAGTATCCCGCATATCCCGCAGAGTAAGGAAAGGGAGGGCAGCGTTAAGACAACCTTCGAACTTAGAGTCACCTGTGAACCTGTGCTTCTACGCCACGACGCTCTAATGTCATAAATAATTTATTAAAATATAAATTTACCTTTACGTTTGGACTAAAACAATAATATAGAGCAAAACAATAAAATTTAGAACACAAACCAAGATACTTTCTTTTTTAATAATTAATTTAGATAATTCGATCTAAATTAATTATTAATAACATCACGATCACATATCCATACTATAATTGATTAAATTAACCGTTATTTAACTTCGAAAGTTCTAGATAACAGTTCGATATATAATTATATGAAAAACGTTCCCAGCTTAACTAGTGTGGTAATTAATCTATATTTTGACAAGTTCAAACGTTGTTACTTGTATCTGTATTATTAGAATTGTTTTGGTTCAATGAAATGATGTGCATTTTAATATATTTATTTTTTAGCTTCCCGATATATCCTGCACATAGCAGGGTAGGCAGAGGGAACCTAGTGTTAAGACACTTCGTTAACCACTTTTTGCAGAATTTTTCGAGACATCGCGTGTTAAATGGCGGAAATCAACGCCGGGCGTTTGTCTTGTTGCCAGAGCGAAGAAAGGAAAATATTAATAAGTAATAATTAATTTCCTCGAGTGGAAATCGAACCCGCAAACGTCGCGTTACAGTCACACCCTTGTGCTCCTGCGTCACGAAAGCCTTAAATTAAATAAATAAAGCAAAAATATAGATCTAAATACATAAAAAAACAATAAAATGTAATTTTAAACAATGAATCAAAATCATCGATCAATATCAAAAATAAAAATGTATATAAAATTGAATTATTACACTATTAAAATTAATAAAATGTTGCGTGAAATGAAAAATTGTTAATTATTAACAGAAACTAAAAGGATTTTTTCCATATATTATGTATATAAGTAATTTAATAAACGTCTCGTAAGGTATATGGATGCAATTCAATTACGCGAATGAATATTGTATAGAGGTCAGCTTATAAGATATTGTATGGATAAACAATACGCAGCTTCATTTTAGGGGCCGCATTTTAAATTATTAAATATTAAATTATTATTAGTCTATATTAAGATATTTTATTTAATAATTATTATATTTCAATAAGGCCGTCGTGGCGTAAAGATGGGACTGTCGACGCTACAGTCGTGAGTTCGATGCCCACTGTTCGAAGAATGAAGCAATTTTCATCTGAGAGGCGTTGAGGTCCCCCACTCAACACATAATGCCTTGAGAATTCAGCTCAAAGCGTGGAATGGAGTATCTTAACACTAGATTTACAGGTTCCTTCTGCCTACCCAGCTGTATACGGGGTATATAACTAGGATAGGATAGGATATCTGGGATATCATAGTGAAAATGATTTTCTCATCATCAAACTCAATCTAAATGGGAGATAAGATGTAAAGGTAAGTAATTGAATAATGTGTTTCAATTTGAATACTCATGGGGTACAGTGTTTTAGCATTAAGTTCCCTCTCCTATAAAATGTTTTATTTTTTAAAAAGCAACATCAAAAATTATAAGATTTTAGTTATTTCGACAGCCCTTAGCACAGGCGGTGATAAAACATAAATCAATGTATCGCGTAGGTGGTCGGGACCGACAATTATCAATTAAACGCCTTGTATTCGTTGAAAATACCAAAAGCAAAAATTCAAATTCGTTCGCAGTCGACCGCCGTATGAGATGCACGTCCAAAATGGTAGCGTGAAATTTGATAAATTATACACAAAAATGTATAAAATTAGCATTTTAACCGATTTTTAATAAGAATTAATTAGTATAGTTTTTTTTATTAATGACACTGCCTTTATAAAGTGATGAGGTCAGTTTAATTTTTTTATGTTTTTTTAATAAGTCTATAATTAATTAATCAATCATTTTGTGGGACATAGGGATATTAATGTTTTAAATGGAAATACAGGATGTAAGTAAAAATAATTTAGCCTATTTACAAAAATATTTCCGTTTTCGATTCTCCTTTCAGAGGCGCGAAGGTAATTTAACTAAAATAATTACATTAATATAAATGAATAGTTTAAACAAATTCAAGATTTGAAAATCGATCGATCATCGTCTACAATGTTAACTACAACACAACTACTCACTTTGTGTACTGGGAATGTTATAATTTATCTTGTAGGCAGGTTAGGGAGTATAGGAGAGCCCTAAGAGAGGATTTCCTTAACTAATTTCCTTAACTAGTGAAACAATAATGAGAACAACGAGATTTTTTGATAGATTGCGAGCAATGACTACGAATAAATAACTTAGCAATTTTGTAAATTCAAAAATTTGCCCTTAAGTTTTAAAAGGAATCGAAACCACTCACATATTTCTTAAGATATTTTATTAAAACTTTATATACATCATGTTCAGATTAAAATTTTTTTTTTTTTTCTATTTACATTAAACTTATTAGTGAGCAATATATTAATTTTATTATGAAAATAATATTTTCTATTGTAAAATTTAAATAATAATCATTAATTAAATAAAAAATAAATTAACAAATTTAAAAGATCTACCATAAAAAATATTACTAATTATATAATAAATTACATAAAAATAAAATTTATTCTTAATCAACATTGTTTCATAAACATACTAGTGTTAAATGCAATTTTATAATATTAGTAAAAGTAATAATCTATTTTTTTATTTACCTATATTAGAGCCATTGTGTATTATCTATATTTACAATATGAGTATATTTTTCAGTAATTATAGTTAATATAATTTATTATATAAAATATTAATTTAAAAAAGTCTTTTTAACACTAATCGTACCATGGCGGGTCAAATGACCCATTTTAAACTTTGAGTGTTAATTTCTTGAAACTTGAAATAAAAAATCGCCATTTGCTTTTACGACTTTTATTAGACAATACAGCTAACGTGTTTTTTAAGATTTACTTTTCTCTTATAATTTTTTTTACCGAGATATATATGTAATATGCGTTAACTACCGCAGCGGGTCATTTGACCCGCTCGAAGATACTGTATCTCGATTTGTATATATTGTGATACAAATCATTGTAATGGATATTTTTGTTATAGCATCATATATTGTGCATATGCATTGTGAAATTTTAGTTATTGGCTGGCGGGTAAATAGCCAATCTCGCTCTACTCCCAGCATATGTGTATGTAGAGTAAGCGTAAGAGTTACAATAAAATTTTCAAGTTATAGTGTTGTTTTGCGAATCGAGATTTCTTATTTCATAATTTTATTGATAATTCTTATTCCCAAAATATCGAAACATTCAAGATATTTGAAATTATTAGAAATTATAAGTAACATAGATGAAGAGTGTTTGGAATTTAGAAGGTAGTTCGAAATTTGAATAAAAATTATAAAAAAGTGAAGTGGATAACATAGAAAAATATTTATTTGACACTACGGACGAATGTGAGTTCTCAGGTAAGTAAAATATAGGCGAGAATATTTTGAATGTAAATCAGAAAAATATTGTTGTCGAGTTCAGAAAGTAAAAAATGACGCGGTAGCCTGATATACAGAAATTGCAAATAAAATTGATAGAAGGCTCACCACCTGAATGAACTGAAGTTTATGATGTTTTAGGGAGGTTGAAGGCCTGGTAGCATATACCAAACGATATATTATGAAAGACAAGATATTATTTATTATTATTATAGGGGCATTTTCTTTGATTATTGATAACCACGTAATGGTGCATGTGCACAAAATGCACAGAAAAAGCCTTTCGAGAATTGAATGCCGCACAGATGTTCAATATTCTTTATCTGGCTGGAATCAGCACAAAGGGTTTTATACAAAGTAACCACCGGCGAAAAAATCTCTAAGCAATATTTTTTTGTTTTATTTTTTTTTTAAGTTTTTTTATGTAATAAATTAATTAATTCAACTTATTCATCATTATTTTTTTTAAAATATTTTATTTATGTATACAATTGGCCTAAATTATGTATTTTTCACTCGTCATAATAATTTATGCATTTTTTTAAAAACGGGTCATTTGACCCGCGTCGGTAGAAATAGGAATACATGAGTATTGGTATGATTAGTGTTAAAAACAAGCTTTCTAGATTTTTTTCACAGAGTACTTATTGTATTTTACAAATCAAGCTCTTTCATTTAATACCCATATTAGATGGATTGTGCAAACATTTGTAAAGCCGCCATTTTGTTGCGGCGGTCATTTTGCATTTTGGACAATTTAATAATATTGATGTCTTTGTCATCAGAATTGAAGATGTAATCCAAATTTCAGCTACATCGATACTGGAAGTATGGGTCAAATTGTGCCTGCAAGATTTCACAAATAATAACAGAGCAAGTCTAAAAAAAGCTTGTAATAAAAAAGTATTGTAAAATACAAATAGATTATTTCTTTATACAGTACATTTACCTTATTTTAGTACAACAAAATTATCCTAAATATGAACCCAAACCCGTAACTACATTGTTTATTTAGAAAAGTGAATACTTTTCATATTATTTTTACTTACAAGTTATGTAAAAAAATATAATAATCACAGTGCAAATTATTGTGAAAGTTATGAAATTAAAAGTTAGGCCTTAATTATAAAATACTTATTACATGAAAAATGTAATACTTTTGTTGCCAGCTTCACGCTGTACCAGGATAGGCAGAGGAAGCCTTGTTTTAAGACACTCCGCTTATTACTTTTCGCCGAATTCTGGACGCACATAGAATATTTCTTCTAAAAATTATAACAAAAATAAAGATTTAAACTTTCATAGTTAAAATCTGTAAAAATATAACACAGGAGTATTTTCGTAGATAATTAATTACTTTTAAAAAATATTAGAACCTTCTGTTGAAAAACGTTCGAGTGCTTCTAAAAACATTATACGTTTGTTAGAATTTATGTTGTTAGCATTTCTTTTTGGATACTTTTATAAAATGTCCGCTACCCAAATTTTCGTTTCGTTAAAAGATTTTAAAGTAAATATATTTTTTATATAAGTTTTCTAAGCAGTAACTTTCCCCCGAGATTTTTGTATAGAGTATATCCGTTTTAAATCATTTATTACTAGTTTATTACTATTTAATGAAATTTATTACGATAAAATTAATAAGAAATTTAGTTTTCAATTAATATTTATATTTTTATATATATTTTATGTTTCTTTGCGATCTACTAAGATATACTTGTACGTCAATACAATACCTACTTACTAAACCATTTAAATTTTTGGTTAATAATAGATATTATTCATTTAATATTTTAATATAAAATGTTCAAAATAAAATTATATAAAGATACAATATTGTCTAACACATTTGTGACATATAATATAATTTTCTATAATTTATTATGTCCTATATTATAAAAGTCTAGGCCTTAGTTTTCAACACAACATTACTAAAAAGTTCTGTTTTTTAATTAAAACTTAATAAAATTTAAAAAAAAACATAACTATTATCAAAATATATCTGCATATGTATATTTCACGATATGGAAATAAATATAATTCATTTAGATAATGTTTATATTTTAATAACCCATTTTTTCCCAAATAGTATTAACTAAATAATTCTTAAAATAACTTTCGGAATTCACAAAATTCTATATCATAAATTACTCAACCACTTAAAAACCCACAACCGAATATAAAAATACTTATTACAAATTTAAATAAATAATATTTAAAATAACAATGATGAATAATATTACATACTTACATTTTACAAAATAATGTCTTAACTCAATAATAATAATTAAAATCACCAATTCCAGAAAGTTATTATTAATAATAAATTCAATTATCTTTATACTGATTTTTTATCATTATCATTAGATTATAAGCCACCTACATTAGGTGTTTTCACAAAATATGTAACTAAAGTACCTTTCCCTTTCACATATGTAGGACCGCGACATTCGCAAGTGTAACCCGCGTTCATCAAAACTCTGAAAATGTGTTAATTAATGATCATTATATAACTTCCAATGATTAATGATAATTAGAGCAATAATTTATTATCATTATATCATTACATCGACAAATACAATAATATTAATTGTTTAGAAATTATAATATTAGCTTGGTTGATGTATCGCCTGCTTAAAATTGTAGCAATGTTTCACTATACAATAGTTTCTAATCTCTACCGGCTTTTATGTAACTTTATATAAATCTTTTATCGTGTTTATTTATTTTTATTATTGTATTCTATTACTTTAAAACTACATATTATATGTATATATTCATATTGTAGGTGTGAATTCTGATGTACATTAATAAATAGATTGTAAAACCGTTTTCTTTAAAGCAATGGCTGTGATAATTTGTGTTGCTATAAAATAATTGCAGGCAATAAAATATAATGTTACCAAAAAATACACAAATATAGAATCATATCGTGTGACTGTAATCGCAATGATCGTGGATTCGATACCACTCTAGGGAAAAAAAAAACTTTTTCCTTTGTATTGATAGAACGCTTAAAAATTTTAAAACAATAATTATAAATTATTTTAACATTTTGTTCTCTATACAAAGGAAAGGGGAATATCTAAGAAATAGTTCAACCTAACGAACCTGCTAGCGGCTGTAACCCACCAAAATGGGAATCGAACCCTCAATCTGTCGCGTCTACAACCATATGCTAGTGCCCCTGCGCCATTACTCGTCCATATAGATATAAGGCCAAAATATACTTACTTAGCAGTGTCCTCAGTGACATGTATCCTCCCCATCAGCCCTGTGGAGTCCATACGAGAGGCCACGTTCACGGTGTTGCCCCATATATCGTATTGGGGCTTTTGTGCCCCCACCACACCTGCTATCACTGGGCCGTGGTTTAGACCTTGAAATTAATGATTATAACTATTATATGTAAGGTATATTAATTATGACTAAAGTTTAATGAATTAATGAAGTATAAAATTAAAAACCAGCTTTATGGTTTTCTTGCAGAGGGAACCTAATATTAAAATAATCCGCCTACCGCTCAACTTTTGAGACTTTGAACAAAATTCAATCCGCCTTTTCATGTCAACAAGATCAATAATCATGTTTTTTCGTTAGACAAGTTAAGTAGAGAAAATATTCCAAATAATTATTATGGAAAATTATTACGGACATAAGCACAACGTGACAAAACAATATGTTTAATATAATAATAATAATTTTATTGAAACACTTACCTATCCTTAACTTAAATCGTTGAAACGACTCCCTGTTTATTTGATCTAATATAGTCATGAGAGCGATCGCGAACTCTACCAGGATGGCTATCGTGTGTTCCTCTTTACTGTTGCCGTCCTGAAAACATTATATTATTATTATGTATAATATATAAAAGGTGTGTGGGTTCGATTTTCACTCGGGGGAATTAAATATTAGGAATAATAGAGTTTTATTCAAATTTCAACCATAACAATACTTACAATATTCTGTTCCTCCTTCCCGGGTCTGAGGCCGGACGCGATCATATACGTGCTACCAATAGTCTTAATTTTCTCTATACAACTGAATTTTGGCTTCAATAGTAGCTGAAAAATAAACATTTATATTATAATTTTGTGTTTAAAAAAAAATTTTTAGAACAAAAATACTTCCCAAAGTATTAATGTTCAAGTAAATATATGAAAATAGAAGAAGCCGTCGTAGTGCAGCGCAGAGCTTGTGGCTGTGCGCGACAGTTATAGGTTTGATTTTCACTCTGCGGAATGAATTGTTTAATATTTTTATTTTTCTCGTAACAAAACAAAGCGCAATGTGGGGAACGGAATGTCTTAACACTAGGTTCCCTTTGCCTACCTTGCTATAGGCAGGATACTGTGTGAAGTTGAAAAATAAATATAAAGTATATATAAATATCTAAAAAAAAAAAAAATTAACAGCTAAGAATAGGTACCTTATCAAAATCGCAAATAATTTCATTCAGCAGTCTCAAGCACTCCAAGCCTTGTTTATTGACATCGGTTTCATCATAAAACTCCTTATAGTTTGGTATTGAGGCGAACATAACGGCGATACTTGAATACCTTTCGTGGTATAATTCTTCCTATTAAAATTATAAATAAAAGAATCTTAATAAATATGATAAGACATTTTGATTAGGAAAATGAACCTGCACCCATAAAACATAATATCTTAGTAATAAGGCTAACTTAGCTTTCACTTTTTTCCTGAAGTTTATAAATCAAATTTACTTATTAGGGATGACATTGCAAATATTCCTTTTTTTTCTTCGGAAAACGAAAGAGGTACTTAACCTTTCTAAATGTGAAAAAACTTAAAAATATATTTAAAGCGCCATCTCTTTTTGCTTGTTAGAACTAGAAAATGGCAAAAAATATTTATCATACTAAGTAGTTTAAAAACTCTACCTTTGAAGCAACTGAAGTCAAAAAGTGTTGAGCGACGTGTGCTGGTAAAATATTTTCAAGAAGAATCTGTAGAAAAATAAAAAATTATAATAAATTAAATAACGATTATGCTTGTCATATTTTACCCACTCTTACACGAGTACGCTAACAATATATTAATCAAACAACTTACTTTATTAATACCCCTCATAGTTTCCACTTCCTCCTGCTCAAATTTCAACTTATCCTTCCAAAGGAAATCAGTTCGAGATGTGAACTCGATCTGTCTATCCAGAATATGTAATAATGCCGCTAGGAATACTAGGACTAAACCCGCTTTTGCTGCGTAGGGTAACATTGAAAATCTGAAAAGTTATGTCTTATGAAATATTTATTATTATTTTTGTTTTAATGCTGTAGCCCGCTTATAGCGAGGTAGGCATAATGAACCTGGGAACCTAGTCTTGAGATATTCGATTGCAATTAAGGCCCTCTTCTTTCCCATTTTCGTTGAATTTTAAGGCTTTATGTGTTGAGTGGACTGAACTGAACGCTGCGCTTTGCCTAGTTACCAGAGCAAAGAAATGGAAATAAATATTTTATTTCCTCGTGTGGGGATCGAACCCACAACCAGTGACACAACACGCATTGCAATTACAAGTTGTGCCCCTGCGCCACACGGACCTTGCCTAAGTCTTGCCTATAATGAAAATACTAGTGAAAATATAATAAAACAATGATATATAACTTACTCGTTATCTAAATTTTTATTTTGATACTGAAAGAACAATTCAGCGGAAGCGAATAAAGTGATATGACTAATCAGTGCTATTATCATTAGAAACAGTTTCAATACGAATCCGAGACGCAGGAACACCGATATCGAGGCCAGAGTTAGCACTGAACTGTAGAGGTAGCTCTGGAAGATAAATTGTTAATTTTTACTAAATTATGACAAGTACAAACATATATTACATAGAAAATAAATGGCACATTACTTCAAACTTTTTCTTCCACAAATCTCGTACTTTAATTGCTAGAAAATAGCGCTGCGTTTTATTCATTCATATAATAAATTCAAATTATCCCCGAACGGGACTCAAACCTGAAACCACTGCTATAACAAAAAAAAATTAACAAATAAATTCAAACTTACAGGAGCAGCATCAACATCTAAGTGTATTGTTTCAATGAAAGTTGCATTCCAAGTACTATTTTCAGGGAAACCTTCAGGTATCTTTTGTATGATGTATGCCTGGAACTGAAATATTATTATTTAGTTATTATATAATTGGGAGACCAGTCGAGAAGGAGCACAAGCGTCTGATTGTAAACGTGACAAGTTGTGATTCGATACCCAAGCGATGAAATGAAATATTCAATATTTTAATTTTTTCGCTCTGATGTCGAGGCAAAGCGTGGTGTTGAGTTCCTTTACAAATGTTGTTTTTATTAAATTTTGTACATATTTGTGCTTTCTTTGTTTTAAATATATTATATAATATGTTTAAAAAATCTTACCAAATTAATAACAGCACAGGAGCTTATTAAAATAACAGATATAACAAACATTGTCAGTCGTATATAGCAATTGTTGGCCACCACCTGAAAAATACAGTAAAAAATTATACAATATACATGTTTATTGTATTTTATATTATTTTTATAAAAATAAAAAAATCTAGTATTAGATCTTTAGCAACATGTTTTTTCGGCATATAGCAGTATTAATAATATTTAGGATATTATTTAGTTACTGTTCTGGTCAACGCGACATGTTGTGGGTTTGAGTTTCACTTGAGGAAATGACATATTTAATATTTTCGCTTCGCTTTGGTGTCGAGGCCGAGGCAAAACGCAGCATTGAGTTCCGCCACTCAACAAGCAGTGCCAACAGAATTCGGCGGAAAATGGGGAACAAAGTGCCAGGTTCCCTCTACCTGTGGATACAGCGTGACACTAAAAAAATATACATATATTATTATTAAATAATCAATAACATCTTCAATTCTATACCTGTCCAGGTTTAGAACAATTATCCGCATACAGGTCCTCAGGTACATCAGAGAGAAAGAGACCAGCTTTACCATCCGACCAGGACAAGTAAAGGAACACTAGTAAAGTTATTAGTGTTGGCCCGAACGATGCGTAGAGAACGATGCCCCTGAAATAATTATGTTCTTATATTAGAAATTATTAATAAATAATTATTATTCTTATATTAATAAATTAAATAATATGTTTTTCAAATCATATTTTTTTTGTATTATTTATTTCATTTAGAGATAAACAACTTTAACGGTATTTTTTAAAATATTATTCTTATCTTTACTTTACATATTTAGTGGCGAAAGGTTATAGTGTAGAATTTTGTCAATAATCAAGTACAATAAGCTGCTTTATTAAAATTTTAAATATTGTCTGAAATCATGACGTGCCCCGCGCAATACTTATCGATTTCTTTTTATTCCTTCACTCTAGGGTTGATGTAAAGCCCAGCATTGAATTCCCTCATTCAATTTTCAATGCCTCCAATCAGCAGAAAACAGAAAACTTAGTGTCTTAGCAATAGGCTTCCTGTACATGTGTGAGCTAAAAAAATATAATTACTACTTACTTAGGTACAGTCAGTATTTGTATAAAAGCAAGTAAGATGAATAACGCAGTGGAGCACGCGACGTAGTACTTGAACTGTGCGTCGGACTGGTTCCTGTACTGCTTCTCTTGGTTTCTATTTTGAAAACCTAATGTTAGTGGCATTAGCCCTTCGGAGTTGTTGCTGAAATAATAAAAATTATAGGTCTTAATTGAATTTCTCGTGTGTTGAATTCCCAAATATAAAATATATTGAATAGCTTAAATTCTGTACCATAATGTTTTTTAGACGGAACTTCAATGATTTTATCACTTAGGGGTAAGTTATAATTTAGTTTAATTTTATAAAAAAAAACCACCTCCAGCCAATTTTTGGAAGCAATGTGTGTTGGGTGACAGAACTCATGGTCTCGTTATCAGAGCGAGGAAATGAGAATATTAAATATATCATTCCCTCAAGTGAGACTCGGACTCACAAGCTGGCAGGTTTACAGTCACACGCCTGTCCGCCTACCTGCTCCACGATAGAAAATTAATTCTTAAAAGTAAAATCAACGCTTCTTAAATAATCACAGATAAATTGTAAATACAAAGAAAAATTACCTGCAATCACAGCATGTTCTTTGAGGGAGTAAATGTTGCTCGATCATAGCCAAACTCTAAAAAAAATGAATAAAATTGTATATTAATTTTGGATGCAAAAAGTTATATTCTTGCTAAAATTTCCACCACAGATATTAACCTAAAAGAGAGCTAAACCTCTTTCTATCGTATACAATTAAATCATCTTTACTGAGCCATCTTGGCATGTAGATTTAAAAATGACTTACAGAAATGCCAATATTCTTGGCTAAGGTAGAATCAGTGATGTTCGCAAACGGCTTGTCGGCGCCCCAGCACTCCACGTACTTGGTCATCTTGCTGGACGGCCGCGAGCGAGTGGGCACGCCGGGCGTTGCTGAAATATATAATAGTTAAGTATATATCATTTTTTTTATTTCACGTTTTACCTCTAACGTCGAAGCCAACTTCAAGCGGTACAGTTCCTCTTTCGTCTCGTCTACAGTCTCAACGTTTTAAAATTATTAAAAAATTCTATGTAAAAGATTTGGCAAAAATCTTTTAAATATCCATTTAAATATATTATATAAACATACATAGATGTACCTTCAATAAAATAAAAATATTATATTTATATTATATTTTTTAGCATTTTTAGTACTGATAACGAAATCCAAAAACTGTTTTGTCTATCCAGACGGGAGAAACAATTTTATTACCAGAATAGGAAACGTAGTATTAAGATACTCCGTTCTCTTCGTCTCGCTGAATTGAAGAAGTTGCGTGTTAGATGGTGGGACCCAATGCCGTGTTCTGTCTTGTTACCAGAGCGAGGAAATCAAAGTAATGCAGTCTAGTTGTTCTTATCCGCCACGGCAGGCTTAAACATATTGTATAAATCATGCGTGAATGGGATAGGAGGATTTCAATTATTTCATTCAAAAAAGTAAAACAAACGTTCATAAGACGAGTATGAGACTTTTTTTGTGCAATACACGTAAAATTAAATTTGCAATGAATTTTTGCATGTGCAAAATTAAATGAATTTTAAATAGATATTTAAGACATATTATTTGCTCTAAAGGAACGAAGTCCTATAGTTATTATTCTATAATGAAAGTGAATGGAATTCTTATAGATGACGAAATATCTTAAATTTAATAAAACTTCTTCCCAAGAAGGTTTTGACCTACAACTATCAAATCATACAGTCAGGCTTATCCCAACTACGGTAAAATTAGGTAATAATAGTAGCGATGATCACTAGCCTATAGGTTCATAGGTATATATTTCAAATATTAGTCATAAAATGCAAGGAAATACGTAAATATATAAGAAACACTGTGCGTCCATGCCTTTGGAACAAAACTAACTCAGTGACTCCACAGACATGGTACTTAACATTCGGCGATAGAAAGGTTGAGCTTCTCGCACTTGCGGAGATTCTGGCTCACATTCTGAAGATATAATACAAAATAATATTAAATTACTCGTTTTAAGCTATATGTCATATTTATTATGTGTACTTCAATTTTCTGCCGTTGGCAAAAACTACTACAGATTTTCTTGAAAAGTAGTTTTTTTAGATTCATGCACGACAGAGGGAACCTGGAATTCTAGTGTTAAGACACTCAGTTCCACAGTAAGACACTTCCGTTTACCATTTTCCGTAAATTTTGGAGGCACAAACTCTCGCGTTTACAGTAGCAATCTTTTACACCTATACCACAACTAACCTGCTAGTAGTTTTAGAAAACTGCAAATACTGGCATTTTCAATACTAACTAACAATTTAAATAAATATTATATAATCTTACCTGTGCCCATAATAGGGCTAATAGCTCCAATAATGGACCCGCTACGGCTTTTAGGTTTGGTAATACCGCCATTGCCGACCGCCTCGGTGCTGCTCGCGTTGTTGTCAAACGCTACTGTTTTTGGACCATCCACTTTGACCGATGCTCTTCGGCTTAGATCTGGAAAATTTATAAAATGAGTATATTATTTTCGATTCTTAGATTTTTTTACGAATTATGCTTTTAGATGGCATTGGCATTTTTTTTTATTGGCATGGCCTTTTATTGGAGGAGTTTACATTGTTACATTTTTCATGATTTAGTCACTAATTTCTTGAATATAAAAATTTTTGTAATATTTTTATACTGTTATATCACCCGCTATAGAACAATTAGAATAACTTGCAGAGTCAATGGATTGGTTATTCAAACCATTTAAATTTTACCTCCAGGATTCCTCAAAGATTCAGCCCTCATAACTTTAATAGGTTCTGGTTCAATGAAACTATGCTGTGACGGTGCAGGACTAATGTTTTCCTTAGGCTTAGTTGGTGATACATCCTGATATATCGACGACACGATGCTAGCTTTGCGATCCACCGTGCAAACTGAGAGGCGGCCATTTTCTGATATGCCTGGTTTCTGAAAATATTGGGTTTTTATTATTATCTTAGTTGATAATGTTTGGACGACTAAAGGACATTATTTGCTTTGATCAAATAGGGGAAGAGTATCCTGTTTTACGGGGACGATTAGATTTTATATTTATTATTATTATTTTTTAATCTATTGTCTTAATGGAGACGAAATGTTTTAATGCAATCGCAATACAACATTGCGAAGCTCCTTTTACTTTCCGCTATCAAAACTTTTATCTTCAAAAGGCGGAAACCCATAAAATGTTTTATAAAACAGAAATACAATTTCTTCTAGTTTATATATACTGAAATAAATGTAATCTTTTATTTTATTTCATACAATAGAATATTTGATACGAGAAAAGTTTCTTATACGGTAATAAAACTACATATTTTCAGTATTTTATATATCTCTGACATGAAAGACTCAGCAAACTTCTATTGTTAGCTTATCATTACTTTACTGTAAAAATGTCGTGAAAGGAAGCATTTCTTTATGCTTTACTTACATTTAAGACGGTTAAAGTGAGATTATATTTTTATTTGTGAATGATTTGTATTATTATGAAATGTATATTTGGTAAAATTATAATTTTGTAACGTTAAGTTATTAACTACACTAGTATCACTTTAAAAAATAATAGACTATAGATATACCTATATCTTTCCGTTTACCACTTTATGTTCATTTTAAGACATACTTTGCCTTACTTTACTAGAAATACGAAAATATTATAAAGGAGCGGCCCAAACCGGCTTTTGCGTTCTACCAAACCAAATCTTCAGCTCTAATACTAAGTATAGAGCATAATATAATAAGCAATTCGTCCCCTGAAACCTCACTTCAAACTAACCCTTAATACTATTAAAAATTTCTTGGAAATATTCCTTCATGATTTACATATTTATATACCTACGTAATTCTATATTTATTGCCAAATTAAGCGCATTTGTGTTAAAATTTACCCACTTATGTCTATGAGGCGCTACGGTCGAGTGTTTGGCAATTTTCAACCAAGTATTTGAGGGTACGTTAGTTTTGCATATCATTATTAATCAGGCGGGCCATCTTTCAGGCGGCAGCGGCAAGTGTCTGAGTATAAACGAAACGGTTGTGGATTCGAATAGCCTCAGTAGAATGAAATATTCTCATTTACTCGATGTATATGATGAAAGCGCGGCGTTGCACTGAATACGCAATGGCTCCATAATTAACGTCATGAACTTAGTTCGTGCGTGGGGAACGAAATATCTTAATACTCAGTTACAGAAGTTACACAACTGTCTTCTCACTAGCTTTCATTTTTCAACAAGCCCTATTTTTTTTTATTTCCGTTAGCACTATCACAATTCGGAAAAAATACCTAAAAAATTGGAAATACGGTATTATTGCACCAGATGATATTTTAAATATGTCGTGCACATAGTTACAACACATTTGAAAAACATTACTTTACCTCTGGCGGAATCGGGTAAAAAAAGATTTAATAAAACAATTCTTCATTTAGAAGATTTTAAGATTTTTTTTACTTTTGTTAGTAACTCAATTCTGTTTCATCTTCCGTTCTCAAGGCAAAAGATAGAAAACATTATAATTAAAGCTTATTCTGTATAATCAAAAAGTACAAAATAAAATAACGTTCCTTTTGATCTTCTAAAATTCGAGTCGCTAATTAAACTTCTAAGATTTTTAGTAATTATATAATTTTTATGGCTTTTCGTATACAATGAGCGTCATCCAGGCTTCCACTAAGCCTTTTACAGTGGCTATATTTGTTTTGTATTTAAAATAATTCTTTACAATGTAATGACAAAGTAAGATATTTTAATAATACATTAATATTTATCGTGGGTTCGATTCTCATTTTAGACAATATATAGATATGTATTGTGTATGATCCTATGTTTCAATCAGTAATCTAAGAAGTGGAAAAGTATAAGTAATCGCGCATGGCAAATTAGGCAGAGAGAGAGAGATTTCGTTCTCCGGTTTCTTTTCAAATTGGAGACATTATATGGTAAGTGTAATTCAACGCCGCGTTTTGTCTTGCCGGAGCAGAGAAATGAAAAATAATTCAGTCTCAGTGGTAATCGAACCCACAACCACCGTGTTCATTGTATATTACTACGCCTCGATCCTTTATTTGCAGCAATAGCGACAAAAAATTGTCATAATTTATAAGCAACTTAACAGAGAATAACATACTCGTATAAGGCATTAGCTTAATTATAGTATTTTGATTGATGATAATGGATCGTGTTGAGCGAAATATTTCAGTAGCTTAAATTTTTTGGCTTTGATCGATTTGATTCTTTCATATTATACAGGTCTACCATACATTACTATCAGATATATCCATACCTATATTATAAATTCGAAAGTAACTCTGTCTGTCTGTCTGTCTTTTACGCAATCAAGCCCAAACCACTAATTTAATTGTGATAAAATACTCATATAGAGATATATGAGGGTACCGGGAAGAATATAGGATACGTTTTTTCCCATATTTATAATATTTTCGATATATACCAATATATTAAAATACTTATTAATTTGACATGCAATTTATTCCGCCATGTTAATAACAACCGACCGTTGCTAAGCAACGATCGGTTGCAAATGCACGATTTGCAAAGTTTGTTGTCAGAAAACGTCACACACAATAAGCTTGCTTAACGCAACTCTCTATTGAAAACTGAAAATAATTTAATAAATATTCGTATAATTCAAGCGGGCGTAGCCGCGTTCAGGTCCACTAGTTAGTTTTATATTTTTTTTTTCACATTGTAATTACTGCCCCGAGTAGGAATCAAACCCACAACCGCCGCTTTAATCGATGATGTTCCACCGTTGCTCTACGAGTCCAAAAGGGTAAAAAAAATTATATTACTATCTAAAGAATCATCTAAATAGGTACATACAATGACTGCAGGTTCGATTCCCAAAAACAAAGTGTCATAAAATTACAATCTCTTTGCCCTATTATATACACGAAATGCATATAATAATGCACATTTCTAATACTTACCTTAGGCGGCACGATCAAATAAGTTTCTACTTTATGGTCGGCGAGGTAGCCCTCTCTCGAGGCGCCCTCGCCGGGCTCCACTTCAAACTTGCCAGCCAGTTGCAGCATGGTCGCCTTTGTGATGTGAACACGACTGGAATAAATTAAAAAATGGATTTTGTGAGGAGTTTAATAAAAAAAGGGAGAGATAGTAGAGAACGGTAAGTATTGTCACTAAGCTCCTTCTGGCTATCTTGGTATATGTACAAATAACAATATTTTTATCTCGTATCATTGTTTACGTAAATAACTCTATTTGAAAAATGAGTCCAAATAAAACAGATAGAGCGCCAAGCTTTACTGCCTGCTTAAATTTGCATTTTTATAGAGCAGTGTCATAAGAAAGCAAATATTGTACTGTAATATGAAACACAATAAGAAATGTTACATGTTACTTTCAAATATATTTATACGGCTGTAAAAGTGACAGTTATGGGTTCGATTTCATCTTGTATGAATTATACTGGTACTCGAAACACAACAACGCGTGGCGCGGCGTTTAGTTTCGCATTAGAAAACATGGTGGAAAGTGGGAAACGGAATGTATAAACATTGAGTTCCCTCGACTTACTTTGCCATTGGCAGGATACTGTATGAAAAAAGCATACCAAAAAAACTGGGCTCAATTGCATATTCGCCGAGCTATTACAAAAAGCTTTCAAACACACGCGATGTGTAGCAAAAATAACCTTTGAAAGTGTTTGGAAGTATCCATGTTACTTTTATTGTTCACTTTCCTGATAGGTACTGTCAAAATACTAGCAGCTTTTATTTTTTTAACTTTCCGCTAAATTCTGGAGGTATTGCATGTAGTGGCGGAACTCGACGCCACACACCAGAGCAAGGAATAGAACCAATCTTAACAGTTTTATCAATTACCCCAAGTGGGCATCGAACTTACAGCCATAGTAATGATCTCAATTCTAGTGTTAAGTTAAAGAAAATAATTTGGAATGATATACATAGATATATTTCGAAATTCCATTACAATCGTCAATTTATAGAAACTTTCATTATTAAAATTTTAGTAAAGCTGCTTAAAATGATTGTAGTATATATAAAATGCATCTCACAATGCACTTCATTAAGAGGATTTGGAATTTTCATTACATTTATTAATTGATTTCAAGCAGTTTGAGCAATTTTCAATTTTTTGTTCGAATTAATATTAAAATCATGTTTCTATTGTATTGTTACTGCAGTATTTAATCTTTTAACCTCTCTCTTATAACTAAGCAAATCACGGCGTTGAGTTCCGCTACTCAACACGCAACGATTTCTCCATGATTCAGTAAAAAGTGAGCAACGGAGAGTCTTAATATTAGTTTCCCAATTTCCCTCCGCCTACCCTGCGTTGGACACAGCGTAAAGCAAAAAATCATAAAAAGACAAAATAAAAAATAATTAATATGGCTAATCAAATATTTTCAAACTCTGACATATTCTATTAATTATTGGCAAATCCAATTATGCCCCAATGAAACATTAATAAAATTTCAATTAATATATTTAATGGTAACGATTTAGCGTTGTTACAGCATCGGCACGCTACTAAAGGCATTTATTGTGGGTTCAAATTCTATGACTATAATATATTGCTCGTCTGATGCAAGAATAAGGTTGTTTATTTTCTAGCTTCACGCCATTTCCGGACATCATAGGATGGGACGAACCTGAAAAGCCTTTAAACACTCCGTTCCCATTAGAACATTTCCGTTCCCTACTTTCCGCCGAATTCTCGAGGCAATGTATGTTGGGTGGCAACTCCAAGCCTTTTCTTCTTCACTTGAGCGAAGAAATGAAAATATTAAATATTTCATTGCTCCAAGTTGGAATAGAACCCACAACCCTTGCATGCACGTAGTTCATTTCGTACAAAATAAGTGTTTATCCCCCCAAAATTAAGTTTGTCAACTTTGTTGACCTACAATCCTGAAATTGGTATCAAACAAACTCTTGCGCTTTATAATATCAGTATAGAAGCATAGATAATTGTAGGATAGTATTCTAGACACATATTACATACACTTACCTACTACCAGTACTTTGACCTAGTTTCTTTGAACTGAACCTGAATATGAGGAACATTATCCAGCGCGCACTTATAATCGTACGTCGTCAGATCAACGTGTGCTTAGCTTTCAAAGTTTATAATTTAGTAGCTTAAATTAGGCTAAATTAGACCTTTTGTATAATAGGACATCGTCTTCTCTAAATAAAAAAACTTACAACAATGTTTTTACTATTTTTATATTTTCTTTGATCCACTTGTAATAATCCCTAGAAACAGCGTCCTCCCTTAGAACCAGCGAGAAGCTAAAATAATAGTCAAATAAACTCTTAGCAGTGGTCAAATATTTTTATAGTAAACAAAAATATTATAGGCAAAAACATTAAATTTATTAGTGTCAAAGAACAAGTGACAAATAATAGATTTCATGCGCGATACGATGATATTATCGTATGTTCATGATTTAATTAATATCTTAACACAATAGAGGTGCTGCCTAGATTAACTAGAATACTAGACTTGACCTAATATTAATTTATTATACAACAGTCCTTTACACTTATTGTGTAAAGCTAATAAGACAAAGAAATAATTATCAATCATAAACTGAAATCTCCTTTTGCGCATTACAGATAGACAAAGAGAATTTAGTGTTAAGACACACTTTCGAGTGGCGAAAATACCTCATGTTTTGTCTTTTTACCAGAGCTAAACCTAAAAAATTTAAATAATTTATTCACCCATTAGAGAATCGAACCCACACCCATCGCGTTTACAGTTACAAGGTAAAATATATATGAAATAACTAATAAACTCACCCAGCTATACCCCCCGACTCCATATGATTAGCAAGAGTGACGTCATCGCTCCAAACATCGAACTGCCACTTGCGGAGGCCGAGCACTCCACACAGCACATTGCCAGTGTGTATACCTATACGCATGTCCACGTTGAAGCCTGTCGCTTCTCTGACGAACCTGGGGATAAAGGAGTCTTAGTGTTGACGGAGAATATTGTCAATAAGCTGGAAAAAAACAGTTAAGAAAGAAAATATTTTTTGTATTAATAACACACACAAAATGGGAGATTATATTTTCACCTTTATGGGAACCAGAGTATTTTAGCACTAGATTCCCAGGTTCCCTCTGCCTACTATATCATGTGCGGGATACAGCGTGAAGCCAAAAAAATGAAGAGAATACAAACAGATACATACATATCACAGCCATTTCACTAACCGTATAGCGTCAATCATTTGCAGGCCCATGTTGACGCAGTTGTACGCGTGGTTGGGTCGAGACACCGGAAGTCCGGACACGCAGTAGTAACAGTCGCCAAGTATCTTGATACGCATGCACTGATTTTCCTAAAAATATTTAATTAAGTTACAATTTAAATTTAATTGAGTTCCCCTACTTAATACGTAACGTCTCCAAAACTGAGCGGAAAGTAGAAAACGAAATACAGGTGAAGCAAAAAATATATTTATAATAAATTATAATTAATTCATATTTATAATAAAGTATTAGCAATCAGAATAAGGGAAGCCATCAGTTTAATTATTTCGTATTACCCACTCTTGTGAAGAGGACGCTCATTATAAAGGGGTGTCAGGGTTGCTTAATTGGATTTCAATGATTCCTCTGCTATTTTTATAAGTAATTTGTCTGATAACATAAGCTTATAGCACATTGTTATAATAATTCAATTTTTTTTTGCTTTTTGCTATGACTCACACTTAGGCAGAGTGAGTCTGGGAACCTAGTGTTATGACACTGTATTCCTCATTAAGACTCTCAAGATACTGCTCATAATCAAAAGGAAATGAAAATATTTAGTATTTCATCCCCCATAAGGAAAAGAATCCACAACTGTCACGTTTACAGTCACATGCTTCTGTCCTCTCGCCACGAAACATTACGTGTGTTGGAGCACAAAACTGCAGGTAAATGATTAAAACACATAACTTTCCATTAAGCCTCGTTAGTGACATAATTTATAATTGTTCATAATAAAATGATATACATAATATTAATAATATTCTCCTTTGAAACAAAATTTCAAACGTTCAAGTTGTACCTATATCGCACATCTAGAGTTTCGTCACGCACGAAAATAGTAAACGTAGACGTTAACCCTAGGTTCCCTCTGCCTACCTTGCTGCACGCGTGATACAATGTGGGAGTAAGTAAGTAAAATTGATAATAATTTAGACAGATAAACTTTTCTATACAATGTTTGCAAAGGCATAGTTTAGAAGTTCCGATATGCTAGACATGTTAGCCTGCAGCTAGCCTGTCTAGGTGTCTAGAATTGAAATGCCTGTATTTGAATTTCAAGCGGTTGCATATACCTATCTAAACTCAGTAAAAATATTTTGTTTAATAAAAAATCTGAAATATGTATTAATTGTTTAGAAAGAGGTGGTAAATATTATTTTTTAGACTTAACATGAATCTCTTATAAATGGTGTTGGATTCACAAAAAATTTACAATTTATTAAAATGAGTAAGAATTAATTATCATAATTTTATTAAAGGTTATTGCGGCAAAATGTTGTAAAGCAATCATGGTTAAATCTATTCTACTACCCTGTATGTTTTCATTTTCATTTACATAGAAACGATAAACACCTTACAGCTTTCCTCTATAAATCGAATATCCAACACAAAAATATTTGTTCAATTTAAAACAATAGTTCCTGAGATTAGAGCGTTCAACTAAACAAACTCGTCAGCTTTTTAATATTAGTAGATATACGAGTATATTCCAATTTACTAAAGCCAGAAATATCATTATTGCCAATATATTAGACGCCCATTGTCGTCTTAACGTATCTTCTCACCGATATCACGTATTATTATTACAAATTGATACCATTTCTTTCGTCCCTTTTGAGGAGTGTAAGATTATATGCGCCTGGCTTTCGTGTGATAATATAATAAAATTTAATAATTTATAATAATATTTAAAATAAAGCAAAAAAAAAAAGTTTAGGCGAGCGTTTAAAAAGCCTTATAATAAGAGACCAGTCGTAGGGCAGGTGCAATAAATTTAAATAAATATTTCATTTCCTCGAGTGGGAATCGAACCCACAACATGTCGCGATTACAGTCACGATGTGACGATGATAATGATGATGAATATATTATATGTGGAGGAACTTACCGCAGCGGTAATTCATTAGCATTAACCCATTGCTTTAAATTAAGCAGTATATGGATAAGCACTTCAAAATTCAGATGAATATATAAATGAAGTTATTATAATTTTTAAGTACCTGCTAACACCAAGCTTACTTAACTATTTGAATTTTGAACTAAACTTAGTGGTGTAAACTATTTTAGTATGCATTCGCTTTGGCTAGTCTAGTAGGTCACGTGTGTTAACAATGATTTATGTACTCGGTTTGCAAGTGGAATTTTGTATTTTGCTTTTAACGTATAATATATACAATCAAAAACATACATTTGAAATGAGAGCCAAGTTAAATGTTAAATAATGAGTCGTCTCGAGTTCTCTGACAAAAGAATAAGAGACTTATATGGGTGTCGAGTTCTGTGTTCGCTCGAGATAAAATTCAGAGATAAGCTCTAGAATTCATTCTAAAGTTCAAGCCATGCTTTGTCACGCAAAAGGAAATGGAAATAATTCATTCGGTCAAATTGAAATCGAACCCACAACCATCACATTTACAATCAGACGCTGTCCCGTTGGACCACTGTAAACAAATACTAATCAAAAAATTTTAAAGCTTCAGTCGTTTCAGTTATATTTAATCGAGTTAGTTTGTCTTTCATCAATTATATTAAACTTTGTTCAACATCGTGCTGAATACAGAAAACTGGATTTCAGTTTAGTTCAGCCAAAAGATAAATTGTAATAACTTTACTAGCAAGTTAATAAAAGTATTCGTAACTATTAAATATATAAGAAGGGATAAAAAAATATTAATTATTCTTAGAAAAATAGAGAGATAGAGAAATAATAAATTATATTAATTATTTCTCTATCTCTCCATATAATTATATAATATTTTCGCTAGTGCTTAGAGCCTTTGGGTCTAAGGTGGCCTCTAAATATGAAAACTTAAATAATGTTTCTCTTGAGATTTCACTGAAATCGAACCTTCAACTATCTTCAATCAAATACAAGTAATAAAAAAATAGTTAATGAACATCTGGTATTTGCTTTGAAGCGTGCATGTCACCACTGTGATCCTTCTGTCGATGGCTGCGGCTTCAATTCCCAATGAGAGGAATTAATTATTTTCACACCCTCACTCTGGCAAAACAATCCCGCTAATCTAGGCGGAAATAAGAAAAGAAAATAACAAACTTACTTGAGCAATCTGATCGAATCTTCCAAACAGTTCGTTCAATGTCTTCACCAGGTCGGAGGCGGAGAGTCGCTCTGAGAGCGGAGTGAAGTTCACTATGTCAGCGTAGAGTATGCTCACGTTGTTATGCCTTTGCACGTGCATCTCGTGGAAACGTGTCTGTTTAGAGCTATCGGCGCACACGCTGGCCATTTTGAGCATTATTGAACGTTTTACCTGTAAGAAAAAAAGAATATATGTAAGGATAGTCATAAATACGTAATTAAAAAAATTTACATAGTATCTTAACCACTATAATATATCGGGAAGTTTAGTCAATAAATTTCCAAGTACGCCACAGGGTCCCAAATATAAACATAAATAATGAAAGAAACAAGAGAAACTTACGACTTCGGCCAAATGAGAAAAGTATATAAAAGTTTTCCTTTTAAGCGTGATTAAGATGTAATCCATCATAATCCCGCAGTACCAAAACGGAATAAGCTAGCTTTAATTGATTTCATTCAGTTGCCAGTTTGTGACTTCTACCGTTTTGTAAATCGAAATAAATACTATTGAGTTACAATAATAAATAATCATTGAAGAAAAACAAATTGATTGAAACTGATCAAAAATATAAATTTATATTCATCTATAAGAATCTTTTATTTTACCTTTAGACTTTTTCCCTCATATCATGATAGGCAGAAACCTAGTGTTAAGACACTGCGTTCCGCAGTTTTTGGTGAATATTCGAGACATAGCGTGTTGAGTGGCAAAATTCAACGCCACGCCTCTTCTACCAAAGCGAGGATATGAATATAAATTAAATACCATCATTCTTCGAATTGGAAGCGAACTCACATCCATGGCTTTATAGTCAGATAGCCTGCCATTTTCTAAAAATTCTATTTTTTTTCCTATAACATAATATTTATACTCTAATTCTGATGATAAATAATAATTATCACAGCGAAACCTTACACCGCAATATGTAACATACAATAATATAGCAATTTTTCGTTAGCACAAAGTTAGTACAAATTATTATTTGCTCAAGATAACTCACAAGGCGCTAGCATGTAACTGGATTAAGAAAATTAACTTTGAATGAAGTTCATTATTCAACTTGACACCTTTGTAGATCACACACACACAGTATACTTAGTACTTACTGTAAAGGCGACAGTTGTGTGTTCAGTTCCCACTCGGGGGTATAAATTATTACAAGACTGTGACGACGACCAATAGGAGCGTGTGTGTGTGCATGTATGCCCGTTGATACTAAATATATTAATTGAGTTTATGCAGTTGGGTTTTTTGTTTTCTTTATAATTCAATTGTGTTCATTTCCGCGCTGTCGTTGAATTTCACATCCCAATCCAAATCCGATTTCGGTCCAATCGAAAATTTTACGAAAAGTAGCGACAGGAGTGTCTTAACACTAGGTTGGTTCTGCGTACCCACATGCCATATTATAAGGAATATAGCGTGAAGCTAATAAAATGTATTTTATGTAAATATAATATAAGTACGACGTATATAATATGGGTATCGAGTTTTTATATCAAAATATATTTTTCAAACCGCTGATCTGTGAACTTTATCAAATGCCACATCTATTGATGTTATGTTTACTATAATACTTATATCGAATTATTAATGTCTGGCTTGCAATCAATAGCAACACAGGCTCTATGAGATTTTATTATATTTTTTAAGTGCTATATATTAGGGGAATTGTGCTTAAGATGACATACTTTTTGTTTGAAGACAAATATTTCAAATAAATAAAGTCATCTGAGAACAGCATATTGCGTATACTATTATATATTTCATAATCAACGAAATTATTTTAGTTTTAGAACAATCATCTTTCAAACGTCATAAAAACAAACAAAAATCGCACTTAGGTCGACCAGTGTAAGACGACATATCTACAGGGTAAAATGACATACTTAGTATGTGGCATAAAAACGCCATCATTATTTGTCGAGCATAGTTCACAAATAAATAGTTTCTTCTTTGCTGGGGGGCTTTTAAACAGTATTAAGGCCAGATTCATACATGTTGCCAATTTTATGAGGTTGGATTCCGTTATCAGTCACTTTCTTTTCCAAAAAGGAAATAAGCTTCGTCACTTGCGGCTATTAAATGCCCTTGCTCTAGCAGCCTTATCCATGTCTTCTTGTCACCAATATATATTCGTTTGTAATTGCCAGGCATTTTGTAGGTAAAGCAAAAAAAATACATCGATTCTATTTATAAGGGTAAGATAGTATGCCATCTTATACTCACGTTTTGTATGTCATCTTACCCAATAGATATATGAATTTAATTTTAACCGTTGTGACAAAAGGTTATAGGTTAGGTTGCGCTTTTAGCGTTAGTTGTGACATATAATAATCCTTTTTTACATTTATAATTAGTTCAAATAGAAAATCTTTATCTTACATGTCTTTTCACCATCAAGCAAAAGCGAAAGAAAAATTTGTTGCAATTGAAAATAACGAAAACATGAATGACTTGCCCATCTGCATTCACTTTCAGCCATACTGAATTTAAGCACTAGCTGCATCTACAGACACTCTCTAAAACGTCACAAGATCGCACTTAGCACTAATAGTTTCATCAATATTGGTAGTGTGTCATCTTATCATAGTATGCCATCTTGAGCACAATTCCCTATATGTAGAGTATTGTTTTTGACGTAGTGGGTTTAATTTCTGCACGGGGAAATGATATATTTAATATTTTCATATATCCGCTCTGATAACATTGCAAAGCGGCAGTGAGTTTTAACACTGAACAGGCAATGTCTCCAGAATTTCCTTTGTCTACCAAGTAACGTGCGGGATGCAGTGAGAAGTTCAAGATAAATTCACGTTTATCATAAAAAGTTTTTTTTAGGACTTAAAATATGTCACACACATCTTTTAATGTCCATTTGACTAAAGAAGCAAAGTCAAAAGCAGGTACCACCCTGCTACTCCCTACTTCCTAGTAAATCATATAGAAAAACCGTATTGGATAAATCCTACAAATTTGATAAAATCTCTTAACAGTACAAAGCTCCATATTTCCATATTTCGATCATCTTCTTTTGTTGCCGGAAGGCGGCCTGCCTTTAGTCACGTATACTTGACATTTGCATGACCAATTATATATGAGATTGTTGACCTTAGCCGCGTCATAATTACTCGCGCTTATTAGGTGAGATTTATACGTATGTGATGACTAAGATGTGATGATAAAACAGATTCAACTTCACGCTATTTCACGCACAACAAGTTAAGCAGAAGGAAACTAGTGTTACCTACATTCTGCGAATTTTTTGAGATTGTGTGTTGAATGGCGAAATTTAACTCCGCCCCTGTCTTTTATCTTTGTACAAGAGCGTGGAAACAATTTATTCCCCTGAGTGTCAATCGAACCCACAACTGCTACAGTCAGATGCTGACTCACTACCACACAGTATTAATATACCTACGTATTTCATGAATAACCAGTTATTAAACTAAAACACTAGCAAATATCATGTAATCGCGTGTAATTTTGTCGTAATTATTACCTGTTTTAAAACTGTGATAAAATTAATCTGTTTAACAACTCTTTAGTGATATAACAATATCTAAAAATAGCTTTT
>JAEBDU010000094.1:77818-135561 GCA_016802625.1 Heliconius numata
ACAGATAAGTTTTTCAATGTTATTGTGTTAATCATAACAATGAAAGATAACGATTGTACACGTATATACTTAGAAAATTGATTGGCTAGGATATAATTGATTATTATCATACTAATATTATAAATGTGAATGTAAGTTTGTTTGTTACGCTTCATGCCAAAATGACTTAGAGGTATTAAAAAGGACATAAGATACATATTATTAATTTAAAAATATATAATATCTTTTGGCTTTAACATAAAAATTGGTTTAAGCGAGCGAAACTACGTTTGAGTCTCTAGTAATACTACAATAATATAGAAAATTTGCTTATATTTTGTATTAATTAAATATTAGCTTCTTTCAGTGGCTTCGTCCCCGTGGGCTAATAACGCCAGGGACTGTAGGTTTTATATGTATTGTAGCCTTTCTCGATAATCGGCCTATCCAGCACAATAACAATTTTTGGACTAGAACCAGTTCATGAGATTAGCACGTAAAGCCCAACAAACTCTCTAGCTTTACAATATATTAACAATATACTATAACTTTACAATATATGAATGATGTTTACTCAATCCTTTAACAATTTGCACGAGTCTATATTGATTAATAAATTATGTTTCTGCTTACTGCAAAACATAAGTCACATTTTAAAAGTCGAATTTAAATAAACATAGAAAACACGTTTATAAATGCGCATCCATGTTAATAAAATAACATAATGTACATATTAATATTAATAAAAAGACGATTATAACGCCAAGACAAAACTAGTATACATCGATTTATTACACGTATAGGAGACAGTAAATAAGGAAATCGCTTTGTATTTATTGTTTTTAAGCAATAAAGTATAATGCCATTAATATATGCTAAGTTCTAATAATAAATCAGCTTCACGCTGTATCCCGCACATAGCAGGGTAGGCAGAGGGAAGGAAACTAGTGTTAAGACACTCCGTTCCCCATTTAAATAATAAAATCACCTTAAATATGTCTCAAATGAAAGTCAAAATTCAATATTGACTAATGCCTCGTTTTTGGCTTCAACGTGAAAACAATTCGTTCCAGGCACCTAGTACTGTGTTAACTCGGTAAATAATTCAAGCATAACATTTGAATTGATATTTTCTTATTTTATCAATACTTTTAATGGTGACAAAATATTCAATAAGGGGCATTCTCTATTATCCTACCATTTTTTTCATGCAGTAATGACGTAATTGCATTTTTTGAAAAAACAAGTTAAATAAGTATATCAGTGTATGCGGAAAGACTTTTTGCAAATTTTGATTACGTCTTTTTAAGTATTTCAAAAAGTCAACATGCAAATATGTCATTGTATAACCAAATAAGGTATATGATATATCTTAGGAGCAATTTTTGGTTAGTGTATATTTATAATATTCGGACGAGTCCAAGAGGCGTGGATTTGAATCCAACTACGTTTATTTTTTTTATTGTACGTTTTTAAAGATTCAAATATTTGTAAGCAATAAATTATAATGCGACTGAAAATTGTAAGCAGCTTTTCATGTTAGTAGTAATCTTGATAAAACGAAAAGAACTATAAAAGATAGTATTTTCAAAGAACCTTAGTAATAAAAGAAATATTTTAAGTTATATTTTTCTCAGTAATAATTTTTATGGCTAATTTTCAATATATTGAATATCCGTAATATAAAAATGTTAAACCCGATAAGAACCGGCACCGTTCGTATAATACATTCGAGACAATGGGCTTGTAATCATTGTTCTTAGGCAATAAAATATAAGGCATTTCAAAAGTTTAAGCTGCTTTACAATTTTGTGCTAATTTATTAAAAACAATAGAGATATATAAAAAGATAAGATTTACTTAGTAAAATTATATAGTATTCTATAAGCAAATACCAGTATTGTATCTAATAACTAGTAATAAAATTACAGATAAGTAGCCCTTTTGTGGCTGATAATGGATTTATTTCGATCAAGCGAGATCGTTCGCGAGATGGGTTCGATTTCCGCTCGGGCGATGAAATATTTCATATTCTCGCTCTGTTGCCAAGACAAAAAACGACGTTGATTTCCAACAGTCAACATGCAATGTCTTTAAAATAGAGCGAAGCAGAAAATGAAAAACGGAATAAGTTAACACTGGCAACTCTCTGCCTACTCTTGTATATGCGGTACACAGCGTCAATCGAAAGAAATCCAACAAAACCAAAACCAATAATAACATTCCAATCCAATACAACTTTGCTTTATAAATTATTTTATAAAAATAATTATTTAAAGATACATTTATTAATTAACAATAAAGTATTCATAATAAAATAAATAATAATGATAATTACTTAAAAATAAATGAAGGCGAATATAATTGTTGTATTGTTAAAACATTATTTTATTGTAACTTGTATTAATTGACGTCGTAGCATAGGAACAGAAGTGTGCGACTTAAAACGCGATGGTTGTGGGTTCGATTCCCATTCAGGGTATGCAATATTTAATATTATCATTTCCTAGCTCTTGTCACGAGGCAATAAAGCGCAGCATAGAGATCCACTACTCAAAACCAATGCCTCCCGAATTTAGCAGGATAGTGGGGAATTGTCTTAATGAGAACGGAATCTTCTAACGTCATCAAAATGTAATACTTTGTCATAAAACAGTGTCAATTGCATTAATCCATACATTCCCATAGAAGATTACATAATAACTTCAAATACAATACACTTTTTTATGACTCCACAGTAGGTATTACATTACTTAGGTCTCGTTAGCAAAGCTCTTGCGTATTTCCACACGAGATGTTAATGCAATATCAAAGTTGCTAAATGGAGTCACAGCTGTTGACACGAATGCGTCTTTAAGCAACAAGTTACTTGTAATTTATTCTGGAGTTCCATAATCTTTGCAGAAATATAGACTTGGGTTCTTTGAAGCGGTTAATGAGTGTTTAAATTGTGATTAAAGTTTAATTAGATTTAAATGGTGTCGTTTAAGTTTGTAGTTTTTGTACTCTTTTAGTCTCTACTAACAATGTAAAGCTGAAGAGTTTGTTTGTTTGAACGAATCTCAGGAAGTACTGGTTGAATCGAAAAAATCTTATCGTTTTACATAGTCCATTTATATGTATTCGATTCGATAGATCATATGACACTACGTTCAAATTTTTATAGTTGTTCGAAGTTGAAGTGAGACGGAGTGGCTGAACACTAGGTTTGTTCTTGCTACCTCTCCTTATGTGCGGGATGCAGAGTCAATATAAAAAAAAAACTAAAATAATATTATAAACTGTATTAGTACAAAAAAAAAATAATTAACAAATTTATAATTTAATTTAGTGTAGATAATATTATTATAATTACAACGAAGTCCATTTGAAGTGATAATATAGATTTTGTTTTCCTTTAAATACATAATTATATTTATTTGGGCATAAGTGCTATCAATTTTAATCATAATTAAATAAGATAAGGCGTTACTCATTAATATCGTCATATCATCTTGAAGAGATCGTGTAGACAACTTGACAAATACGTCAAATTTATAGGTACATATGTCCAACAAAGAGAAGAAGTAAAGTCTTCTTTTTATCTGGAACCAAGACAGGTTGTACGAGATGTCGATTATCTATATATGGTTCAAATTCCATATAGCAAAAACATAGTGTTTGTCTAGCATGCCCTTTTCATACAAAAACACAACTCACACAATGCGTTTGGTAAATGATATTGTTTTCTCAATCTAATCCCATAATGATCTTATAGGCTCTGTAAGTTTACTTAGTTTCACGCTGTTTCTCTAGCGGGGAAGCCAGAGAGAATACAACGCCAAACTCTACCATGTACGACAGAGTTACAAATGGCTCTGTAAGAGACCAAATAATCATTAAAGTAAAGTTTATTTAAAAAGTTCATGTTTTTAATATTATCACAATACTATAATATTATCACATACGTAATGATTTACCTCAATAAAGAGTATACATATATATTTACTAAACAATAAAAGTATATAATTTATGAAGTACATAAATTACATAAAAGATAAAGAAAATGTAACATTACACGTCAAACACAATTTGAATTATTATTAAAATATATGTCATTTAATATTTGCACAACGAACTAATACAGCCATTAACTAATATGATTTAAATAATCAAACTCTCTTAGATGAAGTTTACATTTAAAAAATCACTATCTAAGATAAAACACGTCGCTCCCCACTTCATTTCACGTGTGATTCATCTATATGCCGGCATCGTCGAGTAAACACGCAACCATAAGCATTCCACTGGTCGACTCGCGCGCACGTATACTAGAAGTAATAGTGGTCCGAAGCACCTCCTTGTGAGACCCCGTTTTACTTTCATAATGACATTGCACTGTGAGTGATAGTGATAAGAGTTCATTGTGATTATATAGTTTTAGTGTTGAATAGTGTTTAGTTCATCATGTTCCCTAGAATACAAGGCTTGGTAAGTTGAAAAAATTCTATAAAAATGGTATATTTAACTCAATTCCATAGATATTCACCGGTATTGAAGCAATTACTGAATTTAAAACCGGTTCGCCTTGTTGTTGAAAGTAAATTGCTTCATTAAAACTATAAGACTCTTTAATTTGAGTAATGAATTATTTATCTCATTAAATATTGGTTGTTCCAGCCTAATAAACAACAGTGCAGTTAATTGCAATATGTCTAGTTAGTTTACATAAGGCGAGTAAATATTTGTATATGAAGTATACAACTATATTAATTCCATTGATACATGAATCAATTCGAAAGTTTTATATTATTAGAAAATTATATTAATTAATATTTTAGTCACGTACAAAGATTTCTACTCTCTAAACTAATATTAGGTCAATGTTTGCACGTCTGGGTGACTAATAAAATAATTATGCAGGATTAACAAAATGAATGAGTAACGTCTGTTCTTTATGTTGCCCATAAAAAGGTAAAGGAAACAATCACTATTCACTACTGTACTTAGAAATTGGAATCGCTTGATACAAAGCCAGGTATAGAGTTCGGCTTTTGTTTTTTTGTTTTACACGTGATGGGAAAGAATTATAAAATTTGTGGGAACGAATTCTGTTATCTGTTTTTAGAATTTAATTAAAGTGAATGATCGTTTTGAATATTGAAAGAAAAGGTTGTGGTAAAGAATAGAGCTTTATGCGCGGCGATCAGCTCCGCCACTCAACTTTAAAAATATTAATTGTATTCATTAAAATGTATAATGCAAATAGTGAATAATATAATAATGTCTTAAGGTTTAATATTCGCACAAAATACGAGCAAAAACCTTGCAATTTAAATTCAAGTACAACGTAATATTGTTTTACATAATGGCTTATTTACGGCATTCGCGTTACGTTACTATAGTAACTTTAAAACCAGTAAATTGTTTTTAAATTAATGTTTAAAGTTACATTATTATTGTATAATATGAACTAGATTCTGATTTTTTATGCTCTAGCTGAAAAAAATTGATTATTAATCTGTCTTTCCGTCCAATCTTCAAATAAATGATATTGTTTAAATTTAGCTTGCTTAAATTTAGAAAGAATAAATATTTTTAAGCCTCATGCTAATCCTACACATAGCAGCGATGGCAGAGAAAAGTTAGTGTTGGGACAACCCGTTCCTATTAAGACACTTCCGTTCCACCGAATTCTGGAGGCATTTCGTGTAGAATAGCATGGAAATGAAACTCAAATTTGTATGGACAGAAATAAAAGTTTAAAAATATGACTAACTGGGTAATACTAATGGGGATTTTTTTTATAGAAACGCTGTTCTGATAACATTGCAGTTGACTCATCAGATCTCAATTATAAGTAAATATTGAATGAATCAAGTTACAAGAATTGCATGAGATTTTTAAAAAATATGACCTACATTAACAATGTTAACGTTGTATAAGATAATTTGGTGCGCTCTATTTTTTGACATATTAGTGTAAGAATATATTTATTTCAACCTAATGAGTGTATTATGTTAAATTATTTAAAATATAATGCATGCAAAGAAAAAAGTGGACCGAAATTACTAAAATAATCAATAGAAATACTGACCAGTGAGCTGTTTGCGCCTGTTAAAGTTATTTTTTAATTATTTTTGCAAAGACGAATCTAGTGCTGATAATTTTTATGGCATATGGTTTATAAGAAATATCCTAATAATTATTTATAAGAAGTAAAGAGCTAACGCCCCAATATCCCCAACAAAATATAATCAAAACCGGGGCAACTATCCTACTGCGGCGACTATCCTGATTAATTCGGTTCCTTATGTATAATGGTAACGTATAGTTATTCTTTTTATTAATAACACTATAATGAACAGTTTCTCAATATTCTTATTTTCGTAAAATCCTTAAGCAAAATAAGATTTTATATATACAAGAACAAAAAATTACAACAGGTCCAAATAAAACAAAATAAAATCGCAGGTATATAAATCTAGGTAGTTTTTAATCTCAGCTACGTATAACGAATCTTTGTGAATGCATTTAAAAGTATCAGTTCTTGGAATATTTGTTTTTCTTAGTTTTTTCGCTTTTATTGTACCTATATAAATTTTAGGTGAATGTAGTTTTAATTACTTACAAGTTTTAAAATGGTAGAGTCTTGAGTATTAAGCTGCAATAAAGCTGTAATAAACATTATTTGCATTTTTATATTTTTTCTCTATTTAGTATATATCTCTTAATTAATCGCTATAATTTGCAAGTTAGAAAAATAGAATTAACGATTATTCCCTCTGTATTCACTTTTTATCTTTTTTCTCCATATATGTCGAAGTGGCTTTAGCAGAATAATTTTGAATTTGGTTTGGTAAATATATAGCCCCATGATGTAGAACGCAAGAAGTGTTGAGGCACTGCGTTTGAATTCAGAGTGCTAAGAAGTTTCATCTCATATTACAATAATTACATCAATATCTGTTAGTCAAATCCAAGAAATCAATTCAAAAGTATTAAATATACATAATACATACATATTTTCTTTAAAATGGGATTTACTATTAAATCTTTAAATGGGGAATTTTGTGAAGAAACTTAACTATTTTATATAGCGTCATAGCCGTAGAGTAAAATACCAGTGACGTAACTAAATTGAAAACATTTTAATATTGAACTAAACAAAGTCTAAACATTATGCATTTTTATAGCTATTAAATAATTTTCCTGTTATACTACAACTACAAGGCTCTACAATTGATAAATTGAATATATTTTGCTTTTTTAATTCTGCTTAGAATTTAATCCTTTATCCTTCATATAGCAAGACAGGGATAACCTGTGTGAAGTGTTAAGACTCTCCGTTCTCCCCTTTCTACTCAAATCCGTGCCTTATGTGGTTAGTCGCGGTACTCAACACCACGCTATATTATTATAATTGAGCTTAAATTATTATAATTGCTTTTGTAAAATCAATATTAAAAAAAAGCTCTTCTCGTAAAATCAAAGTAAAAATAATCGAATCTTCTCTTATTCTCCATTAAAATAACATATTATATCAATTTGAGTCGTAAAATACGTTTAAGGTTACAGTAACAGATATGTTGATACAATAAACATTCTCTGTAAATATTGTATTGATGATCGACCTTCATAAGGTTCTTACCTCTGTCACTTTTATAAATATATATCGGCACTTGTACTGCTTGGCTTCATAATATTCATCACTTTTTTAAAATTTTATATGTACAATAAAAAATACCTGGAAAATCCTTTTTTTTTTTGTTTTTCGACTTATTTTATTTTATGTGGTAGAGAATACAAATCTATTTTCGAAATTGCAAAAACCTTCTGATAATACATACTAATTGTTTTAATAAACACGTTTTTTGTTTCTCCTGATAATTTCCTTCAAAAAACTGCTAACTCTTACTAAGCTGACGTTTAATTTTTTTTTAAGTATAAACATTTAATGAAACGCGACGTACGCAGTTGCGGTTTCGATAGCGTGATAGGCAGTACCTAGTGTTGAGACATAACGTTCTTAGCCTTTGGCCCCCATTTAAGACACTGCACGGTAGTGTGTCTGAACTTAATGCCGGGCTTCCTTTAGCGAGCGCCGAGAAATGAACCATCGCGTTTTTAAAGACACTCTCTCTGGTTCTTTGTTTCTTTTCTTTTTTTCGTAACTATTGATTACCATAGGTAATTCCTAAGGAATATTCTAGATTGATAGATAGAAGCCATTAAACTCAATGAAGGATTAGTGCTTATAATAGTAGATTATATTTTATTATTGATGTTTCTATGTTATAATCTAATAGGTATTTGCAAAACACTTCAAAACTGTATTATTACGTGTAGTGCTTGGTCAATGCTTGATATTATTACTTTAATTATATAATAAAAACAAAAGGCGCAGTGGAATAGTATCTGATTATACTCGTGAAAGTTGTAGGTTCGATGACAATAATGGGGAAATATTGAAATAACATTCTGTTGAGACTATCGACCACTTTTTGAGGCCATTCAAATCGGTATATCTTAAAATTGAGGTAAGAATGAAGAATATAGTGGCTTTATGTTATATGTTCGTTCTGCCTAATCGGATATATACTAAAATGCTGAAAGATAGTTAAATCAATTATTTTACCAAATTCCAGAGCTTCTCCGAACTTATATTATAGTCAACAAATACTTGTGTGTGGCAGGATATGAGGAAAAAAACCGAAATTTAATACTAAAATATTTATATATAACCTTGCCCTTAATGTTAAGAAATCGTACATTGTATTTCAGTTGTTTTACTGCCCTATAAAGTTTTTTACATTGAACTTTTGACAATTAATATTAGTAATTGTGAAAAATATTATGTTTTATTGACAATTTTATTATCTGTGAAGGTTAACTAAATAACAGTGACCTTTAAAAAAAAGTTAGTTAATAATTACAACATAACAAAATTGAAAAGAAAATCAACTAAAATATATTAAAAAATGGACACTGTTTGTCATTTATAACCTGTTTTAGAATGTTAAAGACCACAATTCATTGGCAAGGTGATATGTAAGACCTTCTCGATACTATTAATGTTGAAAAAAAGAAAGAATTAAAGATTTCTGAAACTTATATGAATTTTACAAAGAAAAGGTTTCTGTAGAATTCTTTTTAAAAAGTACAAATAAATTGTTTTTCGAAAAGCTAGGCTAATAAAAATATATAAAAAAATATCAGTAGTTGAATATTCACAAGACATTCGAACAGAAAGAAAATGTTATAAACTGAAAACTTAAAAGTTATAAAAAAATATATTGTTTACAAACACATATGTAGAGACTGAATGTTTTTACAAACAAATTAAATAATAGGAAAAAATATATAGCTTCATGCTGAAGCATGAAATAAGTGTTGAGACACTCCGTTTTCTACATTCCGCCTAATTTTGCAATATTTTATGTTGAGTGGCGGAACTCAACACTGCACTTTGTCTTGTTACCAGAACGAGGAAATGAAAATAATTCGTTCACATGAGTAGAAATTGAGCCCACAACCCTCACCTATTAAAGCTCATCGTACAATATTATCATTGTCTCAAGTAGGTTGTTGAATACATAGTATTCAGTCAAATGACAGTAATTAAATTTTATTATAACAAGATTCTCACCCGCCATTCCATTTAACATAATGCGGAAGAACAATCACTTAAACAATAATTTACATAAAAACAAATCATAAATATTAATATGTCGTCTCGTATAACAGTTTAAATGGAGATTGTTTTAAAATGAAAAAAAAAAACAAACGTTCCACAAAATCCGTGTTTTAATCATATTGTGTATATTTACACAAGTGCTGTTTCTGTGGTAGTTATTGTCTCGACACCAGAGCGAAGAAAATGAAAATCTATGTTTTTAATAAATTTCTCATTTCCTCGAGTGAGGATCAAACTCACGACCAGTCGATTTACAGGCACACTTTGTGCCCACGACTGGCCTTGATCAGTTGTCTAATGTCAATAATTAAGTTAATTAAATAATTAATTACGTATTAAATTTCTACTTTGGGTATATTATTCAATATACGAGTATCTTGTGTTAAAATGGGTATAAATAAACGAGACACTGCGGTCTACCGCCAATTGGACATATGCCTTTAAATATCCTACTCGTATATAATATTGGTGTTTTTTTACGAATGATCTTATATTAAAAAGAATGATTCAAATAAGAAAAAAAGACCAAAACTAAGATTTATGTAACTCAGCGGAGGTCGTCGTACACGGGATGGTGGTGGGTTCGGCTCTCGCTCAGGAAAATTAGTTATTTTTTTTCCTTGCTCTGATAACAGGATAACAGGACAAAATTCGGTGGACAAAGGGGAACGGAATTGGTTTAATAGGAACGGAGTTTCTTAACACTAACGCTCAGGTTGACTCTGAGTCTAAAAATATAAATAAGATACAAAGTTTTAGTATATCTTTTTAACAAATACAACTTAGTTACAATTTTTTTCATTTAAAGTAAATCCACGACTTTTATTCAGTAAATTGTATACGTGACTCGTGTCTCATATCGTGACTATAAAGAAAACTGTATTTACTTATTGATTTTGTTGCCATATGTGTTTGTTATCTATGTTGTATTGGAAAATAAATCTTTCTTATAATAAAAATAAAATTAAATCTATCAAGGAGGTGGTGCGGTGGCATAGAGTCTGACTGTAAACGAGACGATTGTGAGTTCGATTCCGAATTTTGTGAATAAATTATTTTCATTTCCTCAGTTTCGCCACTCAACAGGTGATCCCTCCAGAATTTGTAAGAAAGTGGGGAAGACAAGTATGTTAATGGAAACAGAGTGTCTTAGCACTAGGTTCTTAGGTTCCCTCAGCCTATATACCAAGTTAGCAACACTTCCAGTGTTCCATCAAGTTGGATGTCACAATCGTGATATATGATTGAACAATTACGAACTAACAAGGTTAGATCTGAGAGGATTGAAACAGATATGGCATATGTGCAGATGATAGCTTATTTCTTTGTCAAATAATATTTATCATTTTGTGGTTGTTAATGGTTTTTTTAATTTTTAAGTAGAAATTACGCCTAATTTGTAATCAATGTAAATCATTATTTGGTTACCTCCACGCTGTATACCATATACAACAGGCAGGCAGAGGGAACCTAATTTTAGGACTTAGTTTCTCACGTCCGTCCGATTTCCAAGATTGGTAAAAGTTAAGTTGAATTAAGAAAGAAGTTAAGTTATAATTGCAAGGAAAATGAAAATAACTTATTCTCTAGAATGATAACCAAATCCACAACCGTCGCGTGTAATATCAGAAACTGTACTACTGCGCCTCGACGAAAATAAATGTTATGTTAGAATCTACATAGGAAAGTAACTTTATTTGCAAAATTTACTTTTACAATATTAAAAGTAAATTATTCAAATAAACGCTCCTATATAGCGATGCCATTTACTAAATCTTTATTGTTCTGTACTTTCACCGCATTGCCCATCTATTCCAATGGCTGATATTCCACAAACTTGAGGAAATAGACTATTTATACTCAATATGAAAGCCTCTATCTCTGTAAAAGCTAAAAAAACATCCATTATATATTTTCATTTCTTTTGGTGTCGAGACAAAGCGCGGCGTTGAGTTTCGCCACTCAACACGTAATGACTCCAGAATTCGGCGGAAAATAGAGAGCGGAATGGCTTAACACTAGACGCCCTCTGGCCTACTTTGCTACTTGTGAGATACAGCGTAAAGCTAAAAAAATTAGCTTGGAATCTTGGAATCAGTTTCAAAAAATATTTTTGTACCTAACTTTAAAAAGTAACCAAGAGAACTGTCGAGACAATGGAATCTCAATTAAAGTGTAAATTTACAAAAATACGGAAACGACCTTAAGAAAACGAGGTGAAGGTCAACTGTTGAAAATTGTTAAAGTTGCTAGTAAAAAGTTTAAAGTAAAAAAATGTCTCTCATAAAGAATAAAATGTTTCGTTCAATGACATTGTTTAAGAACAAATTATTTTAAGGCTTTTTTGTTTAGTATTTTAATAATTTTTTTATGATACTCGTAGTTATTATATTATTTCATTTTTTAGCTGTTTTTATTTCTAATAACCTTTTTTTAGTCAGTTAACAGATTTCTCAACAGTGTCATATGACTCTTTTTTATGATGCATTATTTTATGATCTTGTAACTATCCTTGACGATAGATACAAATATACTCAATATTTGCTATTCTTTATTAAAAATATGAAGAATTAACTTCCGACTTCAGTAAACGTAATCTACTATTAACTATATATCTTAGTATTGATATTTTTTCTAAGAATAATGTCTTCATTCTAGTTATTAAGAACATTATATTAATGTCAGTATTTTACGTATAAACTAATTTCTTGGTGATTGTTTCTTGATGTTTTAAAATATTACATTTAAACTTAATTTCGACAATTAAAATAAAGGCCATTTTAATGTGAAATTTGAGTAATTTAAATAAAATCTTGGTCATCTTCGACACACGAAAACATAAAAAAAGGAACCAAAAAACTACTTTTAAAACACACTTTAAAAATTCTAAATCCCTTCTGCACACAGGTATCGTTAAGGAAAATATCGTTTTACATAAGATATTTTTTTAAAACCATAAAGTAATATCATCTCGAGTCGCGTGAGAATATCCATAGGAAGCTATTATGGGAAGCGGTTACACGCGTCCTGTCCTATAGTATTTTTTACTTACTTGTACATTTATCGAATATGTAGAAGTGTTTTCTATTGGGAATATCGTTGGTTCGATTTTTAATGAGGTTTAAAATATTCGAAGAAATGTAAATTATTATTTTAATGCTGCTCGCTGTATCACGCACATTGCAGTATAGGGATAGGAAACCTGGGAACCTAGAACATTTTCATTCCCTGCTTTCCATCGAATTTTTCATTTTTTGTAATGATAATCGAACTCATAATCGTCGCGTTTAAAGTCACATCTTTCTGTCACTGGACCATGATGGCCTCACAACGAATTAAACCAAAACGTATTTCTAAATAAATAAAATAAATAAAAACATAGCTATGTGAATGAAATTTGAATTGACTCTATTTTAATGGAAAAAGACGGAACGAAACGCTGAGCGATTTTACACTAAGTTCCTTTTTCTTCCAACATGCGAAAAAAAACTAAATGTAACATGACATCACATGTTTTTATACATTAACACCAAAACAAATTAGTATTCAATAATAAAATATCCTGTTAATAATAGTTGTGTTTTGATAATCTTATTTTCTTTTTGTGGGACTGACCGGATCAAGGGCAAGCTAATTTGCTAGTTTATTGAACTGAGCCATATGGATTTTGTTTATAAAAAAAAATAGTTTTTTTAGTTTCCTGCATGATATCAGATGATGCAGAAGAGAGAGGCTCTAGAGAGTCTATCATGACCTGGTAGAGACGTCTCTAGTACTGTACACGCAATATCTCAAGCTTCCGCGAACCCACTCAGATATGTACGGGGTTCAGCTCGAAGCTAAAAAAGGTTACACTTTTTCTGCATAGCAGAGTAGGCAGAGGAAACCTAGTGTTAAAACACTCCGATTCCTACTCTCGGTTCATTTTCGGTGTTTAATAATTATCAATGAGAACAGTATACACAACCATCAAATCTGTTCACGCTGACAGACACACGCTGTCAAAGCACCCCTTTTAAAAATTTGAACCAGTACTCCATACTACTCTAAAGCAACATCCACTGCAACCAAACAGCTATTTTATTTAATTAACAGACAATGCACATATTCTTTATAGCATATACTGCATAAAATACAATTTTAGACTTACCTATAAGGACTTAAATACAAGATTTTCAAGTATTCATTAACGATTGTTAACTAACGATAAGAAACTAAAATAAGCTAACAGGATATATTGACATTTAGATGACTACTTTTTAGAAGTACTATTTTTTTATTTTGTTGTTTTGTTTTTAAATACATTATCATTAATACTAATAAGTTTTTATAGGTTTTAAAATGTTGATGTTAGTTGGTATTCTTACAAAGTTGTTATGCATTTTAGTATGTAAAATTCTACTCTACATTTTAATGATCTTCAAGTTTTATTCCTTATATAGCTAAAGGAAGTAGAAACGAAGAGATTTAGCAGAAATATAGACTCTACATAGCCGAAACTAGGGTAAAAATAAGAAAAAAGAAACATTAAATATATACTATAACTTAGCACTTATACGACATTATATAGATTTAGTTTTCAGTATCCTAAATAAAAACTAGCCTGTTTAAAAATAACAAAGAACTCAAAACGAAAATAACTAAAAATGGAAGCCGCACAAAGTTTTTGTGAACATGTGCTGAGCGGACGCGTTGTTGTACGCAATTATCGACATCCTGCGACCGGACCAGGTGGTTGGCTAGCTATCGTATACTATATAGTGGGGTTGACGAGTCGTGGCCGCTATCAAGTCAGGTTGTCTGAGCTTTTGCGCATTGTTTACTCGGGAAGAATACAATCAAGATAAAAAAATATAAAATCACATCTGCGCAGTCATCTACAGCTAAATTCAAGGAGGCCACAATTCGTTGACCGTATTATACTGGGTTGATGTTGAACCAGTTTTATATTTAAGCGTACGAACTGAATTTAATAATTGTGTTTTAGTTTAAAAAATGTTCAGGCATTAAATATTTCATTTCCTCGAGTGGGTGGGAATTGAACCCACAACTTGTCGCATTTACAGTCACATGCTGGTGCCCCAACGCCACGACTGGCGTCAAATTATAATAGGACATATTATTGTACGTCCTAAAACATTTCATTCAAAGTATAAATATCATTTCATCATCATCATCTACTAAAAGTCTTTACTATTTTAATTATCCTACTGACATTATATTATTAAATGCAAGTACACATCGTCAAAGCCGTCTTTTAGTTACAAAATATTTCACAACATCAAGAAAGGTCACCCAGTCTTATAAAGTAGCATTATAGTATTAATAAAGTTGAAGTAAATGCAATACCTCGTTTTATTTAAATTGGTTATCATAATAAAATATAGGTACTTTATTCTACTGATACCATCTATGGTGCAAGTGGGCAATTATTGATTATATATGATAGTTGTAGGTTCGATTTCTCCTCAATCTCTGGATTCCAGGAAGAATATTATCTACATATAAATTATTTTTTAGTCTTCAAAATATTCCGCCACGCATTCTCTTCTATATTGGGCGGAAAGTGGAGAATAGAGTCGTAATAGCAACAAAAGGTTCCCTCTACCTACCATGCTGATAAAAATACTGCTAAAAATGATTTATATTTACAAAAGTTATACGGTTCTTTGAAATATAATAGGTATTGTTTGTGTAACAATTCTAAATAAGTAATTACACAGCATTCTAGAAATTACTGACTAATATAATATTGACATAATAATCTATATTTGTATTTAACTTAACGCTCGATAAAATAAGATACTAATGTGTTAACAATTTTATTTTTAAGCTAACGGCCTGCCCGCGGCTTTGCCTGCTTTTACCATACATTGAAACTTCCAACTCACTAAATCACTTGTTTCGTAGCTCGCGAAATTTTATTTTTTTTCTTTCTGATCTTATTACAATGCCTCCAATAATAGATTTATCATATATCTTCCATGTATATACCGTTTTATGCGGCGATGATATGATACAGCGATGATTTACAGTTTTATTATATGTACTTCTATTATTGTAATTTAGCAGTTTTTGCAGGCCGAAACTGGAAAATGATGTCTTAACATGTGAATCACTCTGCCCTTCCCTGCTATGTGCCAGTATGAATAGTCCCAAGATACTCCGTTTTATATAACAAACTAAAAACAATAAAAAATGCAAAAGACCTATATAAATCATAATAAATTTGGTAGTAAAATTTAATTGTATGCAACATCCGCGTGCAAGCCATAACTGTAAACGTACGACTTAAGAGACACTATGACTCAGTGTTCCCGAAATATATCTCAATACGTACCATATACTATACATACAAAGTGATTCACTAACATTCTTTAGTTCAAATTCTTACTTTTTTGTGACGTTGTAAGTTGATTATTTATTGTGAGTTCTACTATAAGTATATTTCTTTACGCAACACGTTGTATTCCGTATGGATATAGCAATGTAGACAGATGGAACCTTGTATTAAGACTAACAGAATTAAAATAACAATAATAGTGAGAGGCCCCAGATGGAATAGAATCCACAACCGCATTTACAGTTACGCTACTACAATGAACCGCTATTGCCTAATATATATTAATACTTGGCCAAAATTGTAAAAAATATTTCATCAAAATAATCTACACTCATATATTCAAAACTAGACTTATTTTAATATGAGCTATCAATTATGTATACAGACGATGAGAAATTTAATAAACACTCTAACTTGCTATGGAGTAAACTAATTCGTTATAACGATCTATACGAAATTTCCCTATCTTGGTAATATGTTCATACCACATGTAGTAAATAAAAAACTTATGAATTTTGTTTTTCATTTTCCATCCATTATAGAAATATTTGTCTAAACAAATGGACAAAACGATAATAATTACAGAAAAACTGTTCTCAATCAGAATCAAATCAACAACCATCGTAGTAGAGTAAATAGAACAGAGTAGTAGAGCAGCATATTATTTCCAAAAATATAAATTTCTTTAATAATAAGAAATTAAATATAGTATTTTTCTAAATATGCAAAAAATAAAAGGTTTTTTTTATTTTCTTTTTATTTATTTAATAATAAGAAAAGTAATCGCTAATATAAACTATTCCATTTCCTCATTTCAAGTATTTGAAGTATTATAAACAACTTAACTTAGTCGACGGCGGCAATGACGTTTGCGGACATCGTATTGTTAATCCTGATAAGGACTAGTATTTGAATTGATTAAACACGTGTCTTATACATAAAATTATGTACATATAATATACATATGTTGAATAATTACGATTTAGGAAGTACATATAGAGACCATGCAAAGACAATAATAAGCAAAAAGTATAGTGCTAAGACTCTCCGCTCTCCTATCAATCGCTTAGTAGTTGAATGCTGAATTATGTGAATAAAATCATATGTCAGTTGTTTTAGTTTTTTTTGGATATTTTTCTACTGTACTAAGACTGTAATTTTATATTATAAAAAGTAGCAATGATATTTAATTGAAGTTAATATTTACTAATAAATTATCTGTTATAAAGTCAGTTAAAGTCTTAAGTCAAGTCTTTAGTATCGAAATATATATAAGAAATTACAACTGACATACAACGCACTGACGAAACTACCGGACTTTCAAATCAGATATTTGGCATGTTAGTAGGTTAAAAAGTATAGGGGAGCACTGAGAAATAATTTCTCGAAGTTCCTGCGGGTACGGGAAAAAAACTTTATTTTCTATTCCAAGAGGCTGTATTTAATTTTAAGAAAAATGTAAACTTTTAAAATAAACAAGATAACGCATCTTTGATTGTAATTACCAACATTAGTACAACAAAGTGAAACAAATTAATTCATAATAGAATATATAAACTAACAATATTCACTATTTAGAAGCAATAAGGAAATAATAAATATTGTTTCAAGGTTAGTTAGCAAGATATCACGAAGTATGCAGAAATTATATGTAAGTATATCGCATCGTCTTCATATCGTTAAATAATCTAATATTTTAATTTTATTATTATTTTACAAAGAATAGGGGTTGAAATCTATCTTATAATAGTTTAGATATAATAAATGAAAGTGAAAGCTACGAGTTAGCTAAGCTAAGCTTAATTGATAATAATAAAACCTTAAAAACTTAAAATCACACTTGACTCAAAATTTTAACTGAATTTGACATCATAAAAACTTTTAATCAAAACTTTCAAATATTATAAAATTGACGTATTTTTTGTTACAAAAATTGTGTTGTCTTCGCATTCTACATATAAAGTTTATAGAAAGTATCTGAATAGAGGCCGACGTGACGGAATTGAAATGTATCGAGATGGGTGTCAATTGAAAACGTCCTGAAGCAATTATAACAGAGCAAAATACACAATCTTACATTTAAGGAATTCAAGTAAAAAATTATTTATCATGTACCAGAAAAAGTAAGAAAACGAAAGAGTGTTTCCACTACTTAAAACACTCCTACGTGTGATCATTCCATAATGTATGCATTGTATTTCCTTTTAAAGCGATTCTAGTCGTTTGTGAGTATAAGGAAACATTTGTCCAATACGACAGATAAACAAACTATTAAAATCGATTTCGATCTCGCGTAGGAACTGTATTTGTGAGGCAAAAGCATACGTGTACCTAAGACATAAATAAACCTAACATTAGTACCTACCTACCTACCGTACAGCATAACGTCATCTATGCGAGTATAATAATTTTTTTTTATTTTTATAGATTTTTTGCAAATAGTTTTGAAAAGACCTAAATCAATTTTCATAAAATTTTTTGTAACATCTGAAGTATGATCTACTAAACCAAAAAAAATCATCAAAATCGGTTCACGTAACAAACATTCAATTGAATTGAGCCTTTTTTTGAAGTCGGTTAAAAATACTCTCATTGTTTAGCAAATGTTGATTTCCTAATGTAAAATCTGTTCTTACTATTAGTTTACGACAATACACCTCAGTGATCGGTCGTCTAGACTTATAGCGCCTCTACAACTCAAAAAAACTTTAATTCGACTTTTAAGTTAGGTTTTTTAGTGTGTAATTTTTTTAGTCCGTTTAAACTTTTAAACTTAAGCTTAAATTGCGGGTTTTAATATTATTTTTCATTTGATCTTTTAATTGAAATGCGTCGACACGTTTATAGTATGAACTGTTCTGACGAGGAAGAATGTGATTGTGCTGTCAGGGACTATCAAAATTTAAGACGTGTATCTAAAATGTTGTTGTTTAGTAAACCGGTAAGTGTATAAAAAAATAAGCACGTGCGTGTGTCGAGTTTCTTAAGACTAGGTTCCCAGGTTCCCTTTGCCTACCTTGCTATGTAACATACAGCGTGTACCTATAAAACAGAAAAAAACATAGGAACGCTCCTTTCTCCAATTTCCGTTTAAACCATGATATTGGCGGAACCTAACAACGTATTTTACCGACCAAATAAAAAAAACTATTTAAATAATCGAACCCACATCTGCCGTCTTTATATTGCCACGCTTGTGCATTTCAGATTTGTAAAGAATACAAATCTGTTGCTGTGTACGAATACGAACACACTGCTAGTTGTTTGGATTTTGCGAAAACAAAAGAGGACTAATTGTATTCAAGAACTGTATTGTCATCAATGCACGTAGTAAACAAGTCGTGCAGTATCTTTAAGATAATACGATGAGAACCAGGTTCAAATCCTTTATCTAAGCAAGAAATTGAAAAAATTGTGATTAATAATTTAGTATTGGTGAAAAGATTACTAAATTCCTTATGATAATAAATTAATAATATATAGTTCTTTAATATACTATAATAAAAGTTATGGAGCTTTTACATCCAATTTTTCACAACTTTAAGCATATATTTTTTTAACGAAACCGAAATTCAAGAGCTAGGGTTTGCTATATTCAGCTTATCATATCATAATTTTTTAACATTCCGCCGCGTTGAGTGTCTAGCAAGCAGAGAAATAAAAATATAATGAAATTTGATTCACACCATAGTGGTTCATACTATTTTTCGGTTAAGTTTCGTAAAATCAAGCATAATAATTTAAAGAATATGAGATCGGATCGATAACGAATCGTGACCTACACGAGGGCCTCAACACTTGAAATTTATTATCACATTTAAAATCTAGTTTCGAACAGTTTTCGTAAACTGTAAATAATATCAGAATAATGTGCTACAGAGTACATACAAGTATGTACTCGTATGTTTGTCCATTAGACCTATCCTCCTAAACAAACTATGTCTTGATAACTATATCTTTCAAAATATGTTACACAAGCAATGCTTTAAAGTAATTGTATTGAATTGCAAATTAAACTTGATGTTCAACAAAGAGGACTCTAGTGACAAGTCACGTTTTTTCAATAATTATTTTAGTTCATTCACGTGCCAATAACTAAATTTACACGAATATTATAATAAGATTTATGATTGTTTTGTATGTGTGTTTGTAATGTTAAAATTGACAAAAATCTTAACCAATTTTAGAAATGACTTCATTTGTATTTTATTTTAATAGCAGAAGTATAAAATTAACAAATTACACACAAACGTCTGATTTCCAACAAAGACTGTAACTGTTTGCAGCGTCACGCTGCGTCCCGCACATAGCAGGGTAGGCAAAGCTTGAGTCCTGGTGTTAAGACACTCTGTTCCTCGCTTTCCATTGAATTATAGAGGCATTGCATATTGAACGGCGAAACTCAACGCCGCAATTCCATGCCGAATTTTATTTAAATTGTTTAAATATCGCGAAAATCAAATCTTTTTAAGTAGAGCCTAATACATAAAATAACCTATAGAGCAAGCTAATCCTAGACTCGCTATGTAGAAGGTCAGATCAAGGCTAACTTTCACTAAACTGTACAACAAAAAATATCTAGACATAAATCATTTGACAATATCAATGACAAAATACCGGTACTAGGATAATTTAATCTTATAATTTGTGGCTTAGTTGTGACATGACTGTTCTGGTCTGAAATTTGATTAGGATATTTTTTTGTGATTAATAAAATTTTGACAGTTTTTTCTTTAATTTTTACGCTATAGGTTTTACTTATCGCAGAATAGGCAGAATTAACCTTTTCTTTTCGAAATTCGAGACTTAACTTTTCACTGATATCACTTATCTCAGGTCCTTATTTAATAAATGGTGAACAGAGTGATTTGATTCTTCCTCCTCTTTAAAAAATGATATATATGAAATTAAGATAGTAGGTACCTACTATTTAATACTTAATTAAGTCGAGCGAACTAATGTTGCCTAAACATGTAAATGAATTGGTATAATTAACAGCTGATTTGTGGTGTTAGGGTATAAATTAACATTACGTCTACATTTATAAATACAAATATAATATAAGCCGTCGTGACGGATATAGCTTCGATTTCCACTTGGAGGAAAGAATTGTTTTTATTTTCTCACTATCTCTATATCTCGAAAATTGTATATGTAACATATACTAATATATGGGGGATTCTGAGTGAAGTTAAAAAAAGGATCGTATATAAAAAAACAAAGTGATTTGAATTTCAACTTCAAACAAAAAAAATGAAACCAGTAACAACATTGATAGTATATAAGTCCATTATAGCAACATATTATATGTACATTACATTGCATCTATATAACTCATTCATTGTCACTCAATGCAATTGCCGTTACCATTAAACTTATTGACATCACTTAAACTTCTAATAATTAAATTTAAATTTTCTCTATTATATATATTTTATGTTTATTTAATACTTTTTCATAGCTCCTTGTATGTCCTTTCTATATCTGAGTGGGAAGAGTAAATTTAATGGTAGTTAAACTTCTTTATTATCATAATATGTACCTATTTATACTAGTATTATAAGCTGAAGAGTTTAAGTTCAGTTCGAAGTAACTAACACTATGCTCTATAAAAAACTATGTAAAATTAATAGATTATTTCTTTCATTATTATTTATAACTCAACCAGTAATCAAATCTCAACCCACTAAATGTGGTAATTTTTAAATAAATATTATAAAATATAACAAAAACTTAACATTACTGTGCCAGTGTCGGTGTTATTCAACCGGTGCCATTTCCTGAGATGTTGCTAAACGACTTAAGTGTAGTGGTGTAGTGAAAGAGAAGAGATGCTATAGGTGTACTAAAAATAGAATTATACAAATAAAGTAGTATACTACGTTATTTTACCCGTTCATTTTCCAATTTAAAATTGCATTATTCGTTAATTTTTGCATTATATATTTCTATTTATTACCTTTCTCTTAAGCAAACTTTTTTGCAACCAAGTTCATCGAGATATACTGTACATCCTGTACATACATATGTAGATATTAAGATACATTTTTTACCTTCATCCTGTATCCCGCACACAACAAGACGGATAGAGGGACGGGCGGACGGGAACCTAGTGTTATGACACTCTGTTCCCCACTGTCCAATGTATTCTAGAGGCACTGCGTGTTGAGTGGCGGAACTCAAAGCCGCGCTTTGTTTGATGCCAGAGCGAAGAAATGAAATTATGCATTAAATATTTCAATTTCTCGAATGGGAATCTAACCCACAACCTGGTGCGCTTACAATCTATTGAATATCTCCTAGATTTGTAGCCATAATTTTAAAATACCTACTAAACACAACATTAATTGAAACATAAATACGGGTATCATATTTAATCACATCTGTCAAGCGGGATACATCAAATAAAGTGGGGTCATGAGAAGTAATATATAAACATATAGACGTTATACCACAACCAGTTATAACCAGTTTGTGAATTAAACTAATTAAAAGACGATTAAGCTTTATTAGTTAGTCGTTTTCAGTTGCATGCGAATTAACGTGAATTGTTAGGCAAATGTATGCACATTGATTAGAATAAATTGTCAAATTAAAGTCGGTAGTGGGAAGGCACCTGACTGTACTGGGGAGACTTTTAATTTAATTTATTTTTTATTTCTATTTTTGTTTTCAATTTTTGTTTTGGATTTTTAATTCGCTAACTGGTAGATAGTTCCTAGTTTGAATACAAAAAGAATTTAAGCAATTAAGAATTCAAAGAATTTAATTATAAACAGTCAAGTGGAACACTGTCTTAAATCTCACAACGCATGTTTACGCACAAATTTGATGTCGCAAAAGTTACGTGGATAAAGCTTAAAGAAGTATTTGACTGACTTCGACTTATATACAGCATTTTTTTATACCGTACCGTAGTATTTGAGGCCTTTACCAGCGAGTGACTGTTAACGCATAAATAAAAAACGGTTATGGGTTAGTTTCTCACTCGGGGGAATGAAATATTTTTAAATGTTTAGACATTTAGATGAGAAACGGAGTGATAGAAAAATATATATCGTATAGAAAACAGAGAACTGACTTATCAGCGCAATTTGTACCTTTTTAATTTACAATTACCTATAAACATTTTTTGTACATGTTTCATAACCTTTAGTTCTTATCATCATACTGTTATATATTGTAATGTCTTTAAAAGTCTCACTCATAAAAAGGAAATAAATACAAATAATGTTACAAGGAGTGACGCATATCTGTGATCTTTGTGATTTAATAGAGTTTGTCTGTAGCCTTATCTGTTTTTGCCATTTGTTTCCTAGCCAAAATTGGGAAATGAAGAGATAATTCTGGTCACTAGAATATATATTTTTCTTAAATTTAGTAAATTTTAAAGTATAAAACTATCTTCTTAATTAGAATAATTATACAAAATATATTAACGTAAAATACTTTGTCAACAGTTCCACTCCGTAACGGAGAAGAGATCGCAAAACAACGACTGCGGTGAGAACAGTATGAAAATAGTGACCGAAAAGAAAATAGAAGATGACGCTTCAGAGTCCTCCGGCGGAGAGAATGTTGATATAGAAGGTAATTTTCACTAAGTTTTATTTAAAAGTTTTAAAAATCTTGATACTTTGTATTTCTATATGCATTTAGAAACATTAAAATTGCTATAAAACTACATAGTATTATTTTTGCGCTTAGGGCCCTATGTACAATAAAATTATAGATAAAATCTTCAATGAGTCTTGAATAATATTTTAGCTATCTAACCAATTGAGCTATACTTTGATATCTTTATATTTCTATGTTTGCAATAAAAAAATAAACGAATTGGTGGAAGGACGCAACTCCACAGTTCCGTTACTCAACAAGCTTTGTTTTGGAAATTTGAGGGAAAATGGAGAATGGAGTGTCTTAGCACTTCCTTTACTCACCCTGCTACATGTGGAAGATAGCGTGAAATTGTAAGAGTGGAATCGTGGAAATTCGGTGGAAAGAGTATCAGCACTTGGCTCTTTCGGCCTACCCCGCTACATATAAAGCTAAAAAAATATGAAGTTTAAGTTAAACTAACAACTTTCTCAGATTAATAAAGAAATATTTACACGGTATAATAAATATGCAATTCTTATCATAGGAGGTTCATACATATAAGTATACATATAGTGTTGACTGAAGAACAATGGTAGTCTACAATGTTTGATACTCGTATTTACGGTTCGTTGTAACAAAAAGACTGAATTTAACGAGATTTTAACCCGCAATGCTATATTTTACACTCAAACTAGATAATTTTTTATGTAGGTATTTTTATATTAAGATTCAAATTAATCATATCACGAAAAAATGATCGTCTCAGAAAATATAATGTTAAGAACATTTGTTCTTTATTTTCTATTTTATTATACAAAAATTATACGAAATTGAGATATTCTAAAATGTAAAATCCAATAAAGCTAAAAATCACACAAAAACAACAATTTACTGTCTTAAACCAGTTTTCTTTGCGAACGCAAATAGATCTTACATAAGTACCTACCTAATTAATTGTGTATTAGTTCTTGTATGTAGTTATTATTTTTTTTCTGGTTAACAAAATTATTAACAAGATTATTATTATATAATTTGAATTAATTAATTTTTTATAGTAGGATAGGCAAAGGCTTGCTTGAAATTCGAAACACTGCGTGTTGAGTAGGTATAGAGCTAAACAAATCTTACTAGAAAATTAAAATAATTCATGTCTTTGAGAGCACCGAACCCACATCCATCGCGTGTACAGTTAAATAGCATAAATAAATAAGATATGTAGGTGCTTATCGAATGTAAAACTTACTTAAAATCACACCACTTTATAACGTCATATCTATATAAATAGGTAATAAAACATCATCTTCTAAGAATTTTGCAATTTTCACGCGTATTCTTTGTTCTCAATTTGTTCCGTGTATCTTACTCATGATATTTATCTATGTGATATCATAATGTGATGACACTATTATTACAAACTATAGAACCAGGAAATACTTAGTTCGAAAAATAATTATTATAATTTCGAGACCGTCGCAACCAAAGGCTCGTATGTGACTGTAACCCGGTGGTTGCGGGTTCGATTTTGGGACATAAATTATTGTTTTCAAGTCTTCGCTCCGTTGCCAAGGCAAAAGAACAATAAACATCTAGGCTACATCAAAAGAAACAATAATAAGAATTTGTATTTTTGCGAAAATAAAACGATTGTTATAATAAACATTTGAGGTCGTCATTGCGCAGCGGCACAGCAGATTATAAATGTGACATTTGTGGGATTGATCCGCACTCAGAGAAATCAGAAATTATTAATTTAATCAGAAATTAATCCTCGCTCAGGTAATACAGACAAAGAGTGATAAATTCCGTCACTAAACACGTAATACCTCGAAAATTAGATAATCTGTGGAGACCGGAGTGTCTTAACACTAAATGAAATTAAAAAACTTTTCTTCTTTTATTTAAAAGTGCGATTTGTATGACGTATGACGAAACCTAACAGTATTTAGCAGGAATATTCTACTGTAGTGCAATTCTTTTGAAATTGCCGACCATATGTACAGTTAACTTATAATGATGTCATTTCAAATGATTGAAATTTCATATGAAATTTTATGACGTAGCAGGAAAAAAATTCGCTTAACGCTTTTAACCACATGGAAGAGTACGCTAGTACATAGAGTTAAGACATTTCGTAGTCCTCCTTCCTCTAAATTCGAGACATTGTGAGTTGTGGAACGCAACGCCGCACCAGGCTTATATTCTTCCAAGACATTCTTAGAATTTGTACATATTTGAAAATTATGTATTGAACGACCGGTAATCGAACTCAAAACCATTATATTCACGGTGAAACCTACCACTGCGGTACGAAGGCCTCTATGAACATGTCATTTTCTCAAAATAATACATCATCATACGAACGTAATAAAGTAAATTGCAAGATGTTTGTAAGAATGGCACTTTAAACAGCCTAAACTTAGGTTGTAAAGCCAGGCCAGCCAAGGTTGCAATGCTACGCGCTTAGCATGTCAAAAGGCCTTGCTTGTCAATGTCGTTCATAGACTTTATACTTTATAGTAATAGAGATTTTTTTATTGTTTCACGCTGTATCACGCACAAAGTAGGATAGGTTGAGGGGACCTGGGAATCTAGTGGTAAGACACTCATGCTCAAAGCATTGTTTAAGTGAAGCATTTTTTTAACTTAAAAAAATTACAAAGTAAGTATGTACGTATGTATGAAGTTCCTTCTGAAGCCGAGTGAAGTCACGGAACCATGCTAGTCATTTATATACGATACAATCAAATCTTTACATCATCGTTTCTTATTCAATGATTCGTTACAGTTTCTATTTTCTCAATAAGTAAAAACTTTGATGAAAAAGTAAAGCAAAAAACCATTATATTTCATTTATCTGCGAGTATTTTACTTGGAATTGTTAAGAAATGTCTCATAAAGGTAAAAAAAAAATCTTTTAACTTATTTTTTTAAAGTATACCGTCGGTCGGTCGGTTACCTATAATATTTTTTTTTGCTTTATCTTGATATCGCAGCAGGGTAGGATCTCATCCAAGGATATACGTTTTTTTCATTCAAACTCGAGAAATTGCGTGTCGAGTTGTGGAATCTAACACCGATTTGGTTACAATGTTATGTCTAAATGAGACTGTTTCTGTAGCTTAACGCTGTATACTGTACCTGGCAGAGAGCTAAGTAACTTCTATTCTCTAACATAAAATGAAAAATACGTAATTATTTTTAACCAACTATAATTAAGTAATTAAGGCGTTGTTTATACGTAACGCACAATTTACATTACAATCGAGCTCCACTTATATAAGTATTGCTGTAACCATACTACTTTTGTACTACAAATTACCATTATTTGAATGTATTGAAGTAAAAAATGTTCTGTAATATTCAAATAGATTGCTTGGACTTTTTAGATTCATCTCTTGAGAGTTTTTAGGGTTCCGTACCCAAAAGATAAACGAGGATCTATTACTAAGACTCCTTTGTCCAATCAAGGGTCACATATAAAAAAAACAGAAGAAAATAAATATTTAAATAGGCTCCTATGTACAACAAACGTGATATTTATTTTTTATATATAATAGAACGAAACCATTCGAGTTTGACTCGTACTTGGCCGTTTTTTTTAATTATACTTCATAACTTAACTATAAAAGTAGAGGTAATCGTATCACAGTAGGACAACGTTTGAATGTAAACACGATGCTTGTGGGTCGATCTCCACTTGAAGCAAGAATTTTTCATTTCTCCTTTCTTTAATACAAAGCGCGGCGTTGAGTTCCACCACTAAATACGGAATATCTCGAATTCACGTCGGGGAAGGGGGGTCTTGACAATATAATAATATTATAGATGGATAATTATTATATTTTCGCTCAGATAATAAGACGAAGCGCGGCATTGAGTTACTCCATCCACGCAACGTATCTAAAACTGGTGGAGTGTATTATCCCAGGTGTATGTGTATTTATACCAGGGACGTATTTGAGTGCAAATGCACGTAAATAAACATAGCATTATAAAAACAAAGCTATCTACCGCTACTAGTATTATCAAGAAGATAAGGAAAATAATGAGGTCCTCGACTTTTATTATAAATATTGAATGTGTAACTGTTTGTTTGCATTGACATTATTTTAAAACGTATGTGTTTTATAAATCTTTACTATAAGGCCAGTCGTGGCGCAGCAGCTTAAGCGTATGACTTAAAAACGCGGCAGGTTGTGGATTGCATTCCCATTCGAAGTAATGGAATATTTAATATTTTCATTTCCTCGTTCTGGTAACGGAATTTACGCGAGCAAACCTGAGTTTATCGTGCACAGACATTTGTGTAAAAGAATCGAATGAAATCCCAAAAGATTAAAATTCCTATTTATTAAGTGCATTACAGTATGTAAATTCATCGACTAATTTTACACGAATACAATCAAATAATATTAAATTCGTGTAGCGGGCGAAGTCACGCAGGGGCTACTAGTTTTATAAATGAACATAGTATATTAAAAACCATCTAACGGAACATCTTAACACTAGGTTCCATCTGCGGAAAAGAAACTCAAAGAATATTTATATTTGTTGTCGTAACAAATATCGTACATTAAGATGCATCTCGACGTAACTGAATTCTATGAAACAGGTTATACTAACCTCGAAACCTTTCACAGTTATGTCACAATCGTAATTCGACTTGTAGGCAGTAAGCGAGTAGCAAACCACCGACTGTTACGACATTGAACTTTGTTTTTTGATTTACTATTTTTTTGGATATCTTTAAAATGTAGGGGGAATTTATAGTGATATGTGACTGTTCTTATCTTTTTGGTTCTTTTAGCGATAATTTAGTGTAAAGTGGCCACAACGCGCGGTTGAGTTCCGCCGCTTAGCAAGCAATGTTTGAAAAATTGGGCAAAAAAGTTGGGAACGGAGTATCTAAATACATAGTGTATTTATTTAGGGTAAGCAGGTTAACCAGAGAGACCTAGAAATCTAGAGTTAAGAAACTCCATTACTCAAACGGACTAACTCAAAGACCGTAAATAGGCGCTTGATCATCGCAATTGAAATTAAATATATTAATTATTTATACTTATGACATTTAAAATATAGAATAAGAATAAGAAAGTCTTCACAACAATCTCGATTCAAGGATTTTTTACAATAAAAAAAGGTACTGGATTATTTTGTTTGTGTTTGTAATAAAGAATGTAGAACTTTTTTTAAAATAAATTTTCCTTATACATGTACTTGTACAAATAAAAGAATGAAAATAGATTACTTTATCGTTATCCAATATACGAGTACGTAACAACGTCATAATATTAACACAATAAAAATCCCGTTCCGGGGAATTTTAAATATTGTTTTTGTTAATAATATAACATATATTTTTTATTAGTATTAATCGCTAGATCTTGACTCAAGTAACTGATTGTTGTGCAACCACTCTACACTCACAGGTTACGAGTGGAGAATAAGAATAAGTAGAGGCATAGAAAAAATAGAGTTGAATGAAATAAAAAAATAAAAATTAACAGCAAAAACTAATCAAAACAATTTTATTACAGATAAATCTCTACCAATAGTAGAGCCACCATTAGAGACATCCGCGGAGGCTCACTCAGCTCAATGTTCCTGTCCAAACTGCGATGAAGTACTGTCTAGGTTTTCAGAATGCAGCATTTGCTTGGAACCTTTACAGGTAAATATTAGTTTTATGTAAGTAGTATGAGAGTAAAGAATGCCTTAACACTAGGTTCTCTGCCTAGCTTATAAAGCTAAAAAAATATGCAAATTGTATGTATGACTTTAAAAAAAATGTGTTATAAAGAACTTTTATGGACACATAATAAAGTACTGTGAATATATAATTCATGAAAAGGCTTTAGATATAGAATTTACAATTGAATAATACCAACGCGCGTATAAAGGTATAAATCAAATGACATTAACAATCAAACATCATAAAATATCAAACTATTCATAAAAGCATTTATGTTTGCGTAAAACAGTAGTAAAATCAAATAGTCAATGCAAATGAGGCGTTTTACACGTTTGTCAGCTATTGCGAGATTTGTAACAACCCTTATATAACCCTTATATATAAATCTTTATATATTTCCACTGAGGCTAGTCGTGATGCAGGGACACAACCGTGCAACTTGAAACGCAACAGGTTGTGGGTTCGATTACTCGAGTAAATTATATATTTAATATTTTCATTTCCTTGCTCTGGTAACGAGGGCAAAAGGCGGCTTTGAGTTCCGCCACTCAACACGCAATGCCTCCAGAATTCTACGAAAAATGCAAGCGGAAGTAGGTTAAAAATAAATAAATATAAATCTAATTTAACATTTAATATATGAGTATATAAAACCCTTCCGTTACTAGTGACTAGAAAGTTGAATGCCGCATGTATATAGGTAGGTTAGTACAGGGGAGCACTAAAAGAAGTCTCCTAGAAATTTCTATGGGAACGGTAAAAAACGTTTTACGTCTTAAAATCAACGAAAACAAAGTTGCTGATAACGGCTAGTTCATACATATAACATACAAATACATACGTTGTGATGCATTTTATATGTGACATATTTCTATTATGTAAAATATGGCCTACGTCTTGTAAAAAACTTGCGAGTATCATTCGTACTTTCTAGAATAATTGAAGGGGGCTTAAACAGATCACAATGCTATTTATACGTTTTTTTAAAAAAAATTGGTTGTCTAAGTGTAAAAAATTAAAGAAAAATGTAAAAACCCAGGGGAATGAATTATTAATATTTTATTTTTTCGCTTTGGCACCAAGGCAAAATTCCGGCGTTGAGTTCCACCACTCAACACACAAGGCATCCAAAAATTCTGAGACTGCAATCAATGCTCCCATTTAAAAGCTATTCTACTGCGCCATGATGGCCTCCATATATGAAAGAATAGTTTAAAGAATAATAAAAAACATAATCACTTACTAAATTACATATTTGTACCACTTTATAAAAAATTAATTTCATGTAAAGGTTAAATACAGTCCATATAAATATTTAACGAGCTTTTTTTTTACATTTTTTTAATAAAACTGGAACAAACCCACGACCTTCGACAGATCTTGCCAAGTGTTTAAGATTTTTATATTTCAACAAGCTATTTTTAAATACTATTTATTATTTTAAATATCAATAAATACCCAATGCATATAATGAAAAAGTTTTATAATTATGTTAAGCAATTTCCGCAATAAAAATGTTTTATTTTTTTATTCGATTTATACGCTGTCTTTTTGTATCATTTAATGTTTCTATTCGCAGCTGCGAATAGAGCACTGATGACAAATACGATATAATTAATATATAAATAAAATATAATAATAATATGGGTAGTAGCTAGGCCAGCCATGGCGCAGTGGCACAAGAGTGTGACTCTAAGCACGATGGTTGTGGGTTCGATTCCCAGTCGGGGGTATGAATTATTATTTATTATTATATTGAAATCAAATCAACAATAATTATCGTTTTCATTATACGTTTACGTTGCCACGTAGCCTTTATACGTTTTTAAAATCATTAAAAATCCAATTCGTTAAAATATGATTACCTTTTAAATCAAATAATAAAATAATTTGATACTTCTGTAAATAACGTAATAAAATATTTTTTAAATAATAAAATATGCTCAATGTTAGTAATTTTTGTCATTATTTTGAAGCCGTCGAACTTCCTGAAGTTAAATTATGTATGATAATGGAGACGATGCGTCTGGAATAAGCACGTTACTTGAATCCATAAATATTATTATTTGTTTATCGAAACTGTATAAGTAAAAATAAAAATAGCAAGCGTACCAAATAATATTTTTTTATTTCTGAAAAATATAAAATATTTGTTGCTTATAGACTGTAGTGGAACTCAACGCTGAACTTTGCATGCCAGAGTGAGGTTGAGCTTAATTCAAATTCATCCCCTTTAGTAATCCCCAATAAAACACCATCGATGTTACTGTCAAATAAAAAATACTTTGCAAAATAGTAAATACTGTGACGTTATTCTGTTCTCCGCCCTAAACGAGGGGAGTCCAAAATTATGCTATAACCAATCAGAAAGCGAGAGAGAACGCGGCGTTGAGAGCCGCCACTGAAGACGCAACGTCTCTAAAATTAGGCGGAAAATGGAAGAGGATAACTGAGTGTCTTGACACTTGGTTAGGTCTCTTCAATCCAGCATCCTACCTATTTCATATTTGGGGTAACGAGAAACGATAAAAACTTTACTTATAAATTTAACTAATATTACTAATCTTAGCACACTACAGAAGAGAAACGTATCACTAATTTCTCTACATTAAAATATAAAAAGCTCGATATTACGTACAAGTTCAAATTCATTTCATACAAGTCCTAACTGCTGTTAATATTGCGGCGTAAAGTTATTAAGTTATTCGAAGTTGAAATATTGCACACACCTTGGCGTTTATTAAGTTTCAAAGAGTAATAAACGGAAATAATAATTTTCTGAACGTATGTATTATTATTATTAAAATAAACTTTTAAAATTAATTCAGTGTTGTGCTATATATAGAAGAGAAATGAAATATATTTGATCGTAAGCGCGACAGTTGTGGGTTCGATGCCTGTCGATTTGGGGACATGATCACATTTAAATTATTCTCATTTCGTTGTGGTAAATCCTAGGTACCCTCTGCCTACCCTGATATGTACGGGATACAATGGGAAGCTAAAAAATATATTATAAATACATGTATAACAAATAAACAATAATTCAATAACGTGATTTTCATGAGCATTTCTAGATGAGTACAATTTAAATTAAATTAAATGTTAATTATCAGCTATGCGAAATGATTTAAGCTCGAATTGTGGTCTAAAAGCAATAATTACGTATTAATATTTACACTTTCATATTATGATTTTACGGTAATTAATTGTGTCTATATAAAGTCATCGAAGTATAGTTGAATTGATAATTGCTCGTTCAATTTCATCACTGGGTCAAGTCAAGCCTGCATTAAAGCAGTAAATATTTAAGTAATATAATATGTATTATGTATTATGAGCCGTAAGAGAGGTAAGGGGAGACCTCGGTTGACCTGCGAAAACACAGTATCAAAGATACTGAAGGAAGGTCACGTAAAAAGCATGGGGATATATGAAGAGGTTGATGACAATGGACTAGACGAAAGAGGTATGTAGAGATAGTAGCGTTTGGCGCTCCGTCCCCTCTGCCTACCCCGCAAGGGATTAAGCTTGAAGCTATGTATGTATTACTGGACTTTGGATGACTGCTCCACGAAATGCAGGATACATGGTTTTAATCAAAAGCTATTGTGAACAATATGAATATATATATGAAATACATGATGATTTTAAGTATTTTTTTAATTGTGATAACGTTTATACACACGACAAAGACAATTCTTTCAATAGTAAAACGCGTCAAGCTCCGCCACCTAGTACACAATATCCCCGTTGCTCTTCTTTACAGGATACAGCGTGAAACTAAAAAGAAATCAGATTTTTTCACAGGTAGACAAAGGGAACCTCGTCATTTTCTTATTAGTTGTAATCATTATTAATAATAATTAATTAATGTGTGTTTGTTTACAGTGCTCAGGTCCCTGCGTGTGTCCATGGTGCGGCGGGGTGTGGTGTTCGCGGTGCTCCCGACGCATGTCCCGCTGCGCGTGGTGCAGAGGCACCTTACGGGCGCCGGCATCACCGTGTTTAGCTCTGCAGAGACTTATCAACGATCTGATGCTGCCTTGTAGAAACTATAGGTAATTTTATGTATATTTTTAATATTTTTTATAACGCTTGAGATCAAATACTACTTAATTTAGAAATTGGACGGAGTATCGGTCATTTCTGGGATCTATATATAGATTTTTTTCCTTTTCACTCTGACAAGATAGTTTCGCTAGTTAACATACAATGTCTTGAAATTGCACGAAAAGTGAACGATAGAATGTCTTAACTGTAACTGAAAATATAGAATATTGAATAATTTATATTAAGTTCCCTAAGAAGAGTTCATATGTAAAAATTCTACTTCCACTAGGACAAAGTTTAGGCTAGCCGCAAGTTCATATAATACTAATATGTGACCATCGTAAAAAAAACTATAAACGTTAAGAGATTTTATTGGTTAGATCTAATTAATGAGGCTGTGATAGATATTGGAAGGCCTCGCATGAAAAACATCTTATAAGTAAAAAAAAGTGTTTTACGTTTTTTCCGCTCAGCAGGGTAGGCAAAAAGAAGTTAGTGTTAAGACACTCCTTCCACCACTCTCTGTACAAATTTTCGACTAATGTCGTGATGGGTGGCGGAACTCACAGCGCGGCAGGGGGAAATAAATAATACAAAATTATTCCCCCGAGTAAGAATTGAACCCACAACTGTCGTATTTACAGTCAGATGCTGTCTTACTCTGCGCTACGACGCGACAGTCTATTTTTATAAGGTTTTTTACAAAGTAATAATATTTCAAGAATAATTAGAAAATAATCATTAATAATCATTAATCTGTCATTCCTAATGATAGCATTGTATTGAGGCGGAAGTTGGGTTTTTTTTTCAAACAATTAGTTGTAGATTCAAATCCGATTTCATGGAATACTTATAATATCAACTATATCTACTTATAGGTTTTTTATTTCACACGGAGCCGTCATGACGCAGTGGAACAGTGCCTGATTGTAAACGTAATGTAATACTAATGGGTTCGATCCCCATTTGGGGGCATGAATATATACCTATATATATATATATATATATATATCACTCCACATGCAATGTCCCGGAAATTTGGTGGAAAGTGGGGGATGGATTGTTTTATCACTGAGTTCCCTTTCCCGTTAAACAGGAAAACACGAACGGCTAAAGATGAATGAAAAAGTATGCAGCTTTCGATCACAGTCTTTTGGACTTTCTAATTGTTCATGTTAAAGAAATACTACCTAAACTTAGACATAATATTACAAAAAATCACAAATCTCCGGACAGATCTTCAGACAGTGATAATTTTAATCATATTTATCTTTTTACATTTTTTAAATAATCTAATCTGAAACATCCACATCCTTTTCATAAATTGGCCTATTTAAAATCACCTAAACATACGTGACTCAGTTGTAAAGTTGAAAAGAGACAATTTTAGTAGAGTCTTATTAATTTTTCTAAATACAAAAAAGAAACTGTAAAAACAAAAAATATAATTTCAGTGATTAGTCTGTAAAGTCGTCGTAGTATAGCGGGAAAGTGTTTCACTGATGACGCCGACGGTTGTGGGATCGATTCCCACTCAGGGGAATAAATAATTTTCGTTTCCTTGCTCTGGAAATTAGACAAAGCGTAATGGAACTCGCACTATCTCGAAAATAAAGCGGAAATTAGGAATTACGATAGTGTCATAACACTACGTTCTTTCTGTCATCCTACTATATGCTTGATACGGCATGAAGCTAGAAATAAAATGTTATTCCTGGATCTAAGCAACATTCGATTCATCCCAACTTGTATTTAACTAAATCGTGATAACCTACATACTATAATAGATATGTAGGTAAGTATAATAGCTGATAGTAGATCGTCTCTCGGGCGAAGTCGTGTTTTAAACGGTCACCTGTCACGTCCTTAGAAACTATCCGCACGATTGCTATTCTCAATGGAGTTCTCTGTATCGTGAACTGAAACTATTTAGTTAAATTATTTCATTATTTATATATGTATGTATAGGGTTTTTGTGTTAATAAAATATTAAGTCTGTATTGCATCATGGCGCAATACTTAAAAGAATGCGGCGTACGAGGTTCGAATCTTACCGTAAAGATCCACTTTCCGGACAATTTAAGAGACATTTTGTGTTGAGTGACGAACTCAGTGACTCAATGCATTTGTCTACCAAACGGGGGAAAAGAAAATTACTTATTTACAATATTTCTTTCAGTTCCTCGACTTAGTCTTTTTTTTATTAGTTTGTGAAATTTAAAACAATGTTACTTGTTTACAGACGTGGCTGCACCGAGCTATTATCAGCAAACATGAGAGCGAAACACGAAGAAGAATGCAAGCACGACACAATGACATGCCCCATCACGTCCACCTGTTGCACCGTACCCTTCGAAGAACTCTCCGCCCACCTTCAATCCACCCACAACATTATAGCAGTTTACTCACAAAAAATCAAAATTCTCATAGAAAATTTTCAAACTAAGCTCAAAAAAACCGCCTGCTGTAGAACTAAATACAAAATTATCTTACTATATCAAAAAAGTGCATTCATAATCAAAGTATGTATATACAATTACCATGTGAAAGTAGAAGTGATGAGACGAAAGCTCGGTTATATAGCCGATATCAAGTCTGAATCAAAGAAAAGCGACTACTGTGCTTTGGTTGAATTCCAAAGTAAAGCTCTGTGCACTAAATCAGCTATTCTAATAGAAAACGAAACTTATAGTAAGAAAGCTGAAGTACAATGGAATGATTTTATACTGAAGTCGGAGACTGATGAAGCTATCACCATACATGTGAATATAGGGAAGACTGAACCAGAATCGTTGAGAAAGGAATTTCACGAATCGTGATACTGGGATGCTGTAATTTTGAATGAACTAACCAAAATGGCTAAGCAATTGTGTGGTAAGAATTCAACTTATTGTTAAGTATAAAATTTACTTGGACTTAAATTTTTGGACAAATTTTAACACTGAGTTACAGATTGCTATATACTGCCATATATTATAGTTAAAATTATTAGAGAACAAGACTATAAAACCGAACCAGATAAAATTATATAAAACATATCTTTGTTAAGACAGTCAAGCCATAAAATATTATGTTATTCAAATTATAGAAGTCTTGATATCTAGCTAACTTCAAGAAGAATTCGGCTTGCAGGAAGACTATTGTGAACGAATATGACACCAATTGTAAACAATATTTTAAGAGTTTGTTTTTATGAATATTGGAAAATGTATGTATATACTATAGTAGCGTGATTTTTTTATATTAATATCTCTCGCAAATTAGGACGTCGTGGTACAGCGGCACAACGCCAGATTGTGAACGCGACGGTTGTGGGTTCGATTCCTATTCGGGGGATGAATTATTGTCAAATGACTCGCACCCAGCGAATTAGAAGAGAGGGCCTGTCGAGGAGTGTTAGATCACTCCGTTTTTTTGTCCATCAATGTTTACATTCCCAATGGTTTGAACGATTTTGTGATTTCAATGTAAGATATATTCTTTAGCTATAAATGACTGATGTAAGTTATCTCTTAGTATTATGTTTGTATTTAAGGTGGAAATAAAACAATTTGTATGAGAAATATTTGTTTAATTTACTTTTTTAAAGCATTTTTTTTTACTATAAGGATATTTAATCATTAATGTATGTACATAGGCATATATGTAGACTCTATCATAGCAAAATGGGCCAAAGCCAATGAAAACTTACAGTTTGAGTTTAAATCTCTAATCAAGATAACATTTTAAACAAATTATAATATAGTAAGGTAGTTATATTAGAACTCGTTACTAAGCACATTACGTCTCTAAACTAGGTAGAAAATTAAAAATAGAGAGTATTTACCATTTCATTCTCTTGACGTATAAAATCAAAAAATACAAAATATTATTTATTGTGTAAGCTCTGTTTTAGTACAAATGTTATACAAAAAAACTATTATTTTCATACACTAAATCGTCTCTCACTCAGTTGTTCAATCATTCCAGTCAAGTACGGAGATGTCCTTTGTAAAACTATCCATCCATCTCTCAACGATTCAGTCTCATGTATCACAGAAATACTTTAATTTAACGGATATTTTCTTAAAAAATATATTCAACAATACTTCTGTAAGGATTGTAAGGGCTTCATTTTTGTCAGATTATTCTTAGATATAGATTGCAAAAGTTGCTATATGCGTTGTTTTTAGCTTCACACTTTATTTCTAGCAGGGTAGGGCTCGTCCACGATATATCTTAGACAAAAAGGTAAGCAGAGAAAATAAGACACTCCGATACTCAGTTTTCGCTCTATTTTTCGCAACACATTGCGTGTTGAGTTACAAGACCTCATATAAAAATGAAAATAAAACATTCCTTCGACTGGGAACCCACCCCACAACCGTCGCATATACAGCTAGACGCGGTATTTCATATGTTTGACCCACAAAATGCAGTTGAGGTAATACGTAGGTACTATTTAGGTATATCTATGTAAAATGTAAACTCTTCATAGCAATGATAATTTTCTTGCGAATGTGGATGGAACTCAACCCATACAAGCTTGTAATTACAGTACAATTCATTACAAAATATTTATTTTGATGCATTTGCATACTCACATCTTGTGTGAGCCGACCTTTTTTAAAATATTAAACAATAAAATAAGCAATCATAGAGACAATACAAGATATCGTGTAGGTATGATAATATCTCACAATTATTATAACTTTGTCTCACAGCCTCCTCTCTAATTAATAATATCCTCTCACGTTCAGCATACGTGAGGATAATGCTATACGAATAAACGTTGTTTGTGAAACGTATTAATAATGTTATTACATTCATAGTAGCAAAGAGAATTGGACAATTTCATTTTAGTTTATGCTTACATGATCTGATATGACGAGGTAATTAGAGAAAATCTAGAAACCTGTTAAGTCACTCCGCTTTACCTTGTGTGTCTATAATGAATATAATACATTTTCCTGAGTGAATTACGAACCCATAACCGTATTTTTTTTTATTTATTTTTTTATTTTCACGCTATATCCAGCACATAGCATGGTAGCCAGAAGGAACCTGGGAGCCTAGTGTTAAAACACTGCGTCATGAAGGCCTGTACATTAATATGTAGCCAATAAAGCTTCATTATACATAATTTTTAATATAACTCGCATAGTATTAAAGAAGCCATCATATTGTAACGTTATACAAAATGTAATTTATCGTAAAAGCTCATATAAATATATCTACACATTAATATTTTCCGCAAATTCTTTTCACGAAAGAAATTTGTGCCTAATATTGCCTCGAGATTAATATTTAAATATTGTACATAAAAGGGTTGAATAATAATAAATATGTAGTTATTTGATATAGATTGATATGACAATGTATTACAAGGAGCTGTCGTAGCATATTGGGGCAGCGTTTGGTTGCAAACTCGTAGGTTGTGGATTCGATTCCCACTTTGATAAATGGTTATATTTTAAATTCCGTTCCGTGAAATCCGCCACTTAATACTCGAAATCTCGAAAACTGTGGGAAGTGGGTTACGAAGTGTCTTAATGCTGGTAGTTTCCATTGCCTACCATGCCATGAAGAAAAAAACACACACATAATAATAATTTCAAATAGAAATTAAATAGTTATAATAAAAATAAATAGCTTACTATATTTAGATGTAAACAGCACTTTACATATTTAAATAGAATGTCAGGTCAGTAAAATGTATTTATGAAACTGCTAGGCCAATAACTGTTACTTGTTTAGTCATTCTGTACACGGAGTATGACGACGCGACGACGTCCCCCTTGAAAGAGTACTATTAAGAAACTATTTTGTTGTTTACTGATGAGTGTTTTAGTAAAAACTATTCGTTATTTTTATATTAGCTTTATATATAACAAAAAAGTTATTCTTAGGTTTGGCAGACACTACAATTATTTAATTGTATATGTAGTTTTTTTTGGCTTTACACTGTCCTGCCCTAGTTTACATACCAGAGCAAGGGGAACCTAGGAAGCTGGTGTTAAGACACGCCGTTCCAATTAAGACAATTCCTTTCCTTACTTTTCGCTGAATTCTGGAGGCATTAAGTAGCAGGAAGTTGAGCAGCAGAAAGCTGAAGGGGGAAAGGATATAAAAATGCGAATTTGATGCATAAAATTATGAGTTTTTCCCAAATTTTGTGTGTATAGAAGGCTAAATAGAATATATGAAATCAAACTGATAACTTCCTTTTTTGAAGTCGGTTAAAAATAGCACATGTCAAAATACAAGATGCTGTCATTGATAGAAATCAATTTTCCATCGACAAAATTAGTATTAGACTCAAGTATGAACTAATTACTATTCACAAAGGAGAGTGATTGCCTATTATAATATTTCTTTCACTGAGCACAATCGCTTCATCGAACAAGCGCTTTCAAAGCAAAATGGAGACCAAAATTAAGGGTTTTTTTAGATATAAGATGATTGTAATTAACAAAAATATAAAAGTATCCTCACGCTATTCTCCTAACGTTAAAACACTGCGTTCCCCAGTCACTGTCAAACTTTCGAAGTATTTCGTGATTAGTGGCCAAATTTAACGCCGCTCGCTGTCTGTGAGAAAGGGAAAATAATAATAGTTTAATATAATTCTCCCGAGTAGGAATGGAAACCACATATATAGAGATTACAGACAGACGCTCCAATACGTTATGACGGCTTCTTATAAAATATAGGCCATTCTAACTTGTTTCATTTAACGAAGTTAAATGAAACTAAAATCTTTCTAAATAAAATATTACATTTCCTCGAGTGAGAATCGAACCTACATCCTGCCGCGTTTAAAGTCGCCGTTTGTGCCCCTCCGTCACAGCTGGCCTCATATAAAATAATATTTTTTGTCAACATATCAATACAACTTTCGTTGAATAACGTTCGCCTCAGATCGTGAGCTCTGAGTTATCTTCAAAATGTTTATACAGTCGACGCATATACAGTAAAGTAGGTGACCAGGATTGATAAAATTGTGAAAATCTTGAACAACATACATAAATGAGTTAGAAGTGGCATCAATCTTTTTTTCTACAAATTTTACTTAAAATTAAATTAAAGTTGCTTTTGTTTGATTTTCATTAAATTGTTTATATAAGATAGATTTACAATTTTTCATTTCCAAGAGGTGGAAACGAACCCACACCACTGCTATATGGAACGTAAAGAGTATTTATATAAAAACTATGTACGATTCCACAGCACTGTAGTCTGTATAACAAATTACTATATACTATATACTTATTATAATTATAAAAAAATCAGAACATTCGAAGGTTTTCGGTATGATTTTAATGTTTTGAAATATTTTGTTCCTAGGAATACACAGATAGTTGGCACCGCGATATAACATGGAATATTATTTGTAGAGCTTTATTTCCAGGTTTTCTCTACAATTTTTTTAGGTTCACGGTGTATCTCGAACAAAACAGGATAGGCAGACGAAACCTGAGAATTAGTGTTAAGACACTTTTGCTCTCCACGTTCCGCCGAATTCTAGAATCATTACAGTACTTCCTAATACAAGTATGTTAAAAATCCACAAAAATCAAAGATTCTATTGTCTATACAAAAAATGCACGAAGTTTTTAATTAAGGTTTGACAACATTTCTATAAATTACTGTTCTGTATTCTCTAAACGAAACGAATGTTTACGCCATTTTAACCGCTAAAAAGTGATTCACTGAAAATTTCAAAGCACTTTCCTTTCCTGTCAGCGGTGTTTTGTTGAAAAAGTAATTTTTAATTTCTTTGCTCAGATTATTACTTTTTCTTTTAATTTTAATACATCCTTTTTTTGTATTTAGTTAATAATATTTTATATTGAAAATTGCTTTTTACGCGCTGCTTTAGCGTAGCAACGAGTATTTATTTAATTTTTTACGAGACAAATATTAAATGTAATATAGAAAGAATTAAAATCATAAAAATGTGCAGGTACATAAAATTCAAGAAATAAAAGCCTACTTAATTAGTTTACTTTACCCAAACTGGTTTTTCTAAATAGCAGCTTTATTTCTTTTTTAAAATATTTTTAGATATTTTATACAAAAGTTTAGTTTTTTTTTGCTTCCCGCTGTATCCCTCATATAGCGGGGGTAGGCAGAGGGACCCCAGTGTTAAGACATTCTCTCAGCGGGACACAAAACCGCGCTTTTACCTATTACCCGAGCGAGAAAATGAAACTTTTAAATGTTTAATTTTTTCCAGTGGAAATCGAATCCTCATTCCTCAGCCACTGACAGTCATACGTCAAGATAGCCACAATTTACTATTTCTATGAATTAATAAAACCGTTTAAAAATACAAATTTAATAGACATTACTTTGTTAGCGCCTGACAATTAAGTAATAGCAATACTCATAAACGATAATTTGCAATATTTTTTAACTATACATATCTACATTGTGAGAGTCTAATATTGAAGATTTTTTTAATATAATTTAACACGGAAGATTCAAAATATTCTAAACACGATCGTAGAAGGTAAAGGCAGTATTTTTAGTATATCTCTTTTTAACATGCATTCTTCTAGTATTTATATATTAATTATCTCTTTTATTACCTATAAACTCCTTCGTGTGTTATCCTTACAAGTTGATATTATCGAAGTAAATATGTGCTCAACTGACACACTCGTAACGCCATAATTTAAAATGGAAAATGATCTTAGAAGTATTAATGGTAGATTGAAGATATGAACCCACTATGGCACTATTAATTCTTGTAAACGTTGTTTTTTAACAAATAAATTATATGTAGAAAATCTATTTAATATTAACTTAAAGGTAAGAAGTGTCAATAAAATATTTATTTAATTAGTTTTAAAACAATAAGTTTGTCCAACCCCAGCATAATGTTTAAACTATAACGTCACTTTATGTCCCTCTAAAGACAAACTCACTTGACTCGTAAACTAGTTTGACCTCACTTTTATGAAGTTCAAATTATATATTGGGATTAGGTATTCATATATTATGTATGGGTATGTATCATGATATATTCGTGTAACTGTAAACAACGGGTTGTGGGTTCGACTTCCACTCTAGAAAATGAAATAATAATAACTTCATTTCCCTTCACTTCCACTCAACACGCAGTACCTCCAGAATTTGGCAGAAGGTCGGGGACGGTAGTGTTTTACTGTGTAACGTAGTTGCGTTATCCACTACGTTATCTTGTTAGCTAGTCTTAACACTAGGTTCCCAGGTCCCCTTTTCTGATCGCTCTTTGTGCGGGATACAGCGTAAACTTAAAAAAAATCACAAAAAAATGCCCTCACAAAAAAAATGTAGATTTATTTGCAAGGGGTATAGAGAATTGAGTTTTATTTAATTTTGTTCGTAGCGTACCTCGAAACTTATCAAGCTAGAATCGCCTATATTTAATAGAAAGCAGTCGTAGCGTATCTGTAATTGCTAAGGATGTAGTTTTCACTCCAAAAAAATGCCATGTTGTTCTATCCGTTCTACCCTGCATAATACAATAGATACATACGCTAAGTTAAACAAATATATTGTACTAACATAAAAAAAACGCTGCATTTATTATAAAAGTAATTGAAAATCTTTCCTTAGATAGTTAGTACTGTAGTTTGTTCACTACAAAAGAAATTATGTTGACTACTCGTTATTACGTTTATGCCTTCGTTAGTTTACAGCCTGGAGGAGCAATCTGTGTTAATAAAGTGAACGCATTTGCTTTATGGAAAAACTTAGAAAGAAAAAACATTAAATTAAAGAATAATCTTCAATCCTAGTTCTTATTTGTAAGATAGTTGCAACTGGAAACTTTTCTTCTGTGTTTGTTTATTTCAATTGGGTTTTGTAATTTGATCATTATATTAATTTTAATCTGTATTTAACAAAAGTGTCTTTTGTTCATTACTCAGTATTTTGACGGAAAACACACAGCCATAACTGCCTTAAAGGTTATGATTTGCTTCGGGTTTATTAAAACTTGTACAAAAGAAAATAGTACGAGTATTTTATGTTTAAATGTCAACGAAACTTAGAGCGTCCTTTCTTTATTTAATACACATTCAATGTTCTTTATTTTTGATCGATTTGCCTCGACACCAGAGCGAAGATAATGAAAATATTAAATACTTAATTTCCTCGAGTGGGAATCGAATCACGACATCGGCCAGACGGCCTCTGCTGAAATTTTCTGCTGAACAATAACTTAAAAAGCCCAAGAATCATAAATTTACTTACCTCAGCAGCAATATATGCCGGTATAACTGACAGTAACAATCGTTCTTGCTGTTCTCTCTCACATTCTAGCTTCACGCGCTGCTCTAAACAGGTCCTGGTGCCGGCGAAGGTGTTTCTATGAGCTCTCTCCGTTAGAGCTCGGTAGTAGAGACCGATGCCACTAGCGGAGAGGAGGAGAGCTAGTTCACACGTTAGCTGTGGGGAATAAAATAAATTTCTTTAGCTTAAAAATAGAGAATCTTTAGCTTTACACGCGGCTTTTCTCGCGTAAACGACTTGAAAGATGTGACAACACAGTGGCCGCTTTGCTCAAATTTTCATATTATATAATATTCATATTTTATTACGTTTTTAACTTCTTGTTAGTAATATTATTTGTATATATCTGAAGTGAGAACGTAGAAATAATTACCATCTTACTCCATTATCCAATAACGTATAGGTGGCGAGTTTTTTAGAAAACAAAACCAGGAAAAATCTAGTATCATAAATATCATAGGTACGAGAATCAAAGACAAACTTGTAACGCCTAGTTAATTATATTATTAATTATACCTCTTTATAGTATTCCGCAATGTGCTTTATATTTGTCTCTGCAGAAATTTAAAGCAATTCTAAAAGCTACGTTAATTAGGAAAGCTCATTATACTGTCCAAGAATAATTGAAGGATAAAAATGTTTTTAATTAAGATTATTTGAATTTCATGCAGGATAGCTGCCTTTGTATTATTGTATTAAGCAATATAACTGTAACCTCGATTTGGTAAAGAACAATTGTTGAGTTCCTGCCGAGTCGGTGGTAGCTTTGTGTTCATTCGACGATTCAAAAGTGCTTGTAAAAGCACGAAAAAGAGCTTGATATGAAAGTAAACTTAAGTTTGATAAGTTACACAATACGACAATAATAAGACAACAAGATTTTTGAAGACGAAGGTTTCTTCACGAAGCTTTCTCCCCATATAAACATTTTCTACCTCTAAGAAGAGTAACTCTAATCCCCAAAGAATTAATGCGTCAAGCGCTTTTTAACTTGTTCAGAAAAGTTGCATATTGTGTAAAGCGAAACTTTTACTTCATTAAGCTCGAGTTCGAAGCTTTACAAGCCACCGATACATCTTCGTTAACTATCGCTAAATTAGTAACAAGATATTATATAAGAAATACTTTATGGAGCTTTTTAAATTTGATTAAAGTTATCATTTGAAAAAAGTTTTAAACAATATTTTTAGGTGATTTAAGTAAAAAAAAAGTTTTTTTTTAAATGGAGAATATTTTTATACTGCTAACATAGAGAATATTTTTATACTGCTAACATAGAGAATATTTTTATACTATTTGAGGCCAGAAGAACGAAATAATTTAATATTTTTATTTTCATGTTCTAGCTATGAGGCAAAACATGGCGTTGAGTTCCACCAATCAATATGCAATGTGCAATACTTCGAGAATTCGGCTCTCTATCATACTATTAAATATCAACACCTGCCAAGACACCTTACAACTTAACAATCGATTATTATTATAATACCTCTCTGATCTAAGATCCATAAAAATGAGTAATTCACTAATAAAAACACAATTGTGTAAATAAACATAAAAATAAAATCTATACTAATAAGATCAAAGAACTCCCCTTACTTTGATATTGTTATAATAACATTTTAAAGCGTCGTAGCACTTCTAAGAATTGGCATCTATTTATACACTACAAGTGTATCTATAGAATATAATGATTTGTATTATTGAATTTTAATAAGTATATTGACACTGATTTTTAGGGCTATTATTCATAGTGCGTACTCGGAGTGCAGGAGATTTCTGCTTATGCATGTCATAACGACCGCATTCCTTGATCGTTTTCTTTAGTCCTTGAGACCTATTACGCATGACTATATAAAATCTGTTTTATTCAATTTTCCTTGCAAAATTTAAATAAAGATGTGCGTATAACTTTTTCTAGTCTAACCCTCAAATACATAAAATTCTCAGCAAATATACTATATTTTGTTTCGCTTCACGCTTTATCCCTAGCGGGGTAGCCTGAGAGATTGGAGTGCAAAACACTACGTTCTATTGTTATGAATTAATTATACATATTTTTACCTGTTCATAGAATTGTCGTTCTTGATCCTGCGCTCCCAAGCCCAGCGCCAGGCCCATATACGCTAGAGTTAACGAGGCAGCCATACCTAGCGCTATGGATCGAGCTATCGGCATCATTGTATGCACCATCTAGAAGAAAGAGAATATTGATAAATAAATAATTATTAACTCATTATGGAACAACTGAATATCTCTAGCAAGGTAGCCAGAGCGGACGCCAACGGAGCGCCAGGCCCAACGGTTTCTCCTTACCTCTTTTGATTTAAATGAAAGAGTGGTCAGACAGGCAAAGGAAAACTTCGACAATACTGGAGGAAGGTACTTTAAAGCACGAGGACCCGTGCGTAAAGAGGTATGAAGAGCTTGTTGATAAAATAGAATCAAATTCAGTGGTAGAACTCAACGCTGCTTTGTCTTAACGAAATATGTAATTGGAAATAATTAAAATATATTTTTTATTTAAAACTATTGTCAACGAATACAGCACATCATACAGAATAACAGCTTCACGCTTTATATCGCATATAGCAGAGTACGCGAGCAGAAACAGTTGAAATGAACTTGCTCAGTTCTAGGGAGAGGAGCGAAGTAATTACAAAATATAAAACGTTATGTTGGTGGTTGATGGAAATGTAAACTTATTTTACAAGAGTCCATTCCGCGTAAACATTACCCGCTCATTTTAGATATAAAACGTAAAAACTCGTATTTTTTCCATTCCCGTAGGAATTTTGAAAAATCAACATGCCAAATTTTAACTTCCTAAGTCCAATAGTTTCCTCTTCGTGTTGCCTCTCGCCCACTCAGTAGAGGAAGGACTTTTACATACGTAGATGATACGTCTCTAAAAGTATATTATCGTAAATTCTATTTTACGAAAATTAAGACATATAACTATTAATTATAAAATAAATCACAGTTCATTCTGTCTTCAATTCATGATGAGGATTTTAATTCCAATTCACCCACTAAAATTTACACAGGCACATCCAACAAAAACTTGGTGAGTTAAACCAGAGTGCATTAAAACTAGATTTGCAACGGAAATTCCGAATGCGGGTGGATATAACGCAAACACTTTTAAGTGCCGTCGCTCTGGGCTCAAAGAAAACAACCACTGTAATATGAAAAGATTTCACTAGGATATTTTTTCTAGTTCATACCGTATCTCGCATATAGCAGGGTAGCAGGGTAGAGGGTGGGGGGAAGGGTTAGTGTTAGGACACTCCGTCACACATGCACCCTCTGTATCGTCTACACTTTAAGTGGCGGAAGACAAGGCGGCGCGGCGCTTTGTCTAGTTACCAGAGCGAGAAGAAAAAAAATACTTTCTTTCCGGAGCAATAATCGAATCCATAACCATGATGACATTATAATTAGACGCTATGGTGCCTGCCCCACAACAACCTCCAGGATTAAATGAATAATCCTTAATTTTAACGAATAATAAATAGAGGTAAGACGCTTAGACGGACTCCAAATGGCGATATTTCCTGCCTTTCAACCTTCAGCCTTTCATTTGTACCTACTCGTAAGTATATTAAACAACATTTTTTAATCTCACGCTGTATTCCACATATAGTTATGTAGCTTTGTTTTGTTTGATTACCAAAGCAAGGAATTTCCTCATGTGGGAATACAACCCACAACCGTCGCGTGTACATACAGACGATGTACCTCAGCCTCAACGACAAATAATATAACAAAAAAGAAGCAGAGAACGAATTCTAGCATCTATACCTTGCTATATGCAAGCAAAATAAAAAATGCCTATTAGATTTCATAAAAATTAAAATGAAATATACCAAAAGTCAGTTTTAAAATCTATTGTCGGAATATTAGTTTATAAAGTCCATTTAAAAATCAATTCATAGCGAAAACCGAACGTGAAACTACAAATGCAGCATACAATGTTCGTAGAGTTTTATAATCCTATTAACTTAAAATAAGTATTCTATACTAGAGACTCAAACGCGGTTTGGTTTGCTTAAATTTATTTCTATATTAAATCCAACGAATAATATATTTTAATAAAAAGTATCCTATGTCCTTTATAATACCCAGTATGGAATAATACTTTCAAAATAGATAGAAGCCAGACATTTTGTTTAAACCAGAAATTACAGCGTAATCATCAAAATGCCATAACTCATGAACCGCTTTTCATAACGCCCTCTAAATTAAACTATCCTGTCATAATATGTTCTATTAATGTATTTGAGTTTGTTGACAGTTCCACTACAACATACATACATGACAATTAATTAGAGATTAGATGACGACGATATCAAAATGTGATCAAGTAACTCCAAATAAACTTTGTTTTAGTTTCACGCGGCATATTTATAAAAGCTAATAAGATACCCCGTTTCTCACATTCCGCCTAATTTTCGAAACAGTGCGTGTTGAATGAAAATTCATTCCTCCGAGTTGAAATGGAATTGACAATAATCAGACCTTGTACCACTATGCCACAACGTCTTCGGAGTCTAAATATTAATATTTATGATATCAACTCAAAATTTTACAGTATACTCGTAAATATTATCATAAATGTTAAACAAACATATAAAAAACACTATTAAAACTAATCTAATATCGCATAAGCAAGTATCCACATTTAACATACAGAAACATTCCAGTATCAACACTTCACGTTTCCTCCGCACGACGCCGCCAGTGCAGATAGAGAGCTCTACATGGCAAATTGAATTTCCAATGGAATAGTTCTTTTACTCTTTTATTAACTGCAAGAATTGATTGTGATTGACCAAGCTATTTGCTACGAATATTTACTTTACACCGGGGTTTGTTTAGAGATATACATAGAGATATATTGCTGTAAGCTTTCTTTTTTGTTATTTTTTTATTAGCAGGGAGAATTTAATGAAAGTTAAAAGATTTTAGTGTTATGACACTCTGTTCTCTACTTTCTACCTTAACTTGAGGTACTATGTGTTGATTGATAACTTAACCAGCTCTTTGCCTTACTAGAACGAGATTATGAAAATTAGTCGCTACAATCTCGACCAAATTGATGTTGATATCTATCATCAATCATCGGATATCGTAGGGCTGTGGTGCAGTAAGACAACTATACGTTCGATACTTGTGAATATAATTCCTTGTATAATGAGATTTAAACAAATTTTCTAGTAAACGAAGGGCGGCATTGTTTTGCGTGCCGTAACCCAACACGCAATGTTCCAAAAATTGGATGAAAAGTGGCGAACACTAGTTCCAATATTCTACTCTGTTTTATGGAAAAAAACATAAAACTGATTAAATTGTCTTAGAATCTTAAGAAAAAAAGCAGTAAAAAATATTTTTCTCGTTATACCATTAATTTATATTACCTTAAAATATTGAAATACGTCACAAACAGCCTAACGAAATAATCCCAATATATATTTAGAAATAGATATATATTTCTTCCAATATTTATTGAAAAAGCAGCTTTCTCGGAATTTATCTATAGGCTCGTTTCCATTATTCTGAATTACAATGACCTTTTGGTTCAAGGTAAACATGCCTGTCGTCGATTACCACTATTCATGAGATCTATTACGATTACCTATTGAAACTAGCTTTCAGTTCGCAGCTTTGCCCGCGTGGTGTTTAGTTTTCTACAAAAGACCTTTTCGTTTTTCAGTACATAACATTTGTAATTAAAAAAAAAATATGGTGTCTTTAAAACTATTATATTTCATACACATTTTTAGCCCCTATTTACTATTTTATGGCTGGATCTTTCAAAATTCAAGAAAGGATTGAATCACTCCATTTGGAAAATATTAAGATTCTAGGTTCAGTGGTTAAGACTGTGCTTTATTTTCTGAATAGGCGTATGTATGTAGTATTGTTACCTATGTAAAATTTAGTTTTATATATGTACATGTATGGAGTTATTGTGTACAATGATATATAACAGCAAAAAACGTCATAGACTAATATTGTCTCGAAATTATAGGCTAAATTAACGGAAGCCTTATTACTTATTCTAATTTCGCCTCTTGTGTCCTTCAAATTCTACGGGGTTAGCAAATAAATTTGATTATATGCATATACACAGTGGAGCACTGTGGTAGGTATATTATTACTGGATGCATTGATTATAGTTATGTTAAGATAATGTCTATGAAAAATTAAAATTAATATTTTCATTTCCTAGTTCAGGTAAGCACAAGGCAAAGCGCTGTATTAAGATCCGCCACTCAACACGCAACGCATCAAGAATTAAAGAAGCTGTGTCCGAATGAACGTAATGTTAAGACACTATTACTTTGCGAGTCCGACTTCCGAATTTTCAAGTCCTTGCGTATTGAGTGGAGGAACTCTACTCCTCTACTAGGTTTCATTTGTTTACGGTCACAAGCTTGTGCACTGAGCCATGAACGTCTCTCACATAAATATATATAGAAATTGAAACCATGACCTCTGTGCCTTAGAATTTAGTAGACAGGGTTACTAACCATCAGATAACTTAAAACCCAAGTTAATTTATATCTTAAACGAAATTTCTAAGAAAATCCTTTTACAAAGTATTTTCGATCTATTTCGTTTATCTGTCACGAAATTCGTCGCACGTTCAATGTTAAAAATATACAGTAATTCAAAATTAGTTTTTTATCTATAGAATAGAATAATAAGAAGTACACATTCTGTTTAAATTTATCACGAAAATTGTATTGTTATTATTCTTTGAAATTCTTACTTTGTCATGTAAGTACAAGAAAAGATCCAATACAATGTAATTTAATGTAAAAACGATATATCGATAAATAATCGTGAAATTTACAACACTATGAAAACGAGATACAACGTTAAAAATGGATACTTCCCGTATTGAATATCTGGTTATAATGTTTTTTTTTTTTAGGGAAAGAGGCAAAGAGGAAAGAGCGTACGGGTCACCTGATGGTAAGTGATCACCGCCGCCCACGACCACGGACCACGAACACGGTGCGTGGAAGGAAGTTCCTACGAAACTGCACAGTAGTGGAGTGCCCGAAAATAAGAAGATTTTTTTTCTTTTCGGAGCAATAGTTCCCGAGATTAGCACGTTCAATCAAATAAATTGTTGAATTTTATAATGTTACTAGCGGACGCGCGCAGCTTCGCTTGCGTATTTAGGGGTGAATTCTAATAACCCATGAAACATGTGTTCAATGAAATATTTTTAAGAGTCTAAATTTCAAATTTTATAAAAATCGGTGGCGATTTAAGAATTTTTCCATACAAACTTTCAACCCCTTATTTGCACCCTCAGGAGGAGAATTCTAGAAAACGATGAAACACGTGTTCAATTAAATATTTCACCCCTTTAGGGTTAAAATTTTTCAAAATCCCTTCTTAGTGGATGTCCAGATTACGAAAGTAAACATTTGTCCAAATTTCACGTTTCTACGCACAGCGGTTACGGCTGTGCGTGCGTCTTACCTCAGTCAGTGAGGACAAGTCCTTTTATATATATAGATTACTTTAATAAGGCATAGAGCAAAGCTCGTTATGTTACGTCACGTTTAAGCATTTAAAATGTGAAATTTCAAATTAAGGGATAGCTTAAAATAATAACTAAATTAATTTGTATAAAAATAAATGTGGAATATAAGTAGGTACTTATAAATATAGAATAAATAGAAAAGTCACAATTCATACAATGAATGTATATAAAAACATTTTGTAGTCTGCCAATTCGTCAATTCCGTGGGTTATGAAACGAAAAAAATAGTTTCTCCTCAGGAAATCGCCTTTTATTACACCCGCACATCCCTTTGTGAGCCATCATACCAGATCTTAGATTTTTGCGGTCAATCTGTACGTTTACTGACAGTCACTCAGTATCGGAAGGGTTTTACATATTTTTGGAAGACAGTGGAAAGTGATTATTAAATATTAATACATAACTTTAATCATATGGAAAACAAAACAAATCATTTAGTCCTCTGCATCCTAAGCTTCTTGGAATAAGAAGAAATAAGTCGCATAACCCTCCGAGCGTCTTAATACTAGGTTCCCAGGTTCCCTCTACCTACCCTGTATTATGCAGGCTGCTTTTAGAGTACTTATTTAAAACACTATAATCAATTTAACGCACCTATTAAGCTTATCTGATAATCCTGAGTGTGATAATAGCACTTAAACTGATGTTGAATACAATGGAAATTAATATTCAAAGACTGAGCCCCTGTAATTAGTTAGGCCCAAAATATGTTAATTGTTCTATTATAATTATCATATTCACTTGTTCCATGGTCATTCATCTTACAAAACTGTCGGAGGTTTTAGGCCTTTAGTTCATTTATCTTGGTTGCTTTAGGTATTTACTTGCCCTTTGCGGTTACATTTAAAGCTATTCAGATTAAAATACTGATACATTTGAAATTAGTAAAAATATCAATCTATACTTCTAAACTAATATTACAGAGCGGTAGAGTTTGTTTGGTGGGATGCGCCAATCTCAGGAACTACTGATTTCGTATTGTATAGTATTGCACAGTCTTCTTAATGTTATATTTTCGTAATTCCTAAAAATGAAATAGTAATTATTAACATTTATACTACTTCCATTTCTTCACTCTGGTGTCGAGGCTTCGCGATTAATTCGGCTACGAGATGCTTCCAGAATTGTGCAGACAGTAGGGAACGGAGTGTCTTAACACTAGGTTCCCTCTGCCTACCCTGCTGTGTGGCTGATGCAGCATGAAGCTTATTTATTTATTTTTTTAATTTATTATTTTTTAAAATGTGATAACCGAGTGACCTCTATGGTCACTGATATTACAAAGCTGTAGTAAAAGCTTTAGTTCATTTAACTTGATGGGTTGTGATGAACTTGCCGTTTGGAGGGTAACTCAAATATTATGGTAATGAGGACATGGTTTAAGTTCGTTTTACGTTAATTTAAAATTTGCATTTTGTAGTTAAATGAACTTAAAAAGTAAGTCAGTTATATGAAACTTTAATATAATGCTATTAGAACACGAAAGCAATTCAGACTGATTAATAAATAATTGTGTGGTTCAAGCGAGCGACACCGTGAACGGGTCGATAGTTTTAAATAAATCACACAAATATAAAAATCGGTAGAAGAGTCGTGCTATTAACGCAGCGATTGAGAAATCGTTCTTTAGTTGGAGGAATTAATAATTCGCTCTGGTAACAAGACACGATAAAAGCGCGGCGTTGAGTTCCACCATGGGTGTCTTGACTTGAGGTTCCCTCTGTCTATACTTATGTGATTGTGAAATCTAATCTTATGTGATTTTCCAATACTTACCAATATCAACGCAAATAGCGGCAAAGGTGCATGGTGAGTCGCCATCAAAGTACCAGTTCCAAGGCATATAGTAACAAGTACAGATCCGGACAACGCCAGCGCCTCCCACTCCGCTGCGGCCGGCAGCAACGCCATGGCCAGGACTATTGTTAAGATGAATATTATTACTGATAACGTCGATATTGCTGTAACTTGAGATGATAGAGTCTGCAACAAAAGATATATTTTTGAAGTGGCAAATTTGCAAGGTGAAGGTTTTAGGTGTGAGTGAGTGGAACAGCGTCTGAATGTAAATGACAGTTGTGGGTTCGATCTCTACTAGGAGGAGGAATATTTAATTTTTCTCGCTCATTGTCTCAAAAATTGAATGAAAATCGTGAACACTCCGTTCTCCGTCTTAGCGGTAGATTTCCTCCACTTACTATGTATGGTAGAAAAAATATTTATATGCTTTAATAAATCTGTTTCTAATACTTAATAAATACTTTTTAATTTAATATAAAATATTTTTTTATAGTTTTTCAGCAATGAATCATTATAATAAATTAAAAATTTTAAAATAAGAATTCATGACACGACTGGGTTTTGTTTTCTACTGTTAATCCTTGTTATCGTTTGAAATTAATTAACTTTGTGATTAATGATATAAGAAAATAATGAAAAATGTTTGCTGCGCCCGACTCTTAAATTATAGTGTCACATAATAAAGTAGAGAGGCCGTCATGTAGCTGAGGCACAATGGTGGGACTGTAAATGTTTGTGGGTTCGATTCTAACTTGGGGGATGAAATATTAAGTAGTTTCACTTCTTGGCTCTGGTGACAACGCAAAGCACGGCGTTGAGTTCCGCCATCCAACACACAATTTCTCCAGCATTTGGCGAAAAGGAGAAGACGAAGGGAATCTGGAAATCCAGTCATAACAATGACACTATTTTCTCGTTGTGTGGCTGAATTCAACGCCGCGTTGCCTTGCCTTGTTACCTGCGAAAGAAAATGAAACTATTCTATATAATCTTTCTGAAATTGAACTCAAAGCCGTCAAGCTTTCTGTCGCAGTCTTGTGCCCCTGCGCCACGACTGACTCAAATATACTTATACCTAGATAATAAAAATCGAATGCATACCTATAGCGATGTAAAATGTAAGTAATTAAGAGTCAATTTGCTAACAAGCCAGCGGAAGGTTACATTTAATCAGGTAAGTGATACTTGCAATGGTACAGTATATGTAAAAGTTCCATTGTAATTAGTAATTCCGATTTTGCTTTTTACTTATTGCTACGATTAACTTTTTCCTATTATTTAGCTTCCAAGGAGAAGCTTAAATGTGACATTCGTTGGTTTGATTGCCGCTTGGGTAATGGCTCTCCGTAAAAGGCAAGACAAGTCGTTGAGTTTCGCCGCTCAGCAACCAATGCTTCCTTAATTTGGCAGAAAGTGAGACGACTTGTCTTAACACTAGGTTCTTCTGCCTACGTTGATATCCCAAACATAAAGCTAAAAAAAGTTATTACTTTGTGTATAAATATTACATTTTAGGTTAAGTTAAGTAAATAAATTGTGTGTAAGTATATTGTTTACAAGTATAAAATGGAGAAAGATCAGAAAAAAATCTTAACGTTCCCTGGAGGGCATGTATGAAGCTCTCCAGAGGGCGCGTATGAAAAGGTTGATGGCAGTAGACGAGGCGAAAGTTGTACGAATATGCAGACGTAGCGCCCAACGCTACGGTCTTGAAAGTGCTACGGTTTGTAAACCATCAATGTTGTAAATATGTAATAAAGTTATTTAATCTTTTTTATCGATTGTATATTAATGTTTAATTACATTACTCTATTTTGACGGCGTCATACATACTAGTAAAATATACAGAACATAATAATACTCGTAGTTACACAAAATCTAACGATACCACTCAACGCTTCGTAGCGTTGCGCTAATTAATTCATTGTGCAATTAAACAATTCTGGAAGCTGGATTTTTGACATGAAGACCTAATTAGTGTTGTAATATTATTTTTATATTTCATCATAATAGTTTTTTAAATTTTATTTGAGTGTATTCCATATTTATGTAATTATAACCACAATAACATGTCTTTCTGTAAAAAAGATAACATTATAAAGTAATTTAAATATTTGTTTGCATTTAGTGAACGACACGCAATGCCTCAAGAATGCAGCGGAATATGTGGAACGAAATTAGATTCCCAGGATCCTATGTCTAATGCAAGTTTAGATTATTATAATTAAAAATAAAATGTAAATTTAAATTTAGAAATGATTATTTATAATTAAAATGTATAAATGACGATAACAAACATAGGCTATAGAAATTATGAACATTAACAATTCATACTTGTTAGGAATACCAAATTGTACTCGTAGTTCGTTTCACGAGTTTTTAGTGTTGGAAGATCACAAAAGCCTCGCCCGAAGCGTCAACCTTTTTCACGTCTGACAACCTGTTACAACCGTTCTTGACCATTTTAGCGACATGGATGAATAGTATTTTAACAATTATAAAATTGTTATTCGTATAACTAGAACTACACAAAGAAAATATTTATATTGATATTTAAAAAAAATAGACATTGGAGGCCGTCTGTTCGTGAATGCAAAGATTTTGGGTTCGATTCGCACTTGAGGGTTTGAATTTTATCGCTATATGGTATTTATTGATATTTTAATATTACACGAATTTTAAAAATATTAAAGTATTTATACCTTGGAATTATTAATTAGGTTTCAAGTAAGACTTACATAAGATAACTTGAAAAAAAGTGCTTGGATGTGTGATGTTTGCGGCTTCGAATCCCGTTAAAAATGTTTGTATTTGAAATACTTTTAAAACTGTTGTCAGCTTCACTAGTTCTCGCTTTCATAAAAGCTTCACCTCGAGGTAAGCTTAAAGCTGTTTCTCGTTTGTCACTCTACGGCAAGATGTTACAACTGCATCGTTATAACGACTGAGATTAATATTATATCGAGGCCAGTCGTAGCGCAGGGGCACAAGCATGCGACTGTAAGCACAGCAGGTTGTGGGTTCGATTCCTACTCGAGGAAATTATATAATAAATATTTTTATTCATTCGCCCGAGTTCGCAGATTCGTTGAGTTCTTCCTCTGAACACGCAATGCCTCCAAAAATTCGGCGCAAAATGGCGAACGGAGTGTCTTGACTGGGTCTGCTCTGCTTAGCCCGCTGAGTGCGGGATACAGCGTGAAACTTTAAAAAAAATCCTGCCTTGCAAAGAAAACGTCTTTTAAAATTGAATTTCCGTGTAATATTCATAAAAGGTAAGATAATTAATTTATTTTCAGCGTAACCTCTGTTGTTTGCAGATTTCAAAGCAAAGACACACCCGCGTTTTGTTTTTATCTCTCAGATGTTTAATAATACTAATTTTTTTGTGATTTTAGTAGTATTTTAATATTAATTAAATTTTTAAATAATTTAAGGGATTGTATTATTCTGTATAGTGAATTACACTGTAAACGCGATAGTTATATTTCTTTCTTCGCTCTAGTAACAAGACAAAGCCCGTGCTTTAATAAAGCCACCGTTATTACATATATATATATTTATAATTACTAAATTAAAAGCAATTGTTGATTTTTCCACTGCGCTATGGCAATTATACGCAATTATACTATTAAAAAAAAATAGCTGATATTTTCAAATTCGATTACAGCACGTACAATAAATAATTAAAATTAAAAACAGCAAAATGAAAATTATTTGTTCGGAACATCTCTGTTTTCGTGACAGGTCCTAATTATGTCAAAAAGTGAAATCGTTAATTGGTATATTTATTTTATTTATATTTTAAATATTTTAGAACTTTTTTTTATAAAAGTTAAGTGATAGATTCCAAATTTAAAAAGTTATATTTTTATAGAGGAATCCTTAAGATCCTTAATCCTTGTCTATATATCTTGAATCCTTAACATAATAAGTAGCTTAATATAAATAAAATATTGAAACTAATTTATACTTCTACTACTACTGTATACCGCAAACAGCAGGGTAGGCAGAGTGGAACCTAGAGTTAAGACACTCCGTTCCCCACTTTCTGCCGAATTCTGGAGGCATTGCGTGTTGAGTGGCAGAACTCAGCGTCGCGCTTTGCCTCGACACCAGAGCGAAGAAATTAAAATATAAACGTAAATAAATATTTCACTTCCTCGGGTGGGGATCGAACCCACAACCGTCGCGTTACAGTCACACCTTTGTGCCGCTGGACCACGACGGCCTCTAGTTTAGTATTTGAAATATGTATGTATTCTATACAAAGAATATTTTGAATCAGATAAGAAAATTACACATGAAAGCTGAAGTCTTTTAAAACAGTAAAATAAATTAATATATATATAATTATATATATAATTATTATTTTTTTAACGCATAGCATTCACTCGGTGAATTAAGTAACTGACAGACAATGTAAATGTATATTGAGGCCGTCAAGGGAACGATTCCCATTCGAGGGAATAAAATATTTAATATTTTCATTTCCTCTCTCTAGTAACGAGCCAAAGTGCGGCGTTGAGTTCTGTTATCCAACACCAAATGTCTCTAGAATTCGACGGAAAGTGGAGATAGGAAGAGTTTTACCACATAATTTTATTCGAAATAAAATAAAAAATGAGCAGAAAATATTTGGTCGTACAATTTCCATATGCAGTTTACGGAACAACTTCGGAAACTTTGTTTACCTCTAAGCGACCGAATGTTCTACAGTTAAAGCATAGTTAAGTATAATACCAACCTATAGAAGTTTTTATATTAC
>JAEBDU010000094.1:155561-198405 GCA_016802625.1 Heliconius numata
AAACAAAATATCGTAAATTCAACTCAAGCAAAGTTGTGGACGAGAACTAGTTGCAGATAAACTAGGATAAGTAGGAACTTAAGCAGAGATTACTCGGATTTCGCGGACCTTTACAGTTCTGGCTTTTGCTCCCCTGAGGTTTAAAAAGACGTAATGAGGATAGTGCGCTTTTAGGAAACTTCTAGGGTCTTGTAAATGTCTCAAATGTGATTTGTAAGTTTAGAAGAAATCTTGGAGATTTCTCCATCTAAAGATCCATATAAAGTTTCCATGATTGTTTGTATTTGTATTGGTATGTTAAATCAAGAGTAGGTATACATATATTGAGGTACGTGGCCTACACGAAACTTATACTTAGAAAATCTTTACAAAAATGTATAAGAATTCTCCTTGTCATAATTTATTTATTACAATGTGATAAAAAGAAAACATTTTCAAGACGTCAAATCATTTGATTTAAATTCGAATCCACGACTTTCTTGAACAATGGGGCAATTTGTCCGAAAACTTTACTAATATTAAATTGTCATCAACAATAAAATAAAATAATAATAAAATAAAAGGGGTGGGGACCAAGTATCTGTAGTGTTACAGTGCTAAAAATCATATTATTCAAGCATTTGTCACATATAACCGTCTTTGATGTACCGTTCAATATAAGGATAACAAAACGTCGCGTAATCTCGTCAAAGGCATACCGCGTGCAAATATTCACCGCACAAGTTTGTCACAAAATTAGAAATACGTTAACTATTCTGTACAGGTTGAAATACTCGTGGGCAAAACATGGTTGTTTTGAAACTTTGTTTGAGCTTGAGAGTGCCAAGCTAAATATTTAATTGTTGAAAGTCTTGACCACGCAGCGTGTGAAACAATGCATATAAAAAATCTGAGATGAGAGATTTATAAAGATATTGTATCGTTTTAAGTTCGGAATAAATGCAGGTTCAAATCCGTCTTCGGGAAATATAAAATATTCCCTACGAATGTTATTTTTTATAATTATGATAAGTTTGTTACCGGCAGCAATATGCCTACGCCTTTCCAAGTCTGTTTCGTCCTCGACGTCGACCCTCCGTCTCCACTAAACATACTTCCCAGATATACCATTTCATTTTCTTCTTCTAATATCTTTCCATTTACATTGACTTTGCGGTCGGTTCCTTCTTCTTCTCTTTTAAATATCAGAACCTTTGTTTTAATCACATACAGACTTAGACCATTATTTTTACATCTTTCTTGCAGAGTGGTAACCAATGTCTGCAACTTAATAACACAAATTTATGACTGATTAAATTTTAAGTCTAAGTGCTGGATCAATCATCATGACTATATTGAACCTATAACCTTCGTACAACAGTCAAATACTTATAAACATCCCAAATACATCTTAACGCAATTACGTTTCAAAAGACGAGGGTCACTCGAGCCATCCATCCTTGTATCCGGAATACAACAATCTACTGGATTGCTATTTGACATCAAGTGCAAATTAATGGAATTACTTCCATTCAATAGGATTTAGTGTGTAAGTATATGCCCATGTACAAAATTCTATTATACGTTATTTCTATATTTCTTTTAATCTTCACGCTATATCCCATTTATAACAGGGTAGGCAGAGATAAATGAGTATATGTCTTGTTATTAGAGCAAGGAAATTAATATCTCATTCCTTCGAGTGGGAATCGCACCAACAACCGTTTATTTATTTTCTATTAGAACCAGCAGTTCCTGAGATTAAAGCACTTAACCAAACAAATTCATCAGATTTATAATATTAGTACAGAAGTATAGACAGATACTACTCAAGTACCGTCTCACTGACACAAACTGTTCGTGCCAATCAATAGACTGTTGCTACATCTGGCTAGACAAGGTCATGACTCAATGCCTTCCGTATATATTTGTCATTTATAGTAACAACTATTTAGGTATATGTAGATTAATATTTATTTTTTTGAAAAAGCTAAAAAAATTATGGATTGGCTGTACGCGCATGCTTACCGCCTACCTAGATAGATATGAAAGCACTAAACATTTTATTTAAGTTGACAATTTTTTCGAACTAAATCAAATATATTCCCAAAAAACTTAAATTACTGATAAAGACTGTTTTAGTGCATAACAGTATAAATTACCATATCAAATGATTTATCAATGTTTCTTAAATAAATGTAAATAAATATTCATATAGTTCAAGCGGGCGAAGACGCGCGGGGCCCCTAGCTTACAAAATAATTAATTGATGTAAAGTATGACTTACAGGTTTTCAATTGTTAAATTTGAATTAATATTATAATTATATAATACATAACATTTTATGTATACCAAATATTTTTTTAGCAGAGAAGCAAAGGGAACGTGAGAATCTAGTTTTAAGACACTCCGTTCCCATATTTCAGAAATAAATATTTATATTGAAAATACATAAGATTTATTTAAAAAAACAATTTATATGAAATAATATTTACACCACTCCGGCCTTTTGGCAAAGGAAATCCACCTACCATTACTAAACGTCAAAAGGAAGAGTATTTACGATTATGAACATCAAATGGTTTGCGGTTTAATATGCACCTACTTAAGCGAGAGATGAAATTTCATTTGAATTTGAGAATTATTTTAATTTCCTCACTCAAGACAAAACGCGGCGTTGGGATCCGCCACTCAGCACTTAAATAGGAAAGGAAGAGTCTTAATACTGGGTTCTTTCTGCTTTTACATATGTGACTAAAGTACTTATCAAATACATATATCTAGATGTATTTCAATTTCGAGTCCACAAATAGTTGGTAAACATCATCTAAGCTTCACACGTATTAGAATTACGATACAAAAATATATGTATATGTATGTACATTTACTTTAACACTATCGTATAGGATAGGGCTGTATAAATTTCTATTCACAGCATCCGGCGGTCAGTGCAATTTATTTCATACAAGATTGGTCTATAATTTGCTGTAGATTGAAATTTACGATTAACCGTAATTGATTATATAGATATTTTACAAATTAAGTTTTTTGGCATAATAGGTACCTGTTTTTTTAGGTACGGGTGCGCAGAGGACCTAGCAACTTAATTTTAACTCTGTCCCTATTAAGACACTTTCTTCACTTTCCTTCGAATTCTCGAGGCATTGCGTGGTAAGTGGCGGGACTTAACGCCGCGCTTTGCCTCGTTACCAGAAACAGAAAATTAAAATATTAAATAATTTATTCCACCAACTGTTAATCGAATCCACAACCGTGTACAGAATAATAAAATATGGGTTACGCCATGTTTTATTATTTCTCTCTCTTTCACGGTAACTTTTCTTTATTTTGTTTGCACATAAACTTTTATATGAGACTATACATAGGATAAAATTACCGTTTATATGGAGTCATTGCGTGTAAGCCAATATTATATACATAGCCTTCACAAGGTTGGGTCAATTATTATGTCATATTCTTTTCAATAATAATTATTATTGTCGAATAGTCAGACACGTTTTTACTGTAGATGAACAGCATTTTAATATTATTTGTCTTTGTTTTGTGTAAAGGTTTTTATTTTTTAATTTTTTTTTCTAAAATTTCTAGGCTGGGCACAAGACTATTCTGGAGTGGGCAAGGCCCACCTGGTCCCCCTTAATCCTACGCCCATGTTCACATTCCAAGATAGCTGACTAAGAGAATCCCTCGATGGGAACGAAACCGAACATTTCAACATCGGAATGTTTCCTCAACATATTTTAGCAATATGCAGAGTAGTATTTTTTATTGTAAAGAGGATAAGTATACCTTACGTGTCGTACTTTGGTTAGAAATAACTTTTAATTAATAAATTTACTTTAATTACAATTTTTTCGACGTTTCGTCTGTAGTTAACGTGTTAATTACTATAGGATTTTTAAAACTTTGCAGTAATATAATAAAATATGTATATTTAAAACGGTTCTAAATTATAGATTATTTTAAAAGAAAATATGACTTCCTTTAAAAGTTAAGATTAATAATCAATTCCGTTGTCAATTTCACGAATTAAAAATATTCTGATACGGTTAACAAAGAATTGCTTGAACAATTTTGACTTTTACAAAGGTAAATTTTAGTGATTATCGCTTACAAAACTTTGGTAAAGTGAATAAATTATATGTTTTATTCATATTATTTAATTTTATATCAGAATAAATTGTTTATTGATATTAAAATAATAAATAGTTATTTTTTCGTTTTTATGACAAACTGTAGAAATCTGTCCCAAATTATATAATAATAAAATATATTCATAGCTTAGTCATAAGAACATAATTTTAAAAGTAATTAGTAAGGGTTTTTGGAACTTAAGCATGCTGTTAGAGCAATGATGATATTCCTCTAACCATTAATTAATTCCACACTGTAAAGTTATGCAATGAAATATGAATTAGCTTGCGAACTTCACCTTGAGTTGTAGTTTTGTCTTTCTAGTCTATACAGTTGTTGGTGTAGTTCTCCCAATATAATAGGATGCATAACGAATGGACTTTAATAAGATAAATTTGTGGATAAGTTTATTTTTAGGAAATAAATATATATGTCGGTTTATATAATTCATGCGACGATTGAGGTGACACCTCACTCTGGTAACGAGGCAAAGTGCGGCGTTGACTATGCTACTCAACACTCGATATCTCAAAAATTCGGCGGAAATTGAAGAGCGAGGAAATGTCTTTCCTTGAGTGGGAATCGAACCCACAACCTATCACGCTTACAGTCATACGCTTGAGTCCCTGCGCCACGACTGGCCTCAAAAAAACCTAATGAATTTGAAAATTATTTTTCTTAGTCTACTTTGAGATATGCCAAAAAAAATAAAGTTCGTTCTAGAGCAATCTCAAAAATAGCATTTTATTTAACTTTGCAAGAATTTTCTAATGTAACAAGACTGCATTTACTTCATCGGTTTGGTTGACCGCACTAATTTCAGAAACTACGAATTCCAATTCAAAATTCGCAATGATAGTCTATTTATCGAGCAAGGCTATATAGACTAGGCTATTACCACTAGGCCATTTGACCACGAGGGCGAAGCATATAAGAGTTAGTTATACAATACGAACTAAACAACGTGAAGATATATCAGTTAATTATGATTATATAAAAAAAGTTGAATCGCAAGTTGAGTCGTGTTAATTATCTTATAATAATTATATTGTTCTTGGTCTGGTTAACGCGAACAGCTAGAGACACGCATACTATGAGAAATATTACCAGTTGAGTGATAAAGCCGTCATATTGTCATGTTATAAAAATACATTAATAATACGTATATTGTATCAGTAGTATCAGTGTATAATCTACCTATATGCAAAGATAATCAAACAGATAATTGAAAAGGGCCGTCTAGCTACCGCGTGGTAAACGCGATAGGTTGCGGTCCGATTCCCACTCGAGAACATTTCCTTGAGTAATATATATACGTAATATCTATATATATAATTTCTTCGCTCAAGTGATGAGGTAGAGCGCGTCGTAGTTTCACTTTCAATACGTAATGCCTTCAGAATTCAGTGAAAAGTGAAGAGCGGAGTGTATTAACACAAGGCTCGCTCCATTAAACCTGTTACATGCGGGAAACAGCGTGGACCGTAAAATTAGCGTCGTAATGTCGCTAATATGAAGTGAAGAAGATAAACGTTCTGATAAAACAATAAATTTCGGATTGTTAAAAAGTGCGTTTGTTTTTTAAAACAAAAGAAGATAAAAGAAAAGTCATTAACATTGTTAATTTTCTGTGAATTTAAGCTGTTAACGTGGACTTCTCGTGTTAGCAGTGGCGAACCAATAAAACTAACTGAAACACAGCTGTTCAAAAATTACAGATATATAGAAAAATTATTATGTTATAATATTACAGTTTTTTTATTATCTTAGATAATTATTAGAATAATAAAGTTGCTATTTAAAAAAAATACATAGTACAAGTCTTTTGCTTAGATGACTTTGAACCATATATGTACGTAAGGTTTGTACATATGTACATTTTCCACTAACTTTGATTTTATAGAAAATGTGAGTGTGTTTGAGTGGTAACATTTTTTAAATATTTTGATGTTACTTAAAAATAAACAAAATATAATATTTTTAATAAACACTTTTAAATATAACAGTACCCACATAAAGCTTATATGATTTATCATCGCAAATATCTTTTGGCTCGAACAGAAAATTCGTTGGAAAAAAATAAACATGTCATTCAGCGTTTAGATAACCACCTGTACGCGATAAATTCTGAGGGCCATATCTTATACATCCATCACTTTGACTTGCTAAATAAGATTCTTAAGCTTTACATTACGCTTTGTTTTAATAAAAGATTTCAAAAGTTCAAAATAAGACTTGTATGATTTGACATAAATTATTTTTCAATTTTTTTTTTCGTTAAAGCTTACAAAAGGAACCTTGATAACCCTTGAACATTCCGTTTTCAACTTTTTCTAGACATCATGTGTTGAGTGGAAGAACTCAACGCCACGCATTTTCTTATTATTGTTCAAAAATTATTACCTACCTTTCTTCTTGTTAATCTATCAAGACTCTCTTATTTAAGTCATTTTTGGTTGTTATCAATTATTTATACATACTGCTACAGTATAGTGTTTTATTTTAGTTTAAATAATTAACAACTTTCTTTTTAAATTTCATTTTAAAACTGGCGATTTGTACATATAGTATAATAATGCATTGTTTAATTTAGTAACATTAATTATACACGTACTAAAAGAATTATACTAATGAGTTTTTACAAAGCCATAAAACAAAGAAAAATAATTATAATATATGACTGTTTTCATTTTCATAATCAAATGGAGATATAGGTCATTCGACGTTGAGCGGGGTTAACGTTCCCGTCGATGCAGTATTGAAAATATCATGATATAATTTTTATAAATATCAAAATTGGAGAATAGCTCTAAGTAATACTTAGAATGTTGTTTTTTTTTATATATTACCAAAACACAGCGTTTCATAGTAAACATTACGGTCGTAAACTCGATTCCCACTGGGGGTAATGGATGAATTATTTTCACTTCCTCGCTCGTATAACAAGACAAAACATGGCGTTGAGTTCCGCCACTCAACAAGGAGCGGACACTGAGGAATGCATTCTTTAAAAACTGTTGTATTTTATGTAAAAAAAATCTTTGCATGTTGGTATTCTAGGGTCACGGTCGCCTTTAACTTCAGCAGTGGTAAAATAAGTGACTACAACAGCTAATACTGAGATCATGAGTTCGATTTCCACATCGATCTATTTGTTCTGTACATGATAAAGCTATACTTAATTTTTTATTTGCCTCGATACCAGAGCGAAGAAATATAAATATTGATCATAGTAATTATATGTAATTGTTTAAGAATATATGTACCTACATAAATATTTACCACCTATTCATCACTAGTAAATATATTACCTAGCCCAAGAACTCTCTCACGGAAAAGTGTTAGACAAAAATAGATGCAATTTTCATGTCTTGAAAATACCTCTTTTAAAAACACTTAGGTACAAAAAAAGTAATACTAACGAGCCTAGAGCAAGTAATATCTCATAGTAGTAATATCTCAGTTATACATATATCCACCGTTACGTAACAGTACAATCCCCTATTAGATGGCAATTGAACGCGACCTGACATTCATATTCAAGACATAAAACACGTCATGAAACAATTTTATGGCTGCTTAACAAGGAAACTGGCCAGAAATGATTGCTACGAGTACAATTGCACTCGCTGAAAGAACTACTGATCGACGATAAAGATTTCTTATGTACGTATGCACATTAATAAAATCGCTTAATACTACTAGTATCAACTAAGGGCCTTAAGCTCGACACTTCCAATTTTTCTAAGGTACCTACCTCGGTGGGTGAGCCCACGATAAGATAGAAAATGAGCAGTGTGTCTGGATAAGGTGTACAATAACAACAGATCACCGTACAAAATCAAAGTCAAAGTCGTATTAACTCCGCTGTATATTAAAAATAAATTAGATAAAATAATTCCTTACTAGTTAGTATTTTATATTTTAATAAAACTACGTACATAATATTCCCATGCTACGATACGAAATTAAACATAATTGGACCGCAGTAATTGCAATTAAAGCTGATCTAAATCATTTTACATGTCGCTTATTAGCTTGATAAATGTGAGAAATATTATTATTTACGATTCTGCCTTTATAAAGGTAGGCTATAGCATAGACATCATATTAGGGTAGTAATTGTATGGAGATGCATAGTTACATGCAACTTGTATAGAAATTTAGTATAGGACAACACCTATACAATAAACCTAGACCATACTGAGTCACTAAATCAAACACTTAGCAAAGTCAAGGAACTTTCTTACATACCACTATTACGGTAGCAAACGGAAATTCAATAAGCAGTATGGCCACTATGGCCATCTAAATTGTAAGTAATGGATCAATTGAATAGCTCCATTGAAACTTATGTAACAGATGTATAAGGATTTGATATCAAGGTCTTATATATAATTGTGGTTTAATCGTCGATTATTAATTCTAAGTATGATATTAGGCTTACAAATGGTTTTAATTGTTTTAAAATTACGGCTATATTATATAACATTTATTTATACATATACCAATAATATATTATATACATGGTACATATTGCGAAGCAAAAACTTTTAACGGATTTCTAAGAAAGCCAAATAGATGGAAAAAAAAAGGTAAATATATAAAAAGTTCAAAATAAAAAAAATAAAATATAGTCTCTTCAAAAAGTGGATGATTGTGTTCGAGCTAAAGACTTTAGTGTCAACCGTAAATTTTTCATCACATTTATTAAAAAACTTAAATTAGTTTCATATGCCCGCTCTAGAAAAAATAATTATAATATATATATTTTTATAATATCGTTATATAAATATAAAGAAATCCACCAATACATAATGATAGCGCCATAATTGGCTGTCCGCCAAGTGTCAAATCCCGATTACACTTTAGATGTTATTTCTGTAACGTACACTGGGTTGTACCTCGAATAAAGTGTCACCGTACGATGCTAGTTTTTACGAGGACGCCCCGCTTTCGTCTTATATTAGGATAAGTAACAAATTTAAAACAAATGTCTTAAAATTATAGATATTTTATTAAAAAGATGAGTATTAAGCATATAATTACTTTAAAAATAATATTTAACGACAAAAATAGAGGTAGTGGGTACAAGTGTTTATTAGCCACAAGTTATAGTAATCAAAAATAAGCTTTTGTAAATTATTGCAAATTTTCCTTGATTGTTTAGAAATGCAAGCATCAAAGAATGGCACATCGCAAAGCCGCAAAAATAATATTTATAGTTACTACTATTTCGACTAAAAAGAACAACTGGCTTCAATTTTGCACAATTATAATAGAATGAGAAGACGTATAATCTCTACAGTTTTCTGTGTGACTGTAAAGATATAGTTATAATATAAATGATAAGGACTAATTAAAATTAAAAATAGATTTATAACCAAACTTACTTAAATAAACATATTCTAAATTAAGATAATATGTAAAATGACCCATTCCTTGCCAAGCGTGATGCATGTGTTTAATAAATTACATACAACGTTTAATAATAAATGTAGCGAAACAATTATCTATAAACACGAATTACATACCGTCAAGGATAATAGAATACCAACAGCTGCACTCAGGTACTTTAATTAGTGCTTAACTGACATTAAATCAATGCACGTCTTTGAGCGTATTATCTAAATTTCTGTCTATAATATTTGCTAAATAATAGTAATAATCATCATTTTTTTAATATATATATTTTTATAAGGTTTAACCCTTCTTATTGCTAGAACAGTGGAACTGGTAATATTAGGCTTCACCCACGTCTATATCTCTCATTGTGAAAAGTGGAAAATCAAATTCGTCATAATTAGGTACATTTTCAGGTTAAGCTGCAAAATAAAAGTCAAGAAGACATAAGAAGATTCAAAAATCAACTTCACGCTGTATCCCTCACACAGCAGGGTAGGCGAGGCCTAGTGTCACTCCGTTCTCCACTTTCCGCGGAAATCAACGCCGCAAGGATTTCCGCAAGGATATATTTTTTTAGGACTGGTGGACCACGGATACAGCGTGAAGCTATAAAAAAATATTATTTTACGCCTGTTAAAACCGGTGAACGATTAGTAACATCGAAATTTGCTTGGTTACAGAAATACTAGCGAAATTACACGTGTCACAGTTTATATTCTGATCCACCTACTATTAGTCCGTGCCTGAATCACACATCCTGTCAATTTGTACGGTGATATATACGTTTGTTTATTCGTTTATCATTTTATCGTACCTTTAAAGTCTCTTGAAATTATAGAAGATTTTTGTTATATATTTAACAGCAAGCGAATTTTTCTTTCACAATAATATCAATACATGTTTTCTTCTAAATAGAGAAAGTAGCGCTATGGTAGAGTGGTATATAGAATACACAGCAAAGATATTTGAAAAGTTAAAGTACATTCAAAAATTAAATTGGGTCACATCAATTACTTTCTATTTAACACAAAATAGGTATTTTAATTTTTGTGGGAACTTTTATTGTTTCAATAAAAATAATGTAGATTGTAGAGAATTCATTAAAAAGATTACTAGTTTTACTTTTATTACTGTTGAAAAAATATTTTTTTAAGATTTTTTACTTTAAATTTTAAATTATGACTTTACTTTAAATTTTAAATTATGACTATACAGAAACATTACAAAAGAAAAATATTAACAATATAATATTACGTTGAGAGCGTACTTTTAAAGGAAAGCTCTATTTACTATGTTCAACACATAACATTAAGCCATAACCTAAAGCTAACAATAATACATATCATAGAAAAGCAAAAAGAGAAATTTATTCTTCAAAAAAAGTAACAGGCGCAGGCAAAATGGTTTAATTTTTCATTATTTTTTTTATTTTACTATGAGTTCTCAGTTTGATTTCTATATTTGACCTGTTAACATTTAGAAGATTGTTTTAATGTAAAGGTGCTCTTTATGCATAGTTGTGTCTTTACATCGTTTGGTCTTGGTAATTAAATTATAACTAAAAAATCAACCTCGTATATATTGAAAAATATTTTTTCTAAGATCTCAGGAATGCAGAAGGTTAATAGCAATAGTAAATTTGTATGGAGATATTCCACAATATTTATATTGTAAATATATTTTAAACATATTGTTGACAGATTTAGGGAAAACAAGTTATTGAAATTTGGCATCCAGCCCGCACGTGCCAGCCAGCTCATTGTACAGAACGTTAATTGTTTTATGATTAATTTACTTTGTGATTGATTTATTTTAAAAACCATTAACAGGTTGTCGGTAGTTTCATCTTCATAGTTCTGCCATTTTTTTAATTGATAATAGTAACGACTGAATAGTTTGGAGAAGATAACAACTAATGTGTCGCAAGAATTTCTCAGGCACGACCTTCAATAATGAAGAAAACGACTACCTTCTGAAGTGACTTTGTTGTGCTCCAATTGCCACCCAGTGGCATGACATAAGTATTAGACTCTTCAAGTATTCCGTCTCTCAAATTTTACGGAAACACGAGAAAATTGTTCTGTTTCCACTACCTGCTCAATAGAAAAATTATAAAGAAGCATTTCATGTATTTGGTTGAAAGATTTAGTATGATCAAATTTCTTTATTGAAAGCTTCCCGATTGATATTTACATCCAGAAACAAACAATCATATTATTTCCTAATAATAATTTAGTAATTATATGAAATATTTTTTTTCTATTGGCAAGTAATTGAATTGACATAATTTAAATAGAAACCCACGAAGATACAAAATCCAAAATAACATAAAAGATTGTCATCAAATCGTAGCTAACAAATAAACAAATCGGAAAACCGCCATAAATCCATTCATTAGTCGATACCGCCAATGTCAAGTTTACGTACACTGAAACGGGCCAAAGGAAACGTAATAAAGAAACTGAACATTCGTATAAATAACTCGGAAATACGTAACACTTTGATGTCGTTTACAATCGTACTCCAAAGCTCTCTATATGCTGCGCGTTGTGCTGACAGCTCCGCATGACGATAAGGTTGACGAGCTACTTTGATAGATACCAGATCACGTAAGTTTTTTTTAATATATTTTTTACTTTATTTATTTATTTATATTCTTTATTGCACAAAAAAAATAAAAAATGTACAATAGGCGGGCTTAACGCTAACAAGCATTTTCTACCAGCCAACCTGTCATGTACTTTCACGCGGATATAGCAGTGATAGGATAAGACACTAGTGAATAGACACTAGTGAATAGAAACCTAGTGATAAGACACTTTATTCCCCACACACCGTCCAACGATATTACGTCTTGAGTGGCGAAAACAAAAGCCGCGTTTTGTTTTCTTACCACATAGATGAAATGAAAATAATACTTTTCCGCAAGTGGGAATAAAACACGCCGTCATGACTTTTGAAATGTAATTTACACTTTGCATCTCAAAACGATAGAAAGTAGAGGAATAGAATTTAATTAAGAAATTATAATTAATGTATAGGGGAAATGAAAATTTATAATTATCTTTTTTTTGTTAATTAAAAATAATTTAATATCATGTAATTAAAGGTTACACTTAATTTAAAATATTAGAAAAAAACCATCCAAATCGTTGCCTCAACTTTGTACGCTATAAAATTTGAAATAACCTACTCTGCCTTTCTTTTCCCTCGTTACTAAGGCCAGGAAACGAAAATATCCAATATTGCATTTATTCGAGTAGGAATCGAACCGACATTCTCTCACGTTTACAGTAGCGTGCTTTTGCCACTGCACCAAAACTGGCCTCAACATTCTTTATTTAGTTATTTCGATTTGACCACGCGGGCGAAATCGCAGGTAGAACCTATGTATGTATGTAAAAACCAAATATGAGCTTGTATATACACGTGTAAACATACATACATACATATATTAATCTTTTAAAGTGAAATAATAGCACTAGGGCTTAAGTGAATTGAAGATTACACTACAAGACTACGTATTGTATGAGACGAGCAAATGCAAAGGAACTCTCTGTTAGAGTAAGATTTAATAATTCACGTTGTATAAAAATGCTAGGAAAATATAGTCTAACTCTATAGGGAGTGTTCGTCAGTAGTATTCGTACTTACAATAGGTATTTTCTATTCTTTAGTTAACATATTATGTGTTTTAATTTTCTTTCTAATTTTCTCTGGAATTATTGCTGCTTGTGTTTATATATGTGACACACGTACTGGCTTACACACGTAATGATTAGAAGTGTCTAATCGTTTTCAATTATAAAATACTTTTTTTCTACGAGTAAGTGTGGTGTTCCTAAATAAAACTAAAAATGTAAAAATTTAAGTACCTTAACCCTTCATCGTTAAAATATAATGCATTTTAATAATTTTTATTAAAAAATAAGACACATTTTTACAAGTAAGATTCTAATAAAATTAATCACGCAATACTGAGCCACGGTGGCAAAAAGAAATTAAAAACGATTATTAATCTGTTTTGTTCAGTTGAATAAATAAATGGAATTTTAATATAAAACAGTATATCCCAGGGGAACCTTAGCTTTTTCCTGAATAAATGAGTTTGGCAATTTCGATATAAAAGTCCTGATATTACGGTCTCATTTTTATAATTATACTAGTGGACCCGGACGCGGCTACGCCTGCTTGAACTATAAGAACATTTTCGCGTCGGTCATACTCATACTATGCCGCCCGAAGGCTAGGTGATTTCGAATCAGTGACATCTCCTTAATTATTTATTAGAATGTTATACAGTAAACTAAAATTTCAATCTAGATAAAATGCTAAAAGTGACTGTTATATTTATTTTCATAAGGATGAATATCAAAATGTCGCGGTAACGGTTGCGTAGCGACGCGACGGTTGTTATTAACATGGCAGAATAAATTGCATGTCAAATTAGAAAGTACTTTAAAATATATTAGTTTATATGTGTAATGTAATGTTATATAGCCTATAGCACTTCTGAAGAATGCAGCTTTCATACAAAACAAAAACAATGTAAATCGGACCAGTAGATACAGAGATCTTAGCGTTCAAACAAACAAACAAACAAACAAACAAACAAACTCTGCCGCTTTATTATATTACTATAGATGATTTTTTATAAATCATATATTTAAAAAAAATTGTAAGTGATGAATAACAGCATAACATTAGTGGCGGAACTCAACACCGCGCTTTGCTTGGTTACCAGAACATATTAAATATTTCATTGCTCCGAGAAGAATCTAAACCCACAACCGTCGCTATTACAGTCACACGCTTAAGCTTCTGAGCGACGACGGCCTCATGCGACAAACGATGTTTACTTAATATTTTTTATTAATTTCAAGATCATGTTCATACATAAAATATTAATAGATTTACCGGGAAATGGAGCATTAAAATATAAAAATACGACATACGTTTAGTATCTTGGCCACAAAGTGTCTACATGAACTGGTTGAGTAATACAAAAAGAAATTATATTTTTAGTTTCTTATTACTTTATGTTGTTTATTTACCTACATATAAATCGTATGAATGTTTTTCTATGAACGTTTTATATTTAGTTTTATAATTTCCAAACTATTTTATGGTCAGACCTTTTTTTTTCAATTTCTTCTTAAAAAGATGATACAAAAATATTCTTACATATTTAAGTATAAATATATTGGAGTTCGTTTCTCACTCAGGGGAATCAATAGTTTTATATCGTCGAGTCGAGTAGAAATTGGGCCGAAAGTGAAAACCGAAGTGTCTAGGCACTAGTCTTCCTCTGTCATATGCGAGATACTGAGTGAAGCTAGAAAATAGAATCTAAAACTATCGCGATTAATTAGACAAGTCTGTATTGCACCACAATGGCAACTCTTATGAATAATATCTATTCATTGATTGAATCACGTCATCACTAGTAATGAAATGAATACACGAGCACTGTTTGTGCAACTTGCACTGTAAAGTTTATTGTTTATTTTAGTTTAATGATATACTGTGTGGATTGTACCCTTATGAAAATTACATTATTGAAATGTGACTAAAATCATCATTGGTGTAATCTTAAATCAGATCTCTGCTGCTTTGTTTTTTTTTTACTTCTCATTGTCGCTCGCATGTTTACAGGGAGGCAGAGTAAAACTGGGTAATAAGTGTTAAGAGACTCCTAATGACAGAATGAAATATTTCATTTCCTAGGAATCGAAACCACAGCCTGTCGCACGTTTGTGCCCCTGCGCCACAATTGACCACTGAGTATTTATTATTTTTTTATATTTTATTTCCAGGATGGCCGTAGCAGCAAAATGTATATTTTTTTAATAATGTGACATTTTATTAATTCTTATAGGTATTATTGCAATGCTATTATAGTTTCTTAAGATATTTCAGATCTTTTTACGAGGCAAAAACGCTACATTGAGTTTTATCACTCAACACACAACGCCTCCAGAATTCAGAAGAAATTGGAAAACGGACGTGCCTTAATGTTAACTAAGTGTCTTAACACTAAGTTCCCAGGATTCCTCTGCTTAACATTCTATGTGCGGGATATGGCGCCTAGCTAAAATAAGCGATGTCGGGAAAAAGCTTGAATCCAACGCAAATATTGAATTTTCTGCTACATTATCCAACTTTAATATCAATTCAGAACTGACTTTTAGACAGGTTTACAAAGTCCTAGAATGAAAATAGACTAAGAGATACAATACAAGAATTTCATTTTGATCAACAGTTGTTTTTGAAGCGTGTTCGTTCTATTTCTACTGTAGGTAAAGTAAAAAAAAACAATTGTTGAAATAAAATTCTAGTTTCCACACTACGGAAAAAAGTTATTTTCAAGTTTTACTTTGTTCGTTCTTGGTGTTTCAGTTTATGCATGCAATACAATTTGGTTCCAAAACGGTAATTCATGTAATAGTAAAAAAATAAGATTAAAGAGAATTTAGAACATATATTTTAAATATACTCCTTTCGGTATTTCTTTGTTTTGAAATTTATTATGTAGGTATATTTATTATTTAACTAGCGGCCCGCCCGCGATTTATGTAATTACTGTCACAGTATTTATTCACGTTTTTAATTAAATCTCATATAGGAGACAGTCCGAAGAAGAAGACAGTGAAAAGTGGGATATCCTTCATAATACTACTACATAATATTACATAATATTAACTACTACATAATATTAACTAATTCATTGACTAGCCAACACAACGCTAGTTGTACTGTTACCTTTTTTAAGTATCTTAAAATTTCTTGTCTTTACAATTTTGTCCTATTAAATAATATCTATTTACTGCTTTCGCTGTGGTCAAATATAAATAACTAACTTTGCGCTGTATCCTGCATGTATAGTCGGCTATATCGAAACTATTAATATGACAAAAATTCTGGTCTACGCCGTATTTGATCTGTTAAGTGCAGGATGCTAAAAGGCTTTTTGTGAATTGGAAAAGTCAGCTTCTTTTCATTCTGGAATTCAAAGCATTACGATCAGCGTAACATCGTCACCTTCATACTTGCAACAAAACTTTTGATTCAATAAGCTTTTCTTTAATCGTGTCAATATTCGGATATCCGGAAAGCAATCATTCTAAGTATATAACAACGTTTTATATATCACAAAATTCACAAAAGAAAAACCAAAAAAAGCAACCAATAATAAATATCATTAATTTGGATTATTCAGAAACAGAAAGAACTTTAATAACGCAACGTAACATTCCTTTACCAATAGTACAAAGCTGATAGCGTCCCTATTAAATAATTGTCACGCGAATACTTGCAAGTAGAACGAAATTAATTCTTTTATGGTCTTATTTTACTTGGTTATATATAACCGATTGCCTTAAAACATGCTACAATATACGTATTTAAATCGATCGATATATATATTTGTCACCGTATATTGAACTCGAGTCTTGAGACCACTGACCTATACAACGTCAAATTAGATAATATATCCATAATAAAATAATAAGCTAATATTACTCAATCATGTTTCTCAATCATCTTTGTTAACGGAGGCACAACGTCTGACTGTAAATACGACGATTATGGGTTCGTTCTTTTTCGCTTTAGTACCAAAACAAAGACCACTCAATACCCACTATATTCCCCTACCCAGCCTGCCTAGCCTAATGTGTGAGATACCGGATACTTCGAAGGCTATAAAATAATAGTCACCTTAACACATCGACGATTTGGCGGGGTACACAGGAAGAACTTAGTAACACATTGCTTAGATGTTCATAGGTACCCATTATACATATATATATTCCCTACTAATAATTTTATCTACATACATAATATGTATATTATAATAAGAAATAATAGACAAGCACAAGATTAATTTAACGCACCTGGCACATCTTTTTCTGCGTTATTTTCGATGTCGCCCATCGTAGTGTATAATAATTATGTTTGTATTTATTAGCACACAATATGTAGCACGAATAAAATTTAATGAACTCTTACATCAGTGACATTTTGACTTATTTTTCTATTAAATAAACACTATGACACACACTTTATTATATATATTTTTATTAAATATAAATTTACAGACACAAATATGATATGGCATATAGGTACAACAATTATTTAGACAACATTCAGAACTTTCCCGCCATTACGAGTTATTTTTTTCAGACGCTGTCATACGTCTTCGTAGCAAGCGCGTCAGTCACAAACTGTTCTATTTTTGTTGTGGAAAATGAAAAGATTTTATTCATGTGTGTAATTACGATATATATTGTTAGATAGATTTAATTACATACCACTAACGCACATTTCAGTAGATTTTATTGTTTTTGTGGCTGTAAATTGTTTGCAGGGATTCTTTTTTCTTTTAAGCTTAATTTTTTTTTACATACACATATGCTTGTCCAAATTAACACAGATTTTTACAAAATTGTGTCCAATACCAATGTGGTATTGTTCGTGCTAAGAAGCTATTTAATTCCGCGTATAATAGTAGTTTCTGTTAGATATCTTAGTCATTGGACTAAAACACCTATAAATTTAATAATTTATCACTCTGAACGCTTTTTCCAAATGTAATTACATTGTTTGTCTACTGGGACTTTGACTTCATTAATTTATATTTTATACAATGCCCAGAAGCTATCTCAATGAATACCTAAGAATATAACCATACCTCTCAGAGATCTTCAACGTTTTGCACATTAAATATTACGTTCAAACTTTTAGTATACTGTAGTAGTTTTAGAATTTATAAATTCGTGCTTAATGGTGAAAAAAAAGGATAAAATTCTAATTGTACTGTGTTGCTTTATTTCGTTACCTGTCCTATGTGAGCCATTTATTTTGGGAAAGTGTGGTTTAAATGGACAATTTGTCATATTTTTTATCTATCATTACTTGTTTGAACCTATAGATTGGCCCATAGAACCTTAAGGTCACACCAAATTGTGATAAATAACATTTTGACAACTCTAACAACTCTAATAATGTTAAGAAAAAACATTTTGAATATAAATCATATTTTCGCGTTGGTATAATAGATTCTCGAACATAAAAGTGAAAAGACAGAGTCAATCTTGCAAAAACCTCGCAGATGCTGGAAGGCACGGTGCCTAGTGTTATAAGCACGTTATAAGACACGATATAAAAAATGTCACTAAAATTATAATTTTATCTTCTTAGTTAATCTTAGCACAATGGTAATATCTGCTTGTAAATACAGATACATACATTGTAGTAGTTGTGATATAAATTCGAGAGAGTATAGGTATATACAGGTAAAATATATGTATATACAGGTAAAATACCTTGATGTATAATACGTTTTTATCTTTTTCACACTTTTATTAGCTTCGGCAATAAAATGTAAGTGATATTACGTATAATATTTTTTTTAATTTTCGACCGTTGTAATTTAATAAAACATGTATAAACTATTTCACCCCAACGTGTACACAAAATAATGATGATGATTTTAATTTACTTTGCTAGATGAATCATCCTTTTTTATTTTACCACTTTATTCAACAAATTAGATATATTTTTAAAACCGGTTAATAAATAAATGTAAAATATGTTAATAGTCTGTAGCGTGTCTTGTGACATTTCATTGTTTTATTGTCAAATGCCAAAGTCACGCACGACATATGTCATACACACACAGTGTTGTTTGCTAAGTTTTATACTGAATAGTTCTGTTTTATCAGTTATTTTATTTGTTATTCATTTAAGTTATAACATATCATAGAGTAATTTATATGCTATGTATTGATTGCCATTTATGTACTCATAATGTCAGATAACGAAGAAAATTTACATCGCTTAGAGGGCACATCGTCTGATGCTCCTTGCGGTCTAATTATCAAGAAAAAGGATAAACCACCTGATTTTCAATTTGTTAAGCCTTCTTTATTGGGTTTAGATAAGCTAGCTGCTGCTAAGCGGAAGCAAAATAGATTGATTTCTTTTCAAAATGAAGAAAATGATGGAGATGATTCCAATAGTAAACAAGATTCTTCTGAAGCAAAGAATCGAAAATATAGACGACATAATGAAGAAACACCTACTTATACAGGAGGTCTGTCGGAACAGGCGCGGGAACGAATGTTAGAACGACTGCAAAAGTAAGTTAACCTAAAATGTTTTGTGTTTGAGTTAGGATATTTTGGTTTCAATTATTTATTTGGTTTTTGGTTTAATGACTGATTCATATTATACCCTATTCAAGGCAGGCAAGGTAGGCGCGAGATAAAAGATAGTTTATTTGTCTATTTTGCTCACTTGGTCACATTGAATTTAAAATATAAATATTCCTATAATAATTTTCAGAAAAGAAAAAGAATCTAGAGAAAAAGGTGTTCACTATTCAAGCCAAGAAGAAAAACAATCCAGATCTAAAGATGATGATGCTCACTATCATCGCTATGATAGACGTGATAGAGATAGGCGTGATGAAGATAGAAGAGAGAGAGACAGATATAGGGACAGAGATAGAAGAAGTGATAGGAGTGAAAGAGATAGAAGGAGGGATTCAGAGAGAAGGACTCGAGATAGGGATACAGATAGAGATAGTTCAAGAAGAAGCTATTATGAACCTAGATTTAAAGATGAACCTAGGACACCAAGGTTAGTTGTTATTTACAAATTCAAAACAAAAAATTATAGTAAACTCATGTATACTCATGTTTATGTATACTCATGTATCGCATTTATGCTTCAAGAGTATTTTTTTTAGTCTTATTTATTAAATTTAGTCTTTTCACTGCTGTTAATATTATTTGATGTTTAATATAACTCTATTTTGATAAAATAATTATATATTTAATACTTCGCTATAAGTGCTTATATTCTTAACATACTTGAATAAAATACTTATATTCAAATATGAATGTAATTTAATAAAATTGGTCCTTAAAATTCCAACTAAATTAATTTATAAATTTATATTCCAGTATAAAAGCCCTAAAACCAACAGACAAAACAGCATGGGATGATGACGATGATGATCCCAAAGCGATTCGTAAATCAAGTTGGGACTTCCCCACACCTTTGCCGAGAGATAAGAAACCCACAAGAGATTATAAGGGACGGCCATATGATGATAGTGCTAGAGCTACACCACATAAGTAAGCTTAAATGCATCTTTTTTTTAGTTTTTTTTTTTAACAGAGTAAACAAAACTTAGTGTTAAAAATCAATTGAAAATTGCTTGTAAAAGCCTATTTAAATAAAGGATATTATTAAATTTGTAAATGTGGTAATAAATTTAAATATCTTATTTTTCCAAAATACCTATATATTTTTTTACAATGTTAGGTAGTAAATATAAGAATAAAGTAATTTAATTTAAATTATTTTCACTTTCTCACTGTGGCAAGACAAAAATAGCATTGAGTTCAACACTCAACATACAATGTTCCTAACTTAGATGGAAGGTAAAGAAAGGAGGGTCTTAACACAATGTTCTTTCTGCCAAGCCTGCTGAATGCTGGATAAAGTGTGAAGCTAACGTATATAAAGCATATATATAAAATTATACATATATTTTCAGGTGGGTCAGCTCTCGTCGTGGCTTAGATGAAGATGATCCTGAATGGCAAGAAGCAGAGAAAAAGTTGGACAGAGCTTGGTATAATATGGGTGAAGGTATTATCAACATTTACATTATTATTATCTACTTTGTCTGTTTTATATTATAATAATCAATGTACAAAATGTATGTTTATTAAATTTGTAAAACAAATGTTTCACAAATTTAGATGAAACTTTTGAGTAATATAGCTTTACACATAGGCTAAAATTTATGTAATATTTTTGTATAATGGAGCTATTATAATACAATAAGCTCAAGCAAGTAATATAAAATACGCAGGTGAAACAGACGAGTCGGATCCCTTCGCCGGTACAAGCGCGGAATATATAGCGAAAAAAGAGGAACAAATAGAAAAACGTAGAAACAGGAAAGTCTCCGCCGCAAGACAGCAGATAGACAAGGATAACGAACTGTGGGAGAGAAACAGAATGTTGACGAGTGGTGTTGTACATTCAATTAATGTTAATAATGATTTGGATGAGGTTTGTTATTGTTTTATTTGTAGATTAATTTCTTTTTAGCCCAAGTTACGAGACATTCCGTGTTGAGTTGTGAAATTCAACCTAATATTAAGACACTCCATCCCCTACTTTCCGCTGAATTCTGGGGGCATTGCGTGCTGAGTTGCGGATCTCAATGCCGCATTATGCCTCGACACCAGGCCGAATGAATGAAAATATAAATGGGAATAAAATATATATCAATTGCTCGAGTAGAGATCGTACCCACAATCAGTCCTGTTTACAGGTACACTGTGTGCCCCTGCGACACGACTAGCCTCTAATCTAAAAATATTTTCAACAAACAGAAGTTTCTTACTTATAAAATTACATTTTTTTTCAGGAAAGTGTAGATCGAGTGCATTTGCTAGTTCACAATATAGTGCCTCCATTTTTGGACGGTAGAATTGTCTTTACTAAACAACCTGAGCCTGTTATACCTGTAAGTATTATATTAAACTTACAATAATTAAAAAGACTAAGAATTTATTTTAATGTATTTATTTATTTCATTGGAAATTATAATAAATAAAATGTAATAAATTTTAATTAATTGTTAGGTTATTGTCAACAGTAAGATCTATTTAACAACAAATTTAAGAATATTCTCTTGTATTATACAAGTACTTATAACCAAAAATATAATTAAGGTATATCATGGTTAAACCTTTATTAATTAAAAAAAATCCCGTGTAATATATTTGTATAATAAAGTGAGGAAATTTAAATATTAAATAATCAATATTAAATATTAAATAATCAAAAATATATATTTTATATATTCTTAGGTAAAGGATCCCACATCTGATATGGCGTTAAACGCACGCAAAGGTTCAGCGTTAGTCAAAGCGTTTAGAGAACAGAAGGAAAGAAGGAAAGCTCAGAAAAAACATTGGAAATTGGAAGGAACTAAGATTGGTATGCCATTTTATATTTATTTATAACAAATAACTTATAACGTTAACTTATAACAAAATAATTTATATAATGCAATATACTGGTATATAATTTTTTTTATACAATTTAATATAATAAAATAATGTATATCCCCAATCTGCATAATATAATTAACATAATGCTGCACAAATAAAATGTAATTTTAACATCCTATATCATCAGGCCTTTTTGTGAATTATATAATATTTTTTTTATACACATTTTTATTATTGTCCTTAATATTTGAACAAAAATTTAATATTATATTTAATCGTACAATTTTTATTTCCAGGTAACATAATGGGTATACAGAAGAAGGAAGAAGATCCGGACGACGGTCCTACTAAAACAGCTTATAAGTATGCTGAACATATGGACAAAGGTATCTTATATATGTATACTTAGTTATATTGAGATATAATTAATATTATTGACGCCATACCATACGTCTACCCCGCAATTCGGCAAAAAGCGTTCTTGTTTAGAAAAAGATATAAGTACATATTTGGTTATTGTCATTATAATAGCCAAATATGTAGTTATATTTTAACTTTCATACATTTATGAAGGCTAGTTAGAAATAATTAAGGGTTTAAACTACGCTTTCAGTTTTGTGATTGAACTTGAAAGCAAAATGAGATATCGTTTTCATTCATAAATTGTAATTTATGAATAAAAGTGTTATTTAAAATTTGACATCTCAAGATCGATTTCAGGGTTGACAGTGATTTATAATACGGACTTAAGTTTGTATTGTAAAAAAAAAGTGAGTATTATACACACTTTGGATATAAAAATGTGTTTCCCTAAAGATAAACAGTCATAGCGCATAGTAATTTTTCTATTAAAACATTTAGTTTTTCATTTTTTTTAATGACATTTAAAAATGTTAAATAAATAAAATATTAGAGATAATAATTCGTTTATATTTTTTTACAGAAGAAGGCAAAGAAGAAGAGAGAAAGTCCAAATCAGATTTCGTAAACAAAATGTCTATCACTGAACAAAGAAGGTTTTTGCCAGTTTTCGCAGTTAGAGAAGAACTAATGCAAGTTATTAGAGAGAACAGTGTAGTTATTATTGTTGGTAAGTATTTTGTACTATAATTTTGTTATATTTTATTTATTGTAAACACGGATTTGTTTCCGACTCGGGGAATGAAATATATAATATTTTTATTTCTTTGTTCTGGTAACAAGGTAAAGCGCCATAATAGGAAATTGAGTGTCATAACAATAAGTTCACAGATTTCTTCTGCCTTCTCAGCTATATGAGCGTGAAATTGTAAGTATATCGTAGAAAAATATCGTTCCAAACTTACATCTGTACTTAATTTCGTACAAAATAAGTGCGTACGCCTGCAAAACTAAATTTGTCATCTTTTTAAGTCACTTTCTATAGTAAACCTGCAATCAGTAAATTGGTATGGAACCGTTGGGCGAGAGCGACTAGAACTTCTTCTAACTAGAATCAGTGTTATCCATAACAGTAAATAACTTGACATTATATTTGGCTGCCAGGTGAAACAGGCAGCGGCAAAACCACGCAACTAACGCAGTACCTGCACGAGGAAGGTTTCAGCCGTTTAGGTATGATCGGGTGCACGCAGCCGCGCCGCGTCGCCGCCATGTCCGTCGCGAAACGCGTGTCGGACGAGATGAAGGTTAAACTGGGTGAGTTCGTGTAATGATTCGTGTTTTGTTTTAAATTTTCACTACTATTTAATATTGAGGCTAGTCGTGGCACAGCGGCACAAAGTGTGCCTATAAATGTGACTGGTTGTGGGTTCTATCCCCATTCGAGGAAATGAAATATTTATTTATATAAAAGCGCGGCGTTGAGTTCCGCTACTCAACACGCAATGCCCCCTGAAATCGGCGGAAAATGGGCACTGGAGTATCTTAACACGAGGTTTCATAAATTTGTTCTAAAGTCTAGTAGTAGACAATAGAAATGGGCGTTATCGTTTTTTTCCGCTAACGGTTATGAAACCGATATATGGTTTTCGTATCGATATCAAAAACGGTTTTCAGATATCGTTTTTTTTTAGAATTGTCAATAAACGCAAAATCATAATTATAACATTATAATATCATAATAAATATATGTAATTAGTATTACATATAAATAAAAACTATAATCAAATGTAAAAAAAAAACAATATTTCGTAATTAAATTGAAATAATGTTAAAATACAAAATCATATCCAAATTTCAACTTTATTCATTTATTTAGAAGTTCGATTTCATAACGACGAAATAATAACTTATAGATGTAATGTAAGAAAACCGCCGAAACATGAATCTGTTAGTTAGTTAGCTATCGGGTATTCGCTTCATTTCTTTTACACCCGTGAAGAATATACGGATAGAAAGAGAGGTAGCGAATATCAGTTTATCAGATATTCGCTTTATCTCATTTACGCCCGTTCGGAATAAGTTACTTAGAAAGAGAGGAAGTTAGTTTATAAAACCGTTTGACGTTTCAAAAGTTTTGCGTTATTACGGTTTTGTTCAGATCACAGCTATGTTGAGTTTTAAGTTTCTGTAAAAACGGTTTTCTAAAAACATATATCGAACTCATCCCTAGTAGACAACATTTCATAATATTTATTTTTTCATAACCAAATTTACCCTCTATTATTTCTTTCAGGAGAAGAAGTAGGATACGCAATACGTTTCGAAGACTGCACATCCCCTTCCACAGTCATTAAATATATGACAGATGGTATCCTCCTTCGTGAAGGTCTTCGGGAACCAGATTTAGAACAGTATTGTGCTATCATAATGGATGAAGCCCACGAAAGATCGCTATCGACGGACATGCTGTTTGGTTTACTGAGAGAGGTAAGTGATTTTTTTTTTGGTATCTTTTGGTCTTTATCCATGGATAAGCGCTTCGTATCTTTTACTAGGGTCTAGGTAATACAAATCGGGAAGGTCAGTGCTGGATCTTCTAAATGCAATATTTTCGAAGTGAAACTTCTTTTTCGACGTGGGGCAGAAATCTTATAGCGGTGTTACAAAAAAATCGTCACACTTTCCACTTTTTCTGTTACTTTGGATGCCGGTGCCATGCGTGTGTACTTAAATTGTGGAGCGACTTTAATTTTTTTTTTATTTTTCTGAAATCATCAGGTGATTGTGATTTTGGTTTATAAGTTACTTCACTTTTAGTGTAAGTATTAATTAATCAATATATTAATTTATTGAAATTGACCATCATTTAATAATAATATAACTATAAATTCAGGCACTAATAAATTTTTAAGATAAAATATTTTACTTCATTCATATACATATAAGTATGTAATATAGTAGTTAAAATAGGCAATAAAAACGTAGTTAAGAGCGGTGTGAATAGTTTAAATAGGTATTAGATTGTACTTAACCATTTTGTAAAAGCATGAAAACTTTAAATGTTCAATTTCTTGTCTTTGCCTTGTTTAACCTCTGTGCCACTACTGGCCTCAATATAAAATGTATAATGTCTATTTATATGCGGTATAAGATTTATTTATTTTATTTTTATTTATTTTAAATTGGGAAACAAACAGCTTTTTCAATACTTTTTAGCATAATACATATCGTCGGGGATAGTGCAAATCCGCGTAACTAGCATTGGATAATTTCGCGTAACTGACATTTGTAGCTAAATCTCAATTTCACGGCCATTCGACGTAAGATCCCGATTGGCAGCCTCCTGTTTCATGGGATTTTTTTTTTCGACCAATATAAAGCTAGTTTTCGCCTAAAAACAATACTGCGTATTTATAATCGACAATTAACAGTACCGCGTAAGTCTTCAAGTGTCATTAGAAGTGTATTTTGTAGTTTATTTTTGCTGTCAAACTCCGTCAAAACACATTAAAACAAGTAGAGCTTACTAAAGAAATCGCTGGCACGCTCGAAACGTCATAAATTAAGAACTGAACTGAACTAAAGAAATCGAAGCTCTATCTTGTTGCGACACAACCACTTTTAGATAGATAAATCTCTTTATTGCATACATATAGAAAATAAAATATTTTACAAGAGAAATATAGACCAATATTGAAAACAGATAAAAATAAAAACACAACACAATAAAGACATTTAGCGCATAGAGGCAGTATGCAAATGCGACCTTATCACTACTAGTGATCTCTTACAAGTATAATTAAATAATAATAAGATTTATTTGTATCTATTCCTTTTTACTTTTCACTTTTAGTGCATTCTGCTTAGAAAGTCCCAAATTACTGTCTATTTTCTGAAATAACCAATGTTGCATCGGTAGCATCAACATCAACATGTAGCAATAATGATTTGTTTCCTGAAAGAATCCTGGAACGTGAGGCTGCCATTGAGGTTGAAAAAAGATGCATGTGATCTATGTTGTTCATATAAAGCTGGTACAATTACTTAACAAATATATCAACTACATGTGTCACGTAAAGCTTTAGCAAACGAGAAAAGACTTTAGATAAAGAGGCTGCAAAAATGGAAAGCTTCACGTAGTAACAGCCGATTTACAAGCTGTGAAATTATGTCCATTTTTGAAAGCTAGTGCATTGTATTTTAAAATGAAGTTAATTGTCCATATAAAACGCTATTGGTTTAATGAGACAACATCACATTTAAAAGCTTCCACATGCACTTCCTTTTTTGTCGATTATTTGAAGAAAATCATAGAAGAGAGTACTAAAAACGTCGTAATTTATATTGATGGTTTACATCACAAAACAGAAACGTCATAGTTTCAAACGCGCTTCCGCATTTTTTTAGAAAAAGACCATACTCAAATGGAAGTGGATTCAGTTCACTACATAATAGAAAGTTAAAACATCGGGAAATATTTTTATGTAGTCAATACTCCTCAGTTACCAAAGAAGCTAGCCTGAATCCATTTCCATATGAAGTAGTAACGTGTGACCACACTTTTTTCAAGGATTATAGCATTAAAAGTAATCTTATTTATGATACAATCCGCCCTGGAAGAGGGGCTGGTACAAAGTGCGACAAAGTGGTTTTATTGAAAACAAACTGAACTAATTTCAGCTATTACTACAAATACCAAAAAAGTATTACCCCATTTATTCCTTATTCACTATACTTTATTCTTATCTAAGAAAATGACTGAGACAAAGTTTATTTATATAAGGTACCTGAAGAATCTATTATTGTTATTCATATATTAAATATATAACAGTAAGTTGCTTTTAAATTTACAGATAATATATTTTCTGAAAAAGCTCTTGGTCTTTTGTGTATTAGTACTTTGAAATTATTTATACTTGTAATACTTAAAGTTGTATAAAAGGCTGATAAAGAATCGCTCAAAGCTAATTAAAAAGTGTTATTGATAGTGTATTTTCAATTTTATATTTAAGGGGGATTGTTTAAAAAAAACATTAATTAATAAATAATAAACTCTTCATTTTATTATTAAATATTATTTGGAACATTAATTGCACGTTTGATTTTAAAACCGTGTAACTAACTGTCAGGTTTCAATTTAATAAGATCGTGATCAAATCAAATCAGCGTAAGTGGCGTGTCGCTTAAATTTACCACTTGTTAACCACTGTAAAGGATTGTATATGACAAAAATATGTAGAAAATACCAATTATTATTCTCTATGTTAAAATGAGACCACTTGGACTTAAATTAACGATGTTATAAAGTTTTAACCTCCTCCTGTAAAATCTGATCAAATGCAGATACGCGCTCCCCACCTGTGGTACATACGCTGTTCTGCACTATCCCCGACGATATCCATATTACATTTGCCAATAAAGTTTCCACTTATACATGAAAGAAATTTAGATTGGGTCCTCTTTACTATAGGCTGCTTAGACTATTTAGTGGTGAGGTATAATGTGAGCCGCCTATGCTGTATCATAAGTAGGTTTTGTTAAGAACAAATAAAATTAACTTGTTTTATATTTTTTATTGATTTTTTTTAAAATCTCGACATTTCGACTTCATGTTAACGTTAACAAGATAGGCAGAGGCTAATGTTAAGATTTTTTAGACATTATCCCCTGATAACCACGGCTGCTCCACGACGGTCTCACTGAGACGTTGCAAAACTAACATTGAAACACTATTTGTATTGTGGAAACATCAATTATATCTCCAGTTTTTACAAGTACAATTATACTTTTTTATATCAGATACTGCTGTTAATGCTAAGACTTTTAATTAACAGGAAAAATCAGTAAAGAAGTACTAAGTAAATATTATTTAATCCGTCCTTTAAATACACCTTCATTTCTTTTGACCTTTTGCTTTATGAGCACTTAAATAAGGATTAAAGGAAAAGACATTGATTTCATTTATTCATACACTTTATTTATAAAAAAATGCTTCATATAAATAGAACATTAACTTGTACGTAACTCTCAAACATTCTAACACAATATGTCACAAACATTTCATTAGGTCGTTAAAATTATGAATACTTAACAATACTCATCAAAGTACAAACTACGAAAAACTAAGTGGCTATCACATAGAATCCTGATTAAAATGCTTTAGCTTATATGAATTTAAAATTTATATTATTTTAAGTACATTTAGTGCCAGCTAAGTATAGAGATAATTTTGTTATTTTACTACAGTTACATGGAATATACGATTTGAAGGAAATTACCAGATTATTCACCATTTCACAGTTTTTCGCAGTTCAAATTATGATTTCAAAAATCAGAACAGTCTTATTAAAATCGAAATTCTTATTATTAATAGTGAACAAAAAAATTCTAATTACCGTCTTAGTTGTAAAAAATATGACGAATAGTAATACGATTATATCATATATTTATTTATATTAGAAGCCGCGGGGCGCGTCTTTTTATAACAGGAATGTTAATTACCGCGAACGTTTTGTTTTCTAAACAACATTAAAGCTAACCAATCCAATCCCTCACATTATTTAGAATTATTTATTTAATTTTGATTATTATAACATTATTATTCAATAAAACGGCTTTCTAACGTGTTCTGAATTTTTCGGATCATATCCTAGAAAGGAGATTCCGACAAATATAATAAATAGTTAACCATTCAATCTTTCGGAACTCTATAGAGATATAATGCGAGAGATTCCGTATAAACCCGGGACACCAACCATCAGAAACATTTAACATTATCTGTCAAATAATATTTATAATTGTGCTCACTTAAACTGATATTGACATTTAAAAGAAATCAAAGAACTTTAAATGGAATGATTCTTAATTTAAATTGATCAAATCTGTCATTTTCTGTGTTAGACGTGAGACAGTAAAAAATATTAAAAGTAATAAAAATTATATCATTATAAAGGACACTTAAGTTACTGACTTTAATTTTCAATAAACTGAATTAACCTTTTTCCTTAGTAGGAATAACACGTTTAAAAATTTGAAGTTGTGTTTAAACGTAGTCGATGTTACCGGGTCGCGAGAAGCAAAGACAGTGGCCGGCGCCGCCGGCGGCTGGCACTCAGACGGACTTCGCCTTAGCTCGCCCGTTGTTTTGGCTGACCAACATCACGCCCATATTCATGCCAATATTGCCCCATTTTAGCGATTCGCTTATCTGTAACAAGAAATAAATTATTATTAAATATCTGTATTATAGTTTGTCATTGTTTTTTTCTGACTCTAACTTTATAGGTTCAAAATCAAGTTTTTAGTATTTCGTTTTTTTGCTCGCACGTGTGATAATTGAAATTTACGTCATGATGATTGATAGATCATTTTATTTGAATACTATGAATAATCTAATAATTCCATTAATTTAATTAATTATCAATACTAATAAAGAATTGGGAAATTTGCTGATATTTTGTTTATTATCAAAGGTCATCTTAACATTTATAGTCTGCGATAAAATTTGAGCCAGTCGTTAAGTTATCTGCAATATTTATAATATTTAAAATTATCTGTCGCCACGAAAAATATATAACCAACATTAAATTAAAATATGGATGGTCTTAATATTTCCGTCTTTATGTCTCTACACATACATATTTTTTTTAATATTTACAGTATTTAAAATTATATTCAAATAAACGCATTTATATGAATATAAATTTAAATATTGTAAATTGTAGTCACGTTCATCAGATCATTTTCAAAACGTGCATATCTATTTAAAACCCTAGGCTGTTTATTGATAAAATTGATACACATTGACCCCAACCTGATCTCGGGGGCAATTAACCTAAATTAATAACTGTCAATGTCACGAGTGACAGTTAAAAAGGAATGCAGATAAAATTTGACACTAAAAGTAAACAATTATCTATAATAATCACATTAATTAAGGAATTACAATATGTAGATTAATATTTTTTGTTGCTAACGAAGGAACTATAGTATAATATGACAATCGATTATATTTTATTATTAACTTATTCAGTAATTTAACTCTTGATTAAATTTAAAACAGTTTATTTGCCGTCCGACCGCATCTGAACAATCAATAGCTTGCTCGCTACAAAGAGTATAATGTAGGATGATATCATTGTTTAAACATGTGTCCCTTTCGTTTAGAGTTAATACGTAATGTGGTTCTTGTACAAAGAAAATGCTGCTTTGGTATTTTAATTGATTATAATTAATTGCTCACATACTTTTTGTTGTCTTTTTTATGTGACAAATTTTCACTATATCACCTACATGACTATAAAAATGTATAACGAATAAAATATTTATATTTGCAGCTAACTCTTTTATGCCGTCATTATACAAATTACTTATTTTTTACAGTATTATTAATTACAAATTAAACTTTTGTCAAAATATTACATAACAATATGAATTTGCATCATGTATTTACAATTTTATTTTCTGGAATATTTAATTTAACAAACGTATAAGTTATTGCTAATAGTATTTGTTTTTCCATCGGTTAACTAAATGGAATAAAATGTAGATGTAATAAGGTTCGCCGCATTCTTGTATTTACATTTTTTCACCGTAACATGTAGTCGAATGCTCAATTATTTACGCAAAATGAATTAATTTGAATTCTTTAATTATATAATTTGCATTTTTAGTCTTATAATTTCAAGGAATTTACTAGAAAACGGTAATTGTTACTAATTATTACAAGTTTTTGATGTTATTGACCGACGATAAGGTTGCATGTTATCATTATTATGTACATTTTTACTTTTGAATAATTTTGCATTAAATAGAGTTAAATAGTTTGTGTTTATTCTTTAGAATGTATCTCATTTCGATTATATCCTTAGTAGGTATTTATTAAGAGAGTGCACTATGTAAGAACCAGTCGAACAAGTTATCTGAAATATTATATCAAGTATTTAAATCAATCTGTGTTCTGGTTCTACTTGCTACATCGTTGCTTTATGTTTATTAGCAAGTTTGACATTCCTCTAGAACCGATTACTAATGTGGTAACGAATTAAGACTAAGAAGCGTAGAATTAGAATAAAGTATAGTATTAGAGCATATATCACACAAGTTACACAAGGCACAATGAATCCGGTACATATCCGTAATATAAAAACCTCACCGATATTGCAAGTTGTCAGCCAGTCCAAAGCGCCTCAACGATTACCATCAAAATATGATAATCATGGGTGTTTTCGACGTCGTTAAGCTGATCTGTAACAAAATTGCTACTTTGTGCGTTTCTTTTGTTTTACTCTCCCAATTGGTGTCCCGTGGCTTTGTCGCCTTCGATATGCTCGCGGATTCAAATGAAAGCATGGCGGAAATTAACATTCAAAACTTATACAAACACTTAATTAAGCTTCGGAAATAAGCAATTCTTATATGGATGATTTATGAAGGAATGAGACAGCCCAAAAATCTGTCATTACGATAAACGTGCTTCTAATTATAAAATTATGGACAGGCGTAACAGTGTCAATAATTTTATAATGTAGAAGTCGTAACAAATTTGAGTATTTATTTATGAAAACTTTACATGATGCGAAAATAAAAAAAAGAAAATATAACATAACGTAAAGACAATGCTTTATCGTGTACACATGCACAAAGAAACTCTAGAACCAATATAAAAATAAAAGCGAAAAGGGAAAAATATTTAACATCGATCATAAAAACGTAGGTTCTATATTTTTTTATATTAATCATATTAACAATTTACCTGTCTCATGCGAGCCTCTTGGGGAGTCTCTCCGTATCGGCACCAGTGGACGAAATGCAGAGTGTTATGCCAGTTCCTTTCAAATCTTGACTTAGTAGCCATGTCGAGCTGCAATCAGTAGAAGCTCCTTAGTAGCTGTTCCACTGTTTTCAAAAAGCCCCGATGAGGCTATCTGAAATAAGAGGTTTCCAATTCTGACGTCTATCCTAGTGGAAATACGGAGTAAAACCTTTTAAGGTCGAGGCAAAGTAAAGTTGGATAGGAGTAGACATATAGTCTTCTGAACTTCTGTACTTTAAACATAATATTTTTAGTTTATTTTCATTTCTAACTGCATTTAAAATGTATAATTTTCTGAAATGGATGATTATCATCCAGAAACCTAGACGTATGTAAGTAGGTTAGGATTTTATTGGCAATCTTTCACAAAATCATAATTCGTGTTGCGTGTCAAAACATTATTGGAAGGCCGCGTTATGCAACTCACTATTGGAACGTGTGACGGTGATAAATCGATGTCTATTTACAAAATAGCTAATTTATCATAAATTAATACTAGCCTGATTTACTTCCTAGCTTTAGATAAGGCAAAGAATTTATTAGATTACAAAGGATTAGCTCGAATTGGAAACTTGTGTTCGTTCTGTGTAATTACCTTTGCCCTGATGTCTTTCTCACTGTTAGGCGTCTCTTGCTTGTCGTCTACGTTGTTGATACGTATGACAGAGTCCTTCTTCCAGAAAGCACCCAAGGTAGTCTTGATAATACGTTTGCGCACACCCTTTTGTTGTACCGTGTACACCTCTATCTGTTCCGGGTTCTTTGTTTTTTCTGTAAGTCATCATTAAATATTTTTACGTATTGCATGTAAATTTATATACCATTTGAGGTCGATCAATAAATCATTTCATTTTAAAGCAATCAACTTGTTTTGAAAGTTAAATATCCGGTATATTTATTTTTAAAATCGACGCGCAAACAGCAATATCGCCGGCTGCAGTGGTGTAATTCATGTTTTCCACGTTAATGCGCGACGTCATTAGGAGGCGCGGACGTTGCAGCGTGCATGAGCTATTTACAAATCCCATTGTGAGATCATTATTGCGGCGCGCGACCGCTACGTAACGTTGTGTTATTTAGTTCTACATCACGCCTCCGCCGTTATCTCTGTTTCTCAATACTATTTTCAAGGTTTTGACGACAAGTTAAACTTACCTTTACCCTTCTTCCACATGGCAATGGCGTACATATGGTAGTCAGGGGACACTGTCGAGTCCGGCGGCAGAGGGTCCTCAGCTCGGACCTCCAGTACGAATCCGGACTCGAGGACAGCGCACAAGATGTTCTGCTCTTCATGTTTGAACCACTTCGATTCGCGTAATTTGTGAATAGCAACTGACGACCCGAATCTTGGCTTCTTTGGCGCGAATAAAGCTTGAGCCTGGCTTCCGAAACGAGACAGCAGCCCTTTGACCGTCGGCGGTGGCGGCGCTAAACTCTTCTCGGGCGGCTTGATCTGCTGAAAGCTCCGGCAGGTCACGAACCTGGCTTCCATTGAACTCTGTTATGTTAACAAGAAATGCACACCACTTATATATTAGCGTTGTGGGCGCTCGGCTAACTCTCACTACCGAGAAACTGCACTTTCACAATGTAGACCGCGTGGCTTCGCGGGTGACGGGACGCAGAGCTACACGGCGGCTCTCGATTGTAAGACGCGGCGCGCGTGCTGCACGCTGTTATATGCGCGGCGGGCGGGGGCCGGCGGGGCGCGGGCCGGCGGGACCCCCGCCTCTTCGCTGCGCCGCAGGTAGAGAGGACCGTGCACGATAAACGCTTGTCGATAACAATTTATCTGATAGCAAAAATATTGATAATTATATTATACATTATGTATGTATATGTTGTGTTGATATGTTATCAAGCTGTCCGTTTAGTAAAGATTGACAATACATTTAATGTAGTCTTAAAACGCTTATACCATAATAATAATCCTAGTATAAATATTTTTTTGTCAAATGGAAAATCATAGTTTTAATAGAAATAATTAACAATATCATTACATTTTAGTCAAATCAATTTCATCTCAAAATCCAAGATCATTGCATTCAATAATCAAAGCTGCCATTAAAGTGAAATATAACCATATAAATTATAATACAATATAATTATTTTCTAAAATTGTAAGTTAGACGTTATATTAACCACAAAGATATCTATTTAAATTTTTTTAAGATATATGTATAACTACTTAATGCCTTTATAAAGACCATAATAAGCCTTTAGTAGGATTATAATATGACCCTGATTCGCACGTGATTTGCTTTGATATCGGATACAATGCATTTTATCTTGGGAATTGGATTTCATATTTTTCTTTTTGTTATATAGTTTTATTCCACCGGCTTTTTTCTTGATTTCTTTCACGTAGTGCTGATAAAACATGCGTATTGTAAGTCAGACCGTTTATTATTTTCTTACAATTTAAACATATTCGTGTCAGTTAGCGGAACCTGTCGCACTTTGCCTAATCATATTTGGAAAATTACATATTTCTCCCATAACAATAGCAACAAATATTTATATATTTATATGAATTTATGTTGCATGAGTCACAATATAAACTATTCTATATGATTTTTTTTTGTTACGAATATTATAAATATAATAATAAAATATATTTAAAAGTATCGATAAGAAAACAAACTGTTTGCAACAAAGCACCGAGTGACCTCACTTGTCACTCCCCTCCTACCGCCGGCGCCAGGTACTCGTATATGTGTGCCGTACGTACGGACGAGTAAAAACTGTAATTTGAATTAATTAATATATATATACAATATACATACTATCGTAAATGTGACCTCTCTATGAACTAAGCGCCTAGACATCCCTATCGTGTGACGTCACTACAGTCGAAATCAATGATTCTCAGTACAATGACTTTATTACGAGACTGCATGTAATGCATTTAAAACTCAATTAACCTTTTGACTCTTTCTATTTGAGATATACGTTTTAATTTAATTTTCCGCGTTGCGATAGTGATTTTATTGTACAATCTCTCCGCTCTGTACATTTCTGTTTTTTAGTTTAGATGTAGAACGGATGTGATATATGTAATAAGTAACGATTTGCCAATAGTAACTCCAAATGGGAATTGAACTCACAACCATTGCATACCGGGGCCAGTCGTGGCGCAGGGACGCAAAGTATGACTGTAGACGCGATTGGTTGTGGTCGTCTACGTCTCAACTTCTTCCTTCATTGATCCTCATAGATTAACATGTCAACTATATACATGTCATATTGTCTTCTGTACATAATTATGTATATAAAAAACCTTTTTTAATAATAATGCAAGGCGTCAATTAAAATTGACAAGAATATTGTTTTGTAGTAATAAAAAAATAAGTCATAAATAATTATAAATAAGTCTCTATATAAGAGTAAAGAAAACCTATTAAATAATTATGTATACGAGTATATTATAAAATTCGATTTCATAACAAACTTGAGGAAGTTGTATAGAGTTATTTATTAATTTTTAATATTTTTTTATAAATGGCACGTCTATAACGAGTTAATAGTTCCAATAATCAATGTGGGTTTGGAATTTAATTGCCATTTAAGTTTCTAATTGAACAAAGATTAACATATTTTTATGATATAATTATTATTATTATTATATCAGTGTAACGTTGTTCTAGAAATGCCTGCTAATTAGGATTAAACGTAAAATACTTATTCTTTATATATTACTATAAACACGACGATAGTGGGTTCAATCACTAGAAAAGTCTTATACTAAGATCACACATTATAAATGGCGGTCGATGGTCTCATATGTGTGAAAATTATATAATGTATCTTTCTAGCTTTGATATCTTACTATTTTATTTATAAATAAGATGAAAGGTACTTTAATTGGAATAAGTTTGATATTATATAACTATCTCAACATGTACATGTAGTATATAACAGGTATTAAGGTAGGCTTAAAGAATTTCCCGACTCATTATCGACTATACTCTATTACTGTATAAGCTGTATTTAATAATCTCAAACTTTCTACCTGTAATTATTTCGTAATAATCAAGCTTTAAAAGCTGTACCTACGAGTATTTCCCTTCAACTATTTTTCCTACTCGTCGAAATGAAATATTTAATATTTTCATTTCCATGCTCTGGGAACGAGGCAAAGCGCGGCGTTGAGATCCGCCACTCAACACACAATGTCTTCAGAATTGGCAGAAAGTGGGAATATTTAATCTGAAAACTTTTAAAAATAATAATTTATAAATATATTTTGCCCAAAAACAAAAATATATATAAAAAAATCACTCGCCATTATATTACACAATAATGAAATAAACTTTGCCACTTTTTGCAAATGAAAGAAGTTTATATATTTTATGCGAAGTACCTACTATTATAGATTTTTCTCCCGTGTACAATTTGAAGCTATAAATACCAGAAATAAAAAGTAACATCGATTGAACATATTTTTAAGATAAAAAATATAATTTCCATACATAAAAATAAATCGTACTTAAACATAAAAATAGCTTTTAAGGACTTACAATACGTTATTTATGTTTAAAACCATATTTTATTTTATTATATATAGCTATAGTTATTTTTAAACCAGTAATTGCATGCTATAAGACTTAATCTCAAGAACATACTGTAAAAAGAGACTCGTAAGGTTCTCAGCATAAATTGTTTTCTGATAAACAAGTATATACTCGTATGTATGTACCTACAGTGCCTACTATAAATAGGCGATAGCGTACGCAGCGATACGGCACATAGAGTTATGTTACATACAATCATTATTATTGCATGTTCAATTTATATATACAATGCTTTGTTTTTATTATTCTCTCTGAGTTATTTTTATTTCTATTGTGGGATAATAAACACAGATCTAGCAAATATGTCTAGTAATGTCTCCGTTCTCTGCTTTCTGGTCATTAAATCATCAATCAGTCTAACTAATTCGAACGCAACGTTGCGGGGTTCGATTCCCATCCGGACAAAGCACATTGTTGAGTTACGGCACTCAACACGCAATGTCTCGACTTTGATAAAGATGGGTCGGAAAGTGGAAATAGGAGTGTCTTAACAATAAGTTACCTCTGCCTACCCTGCTATATGCGGAATGTAGCGTGAAGTTAAAAAGAATAATAATTTATTACATTGTAGAAGCTTTAATAAAAACAGCATTCGTATCCCATAATAGATGTAATACCATATAAGGCTAAGGTCATGCATTCATTTAGCAGTCGTTTAAGCATGAACGGATTCGTTGGAAATGCCAGTGAATATGTAGTATTTGTGTACATATTTTCACAGCGTCTGATTGGAAACACAAAGGTTGAGGGTTCGATTCCCATTGGAGGGAATGAGTAATTAAATTTACTCGTCCTAGTAATTGGGCGGCAAATGGGGAGTGGTGCCTGTTTGTGTCTGTTAAATGCAGTATACAATATATGAATGAAAATGTATATAATATAACGGGTTATATTCACGCATCGCCTTTAATTGACTTGCATGTAGGGATGGATATGAACACTATTTCCAGTGATATTATTCAGCTTTCTAAGATTCAATCTTTATGCTATGTCCTGTACCACAGGGTGGGTAGGATAATCCTGGGAACCTAGTGAAGACACTCGTTTCCTCATTAAGACACTTTTCTACTTTTCGCTGAACTTTTGAGGCATTGCATTTTTATTGGCGGTACTAATGCGTTTTCGTGTTTGCCGTATTTTAATGTTTGCTGGATATGTCGCAGATCTTGTGGATTACATCGACACGATTAACTTCATGTAAATTACATAACAAGCTAGCTTAGGCTCGAGGAAAGCATCGATAAATGATCTATCAAACACAGAAAATAAATGTTAAATACTATCAAATAGTTCCTAAGATTAACGCGTTCAACCCAGCAAACTGATTCAAACTATCAGTTTAGCGGGGTTTAGAAGGAGTTATCTAGCGGGGTAGTACAGAGTACGGAGTGCCAAACGCTACGAGTTTCTACATACCTCAGGTATAAATTATATAGATTTATATTACAAATCAAATTAAGTATACACCTATATCATCTAAGTACGATGCATATGTAATAGCATATTTATAAATAAACGCATATCTTGAGTTGGATATTTTATATGTAAGTCCTAACAATTGCCTTGACCAACATTCTTAAGTCTCTTAAGTATTAGATACGTTTTACGTAGTTATTGAACTGTACGTGACTGTAACGCGACAGTTGTGGGTTCTATCCCCACTCGAGGAAGTGAAATATTTATTTACGTTCATATTTCCATTTGTTCATTCTGGTGTCGAGGCAAAGTGCGGCGTTAAGTTCAGCCTTCCAACCAACTCGACACGCAATGCCTCCAATATTCGGCAGAAAGTGGGGAACGGAGTGTCTTAACACTACCGTGCCTGGCCTGGGCAATTACAGGGCTCTTCACACCTGTTGTGTGCAGGATACAGTGTGAAGCTGACGAAAAAAATACGGAACCCTCGGTGGGCGATTCCGACTCGCACTTGACCGGTTTTTTCATTTATGCCATAAGATATAACATTGACAATGATTTGAATTATTTTTCTTAATTCAATACTAATAAATACAGTGAAATATTACAGCTATTTCTTGTAATCCTTTCCGATTTCTACGGAAATAAATCGACCTCCAGCATGGCCTTCTATACACAATTTTGTTGATGATAAAGTGCATGCGTTGTGTTAACTGTCGTGTGTATGTATGTGTATGTATACATATGTAGTTTAATATATTTTTTATTTAAAATATGATTAGTTTCACGCAGTATCCCGCATAAAGCAAGGCAAGCGGAGGAAATTTAGTGTTAAAACACTCCGTTCCGTCTTTCTTTAAATATTACGCGTTAAGTGGTGAAACACAAAGGAGCGTTTTGTCTTGTTACCTTAGCTAGGAAAGGGAATCACTAATTTCCTCGAGTGGGAACCAAATACATAACTGTCGCGATTACCTTCAATTATGCCGCTCTGACACGACAGCCTCAATTTTAAATATCGTTTAATTGTTTTTTTTTTAATTGTTAAAATTGGGGTCAATTTAACAAAATCTTTAAACGTAGCTATGTTTTTATACGATATCAAGAAATATACTTATATGTAAATTCACTTATATACAACATAAGGAAGGGTTAAATGATTGTAAAAATATGTAGACATTTTCATATCAAAGTATTTATTCAGTTGGTAGACTACTTACTTTTATTCTATTGTATTGTAAAGTATAATGCGAAATTACACATTTATCAACATGGTATGTAAAATGGAAGCGCAAGTTTCTAATTTTATGTATATATTTCTACATAAAACTAATTTAAGTGACCAAAATTGACGGAAAATGGCAGAACCGCACTGGCGGAGCGCTTTGCATTGTTACCAGAGCGATGAGAGGAAAATATAAACTATTTCATTCCCCCGAATAGGAATCGAACCCACATCCGTCACGTCTACAGTCATATAGTTGTGCCATGATAGCTTCGCCTGTATATAGATATCCTCTAGTATAGAAACGATTAACGACAATATACGAGTACTTAATAGGTTTTACAAAGAAACCATAAAATAAAATAAATATAAAAATAAAATAGGAAAATAAGTAATAATAATAAATTAATAATGAAATAAGTACCTATTACTTACCCGATGTTTTCAATAAAGTTATCTATTCTTATTATTCTTGGTATTCATTGATAATAAACTTAGATGTTAAGTATGTTAAAGTATTTGTCATAGGTTCTGAAAAATGTATGTAGGTACTTCTAACAAAAATACTGCAACTGTATGTAATATAATATTAAACATACTATTAATAATAATTATTTACAACATATCTAGTAATCTATATCATTTTTTTTATCTACTCACGAAATATAAACGTCACGCGTCACGAAATATAAGCAGGGAAAATCTCAAACGTAATAAATAATCTCACAGGGCTCTTCAGTTACCATTCATTTTAGATACCTACATTGCGATTACCTTCCGTCGTGGCGCAGAGGCACAAGAATGTGGAAAATGCCTTCGATTTCCCCAAGTGGGGAATCAAATATTTGATATTTTCATTTCCTTATTCTGGTAACGAGGCAAAATAATTAACAATAGGTTCCCAGGTTCCCTCTGCTTACCCTGCTATGTGCGGGACACAGCGTGAAACTAAAAAATACATGTGCCTACATTTTTTTACTACATAGATTTCTTCTAAAGATTGTAAGATTCTTACCAACTAAAACCACTCCGGTCACTGGTGTCCTCGATATTTTCTTTAAAAAAATCCTACTCTAATAATTTTCTTTTTATCTTAAGTCTAACGTAAGCGGGGAAATTAAAATATTTAAAAAATATAACATGTTTCCTTATCGAATCCATAACCATTTTGGCCCCAATTTGTGTGACACTTATAAATAATTTTGTTACGGTAACGACATGACAACCAGACACGCACGATAGTGAAAAATGAAGAAAGTTAAGCTAATTAATTACACATGATTGATAACGTTGTTTAAGTCTTTAATCCGTTGGAATTTTATAAAAATGTTAAGCAACGTTTTTTCCTTATTAACTAAATGCTAAACAGCATTTTAATTTTTATTTTATTTTTTTTCATTAAAAATTTTAAGATTTAGAATGCCTTTTTAAATGACTTTTTGTGTCGAGGCAAAGCGCGGCGTTGTGTTCCGCTACTCAACACGCAATGCCTTCAGAATTGCGCGGAAAGTGGGGAACAGTGTCTTAATACAAGGTTCCCTCTGTCTATATTGATGCTGACTATGCGGGATGCGGGTGAAGCTGACTGTAATAGAAATTTTCTTTACTTATTGTAAGGTTCATCTTATGAAAATAATATACTCCTAAAAATCCTTTGTCCAAGATGATTCCAATATGTTAGATATTATGCAATAACTATTGGAAAGTCACCAAAGACGTCAGTACTTATCTGAGATCCAACATTTAGATAAATCTGTCAATATTTTAGCTTAAATGGAATTATATCATTTGAGAACAACAAGATACTTCTTAGTCACCAAGTGAAGCAAGTGCGGCGGACCAACATGTCAGTTTTGCCGTTTGCGTTTGTAGATATGAACGTTGTTGTTGCTTTTTTATCATTTTCTAGACAAAATTTGCAATTATTATCTTATTTTATTTAATAACAAACTCTCTAAATCACCTTAAAATCTAAATATAAATACGTACGTACGTATTTATTATATTCATATAATTGTCTCGTAGTATCGCAAGATTGAATGAATTATTTACATATACCTGACAACTGATGGCATTTAGGCTAATTTTGTCTGATGACATAATCTCGTTCATACTTATAAAAACTTCTGGGCTAAAAGATTTAAGGAAGATCGTATTTATAACCCTAGATATCATTCATTACTTAAGGGTGATAAAAATAGAAACACTAATTAAAAAACCTTATTAAGCTAGTTTGTTGTATCAATTTAGCACCAGAGTGGGGGGTCATCAATAGAGCGAGACGGTACTTCACGCCAAAACACCGATTGGCTCTATATAGGGCCCAGGTTCGGCCACACATGGAGTACTGTTCTCATCTCTGGGCTGGTGCACCCCAGTATCAGCTTGACCCATTTGATCGCATACAACGTAGAGCTGTTCGAATCATTAAAGACCCAGTAAGCTGTGAAAGGCTTGACACTTTGGCTCTGCGTAGAGACGTCTCCTCGCTGTGCGTTCTCTATCGCATTTATCATGGTGAGTGTTCTGAAGAACTGTTTGACCTGTTACCTGCCGCCGAATTTTCTAACCGCACAGCACGTCACAAACTTAAATATCATCCACACCATCTGGATGCGTGGCACTCCACTACTGTGCGGTTTCGTAGAAATTTCCTTCCACGCGCCACCGAACTGTGGAATTGCCTACCCGCGGCAGTGTTTCCAGGTCGGTACGATATGGGTACCTTCAAAAAGCGCGTCTATCTCCACCTCAAAGGCCGGCAACGCACCTGTAGCTCCTCTGGTGCTGCACGGGGTCGTGGGCGGCGGTGATCATCATCAGGTGACCCGAACGCTCGTTTGCCTTGTCCTTTTTCCATAAAAAAAAA
>JAEBDU010000094.1:212698-266109 GCA_016802625.1 Heliconius numata
ATTTCTCTTACTTTTACTATCTGTAATCTGTTGGTGAGATATGATTCCAAAACTTTAAAAGCATTATCTTTAATTCCTATTTCACTTAGTTTTTTTAAAAGTAATTCGTGGCTCATAGTATCGAATGCCTTTTTTAAATCAATAAAAACACCCAGAGCAACCTGTTTCTTATCAATACAAAGTTTAATTTTTGTCACAATATCTATGGTTGCCGATAGAGTATTACTTTTTGGCCGAAATCCATATTGTTTATTATAACAGAAATTTTGACTATTTAAAAAAGATTCAAGACGTGTATATATAATTTTCTCAAAGATTTTCGACAAGACAGGGAGAACTGATATTGGTCGGTAGTTTCCCGGTTCCGTTCTATTACCAGATTTATATATTGGTGTTACTCTAGCTACTTTGAGGCAATCTGGAAAAGATCCTTCTTCCAAACATCTATTAATACAGGCTGTAAGTTCACTTAAAATTAAATATTTTATAGACTTTAGTGATTTTGCGCTTATTTGATCACAACCTGAACTAACATTACAGCTTAGATTATCTATGATTATGGCAACTTCTGCTTTGTTTGTTAGTTCAAATCGGCACAATGTCTTGATTGGTCGAATGGAATGTTCAGCTCCAGGTGGGCTGTTGTAGTGTGTATTGGGAATTTGATTAGCTAAATTTACGCCAATATTACACAAGTAAGTGTTAAAATACTCACAAATTTTATTCTTATCCGTTATTATTCCCTGGTCTGTTTGTAATTTGTTAGTTAGTGTCGTCGGTTTTAATTTGTTTGCAGAGAGGCTATTAAGGAGATCCCATATTTTTGTACGCTTTGAACGATCTGATATAATAAGATCTTTTATTATGCTGTATTTTTTCCATCACTTCATTTCTTTTCTTAATAAAGAGTTGTTCCTTTTTTTTACAGTTTGGACTTGTTTTGTGGTGTTTCCATAGTATATTTCTGTCATTTATTTCGTTAATAATTGTCTTACATATCCAATCTTGTCTCGGTGGGTTCATTATTTTAATTTTGTTTATTGTACTAGCTTTTATATTATTTAATATTTTTTCTTGAAATATGTTAAATGAGTTAAATTCATTCGTAATGGTATTTTCTAATGTATTATTATATAGCTTCTTATAATCTATAGCCTGGTAAGATACTTTTCGAGGTCGAGAAGATGTGAATTTTTTCACCTCTAAGTATATTTGCGTGTGATCTGATAGTGTAGAATCGATAACAGAAAAGTGGAATTTTGTTTCCTTTAGATTTGAGATTACATGATCTATAATTGTTTTCGTAGTGGGGGTCTCACATGTGAAATAGTCGTCATGGATATAGTTTATAAAGTTATATCCCTCTTCATGTATGGTGTCCTTGTATATAGTTGGATGTCGATCTGAGCTAAGCAGATTTAAATTTAAATCTCCAAAACTAATTGTTCTTTTTCTTTGATTTAACTGCATCGAATAAGTTTCCATAAATGTATTAAAATTGGCACTTTCCGGTTTTCTGTATATTGCGGCAATGTCTAAAGAAAAACTTGCTAAGTGAACCCATAAAAAGTGATTATCATTGGAGCAAACTGCCTCCATAAAATTATGTTTCAATTTATTATGGCAAAAGATTGAAACTCCACCACCTTTACTAGATTTCCTATAATTATAATAATGGGTATATCAGTATATGTTCAAAGTTAGTCTCTATTGTACTCGAGGTGTCTGGAGATTCTCAATTTTATTATCTTTTGCATTGTTCTTGTTAAGCATATTTGCGATATCTGATTTCATTGATAATTGTTCAGTTTTTAGGTCATTTGTACTCTTCTTAATATCGTTTATTTCGTTCTTAATGTCACCAATATCATTCGTTATTTTCTCTATGAATGCATTTTGACTATCGCGGAGCGTGGTCAAAATTCCCATAATTTGGGTAGTTTGTTTTCGTAATTCACTAATTTCTTCTTTGATCTGATAATTATCATCAATAAATTTACGCTTGTTACGATGTGTAATTTTAGGGGTTTCCGGAAATTCTTGCAACGGATCACAACTTGAAAGGTTTGGTTGAGAATCACTGCGACTGGAACTGAGGCCACTTCTAGTAGGTGATCTTAGAATGTTCATTGTAGATCTGTGGTAGTTACTGATGCAAAACGTTAGCTAAGAGCCTGTCTCTTTTTATCGAGGTGGTGAAGAGCTGTTACCTTTTGGCCGTTGTGCAGCTACTAGAGACTAAAATTGTCGTATGAACAGAGCTATACTTCAAGCGACTTTATTTCCAATGCGAATGCACGTATGATTCAGTTTAGTATTCAAATGTCGGTGAGATTAAAGTAAAAACAAGTAACACGTCCACTATGCGCAACACCCAACGGTGAACAGTTCACTATCATCGATCTTTCCTTTGAATAAATTATGTAGAAACTTCATGTCTAAGAGATCTCTACGGTTTGAAAGCAATTGCAATTTAAAGCTGCCAATTATGTCTTCATATCGTTCACTATGACTTAGACTCTATGACTTAGACTCTAAGTCTTAGAGTCTTAAACCTATAAACTAAATATTTAATAAATCTTTTTTGAACGCTTTCGAGCCTATCAGAATACTTCCAGTAAGCAGGAGACCACACCTGGCAGCAGTATTCAAGCTTACTACGAATTAAACTATTGTAAAGGCGTAGAATTGTTGCTGGTTTTTTAAAATCCCTTGATTGCCTAAAAATGAAGCCGAGTAACTTGAGGGAAGCTTTCACAACAGTGTTACGGTAACACTGTTGTGAAAGCTTCCCTCAAGTTCCCTCAAGTCAAGTAAAGCTCAAATCGCAATTTACTATCAAATATTATGCCAAGGTCCCTAACAGAGTCTGTTACATTAAGATTTTTACCTGAGATATGGTAGTAATTCATAATAGATCTTTTTTTCTTCGAAAATCTTATGAAGCTACATTTGCTTGGGTTGAGGACCATTCGATTTAAATCACACCATTCTACGAGTCTATCAAGACTGCCTTGTAAGGCCACCGCGTCAGATTCTTGTGTGATAGTTTTAGCATTTTTTTTTTCAATTTTAAGTCATCAGCAAACAAATAAAACTGACAATTTTCGAATATGTCTGCTATATCATTAATGAATAGCACAAAGAATAGAGGCCCCAAATTAGAGCCGTGCGGAACGCCAGAAGTAGCACTAAAAGACTCAGAGCTCTCACCATGTATCACTACTCTGCTATTACGATTAGACAGGTAAGATTTGCACCAATCAAGAAGAATACCAGATATACCAAAGCTTAATAATTTTCTAACTAGAATACCATGGTCTACCTTATCAAATGCCTTAGAGAAGTCCGTGTAAATTACGTCTACTTGTAGGTTTTTATTAACTGAATCGATAAGATATGAGACGTAATTACGCAAATTAGAATTAGTAGATTACTTTGGTATAAAGCCATATTGACGTGGATGCAGTAAGTTTTTAACATGATGAAATATGAAGGGGTGAACGATTGATTCAAAAACCTTTGACATAGTTGAGAGTATAGATATTGGTCTGTAGTTAGATATAAGTTCCTTTTTTCCATCTTTAAAAATCGGCACTATTCTTGCTTCCTTTCATATATCTGGAAACCGTCCCTGCACAAGTGAAGCATTATAAATTAAATGCAATGGAATTGATATTAAATCAACGCAATTAAATAGAAATACAGGGAGTATATTGTCAGGTCCAGAACTCTGTTTTAAATCAAGTCTTTTTATTTTATTTATTATGGTTTCCTGGGATATGTATATATTAGGCACTTCAGATAACTGATGTGAATCAAGTTTATCACCACATATGTCGACTATAGGATTAAAAACACTGGAAAAGTGCTCAGAAAATAGATTACAAGATTCTCTAAGGTCATTCGAATGCTTATTACCCAAATATATAGATGATGGGTACCTAGAGGAGTTTCGACGTTTATTAGAAATGTGAGTCCAAAAATATTTAGAATCAGTACCAATTTGATTTTCCAGAGTATGTATATATTTGGCATAACACGTTGTTATCAGTATTTCACAGTTATCTCGGAGATATTGAAATTCGATTAGGTCTAGGGGATTATTATAAATCTTGTATCTAGTATGAAACTTCTTTTTTTGCTTCAATAAATATATAAGATAGGAGTTAAACCAAACTGGATGATAATTGTTGTGCTTATTACTCTTAGGTACATAAAAGAAAAAAGAAAGAAAAGAAAATCAAGAGGCTATGAAGTTCCCAAAGAACATTTGACATATTAAAATCACCTGCTATAAGTGTGTATTTAGTGATACACTCATCCATCACTCGAATAAAGATGTATTATTTCATAAAGAATTTTTATAGAATCTGCTAATCATGTCGTTCACATTATCATACTTTAGGAGTTCATCTTCCCACGAAATCTCGCTCAGGGCTTTAGTTTTTGTATTATAATCACCCTTAAAATAGTTATTTTTTTGTATTTTTACATGAGGCGAATAGTGGGCAGGGGAAATAGAGATCTACATTTCTAATGGTGGATGGTGAGGGTCAACGTTTCGTATAGGATTAGTGCATTCCTTAATACTTGCTATTTAAGAGTTACAAATCACTAAGTCTAGAATTTTATCATTATTATTTTTGCCATAATTGAATTGCTTAAAATTATACAATTCCATAAAGTCTGACAGTAAATTGTGAATAGAACTGTTGCTGTTAATTAAGGGCAGGAGATATGAGCTGGGGCTATGAAGTTCCCAAAGAACATTTGACATATTAAAATCACCTGCTATAAGTGTGTATTTAGTGATACACTCATCCATCACTCGATTTGTGCTCTCAATAAATTTCCCTAACAAGTTAAGATTAAGAGGCACAGATTTTGATAAAACCATGTCCTTTCTCATTAGATATTTTTATTTTTACCCAAGGATCTTCGCATTCTGAGTTGCAGCTGAACCCTCTAGATGAAGTAAAGTTGTTTGAAACGGCGATAAGAATACCGCCACCAAGTGTTTTGATAATGCTATCTCTTCTGTACACAGTATATCTACTATCAAAAATTTCAGAGTCATAAATAGTACAATTTAACCACGTTTCGGTAAGAATAATGATATCAAAAGAACTATTCTGAATTTTGAGTGCAACATCTCTTACGTAGGATCTTAGGCCTCGGACGTTCTGATAATAACAAATGTTGTCGAAAATAATGCAGACATAACCCAACACATTATTAAAAATTTAATAAATATAACTATATTTAATAACTTTAAAGAATTATGATTAATTTAAACTGTTCAGAGTTTCAATATTTTTTACACACTTATGTTCAGATGAATCAGTTTTACGTACATATATACGTCCTGATTTAATCCATACATATTTATAGCCCTTTTCTTTGGCTTTTATACGAGTGGCTGCATGAAGAGACTTAAGTGACGGAGATAAATGTTCCATTACATAAACAGGCCTTCCTTCACCTGATATTCCTAAATGACTTGAGTTAAGCTTCTCGTTTCGGTCTTTTTGTTTCTTATTATAAAACATTGTCGATGCAAGAAAACCGTCTCGAATTCTAGGACTAGCAAATTTTACGAGAACAGAACGTGGCTTCGGATTCGTTTTATCCATTTTTGATATTCGGGTGCATAAGTGAATGTCTGTTTCGTTTAGTTTGAATTCCGTAACATTTGCTATTTGCTTCATCTTCTTTCTGATCTATGTTCGGGTAGACAATGGATTTCCAGGTTGCTAGCCCTCGAGTGGTGTTCCATTTGAGTTAGCCTAGAGTTAAGGTCGGAAACAGATTTTTTCAACTCACTGTTTACATTGTAATTTTCATACTTTAATGTTTAATATTTTTCTCTGCGTAAATAACTTGTTTGTTCTTTGCTCTGTTTAACAAAAGCATCGAGCTACCTCCTTTGATGCTCAGTATATGCTCAATAAACGTAGATCTGATAAATTTTGTCAAATAATATTGCGTAATAGAGCCTTTTCAAATCGACAACATTAACACATTTACATATCACGCACTTAAGCATATATGGATATCACACAAATTCCAAATGTAACGTTTATTGTACTTTAAAATTTTATTATTATTATTTTTTTTCGTGGTTTTGAATTTATTTATTTTTTTTCTTTATTTTTCTCATTTATATAATTATGTAATTAAACTTGTTATAACTTTTGAAACGACGCTTGTGAGGCGGGCGTTGATAATTGTGACACAGTTTCATCCTACTGTAGTTATTTATTATCGTCTTAAATTGTTTTTGTAATGCACAAAATTTTTTTTTATATAAATAAATATTATTAAATATTATTATTATTAAACTTCTAATACAGAATAAAATCTAGAAAATTGTGGCAGTGGGAGTTGTCTCAGTTTTGATTACACTAAGTTAGGGACGTTAGGAGTGATTACGTATTATAATTATAAGAACAATTCTTTCAGACCTAAATGCATTAAAAACTATCAGCATACACGGACAAGTTCTTGCTAGCGAATTTTTATTTTATATTTTTTAATAGTTTTTATTAGTTGAATAGTTTTCATTTACTTTGCAAAAAACGTAGATATTCGTACAAAAAGATGGGCGGCATAGTTCTTTCTACGGATACGGACAGCGTTGTCAAATCAAACAAGCAGAGGACGAAGAGAGAGAGAGAGAGAGAGTTCATTGAAATGTATTTTTCAATATAATTAATAAAAAAATATCCGCAATAATGGTTATTATATTAAGGAAACATGATGTATATGTATGTATTAATACCTTATAGTAGATCGATATTTGTAAACATTTACTTAATTAGATAATTTAGTTGTTTTAAAAGGGTTATTTAACTAAATATTATTATTTATAAAATAAATTTTGCGAAGACTCAATATTATGGATTATTATTTTACTTGAAAAATAAGAATGATTTCATCTTTAAATAGTTTTCTGCGTGTACTTAATATGATTAAAATCATCATTTAACAGGTGAACAATTAGAATAAACATTGATTTTAAGATTGACCTTCTATTATATAATATTTTACTTTAAAACATAAGGCAGACCGCGCAATTCATCGTCTATTCTCATAGTCAAACGGAACCGGAATAAAATATTTCAAACGCTGGCAACCCCTGTTTGCGGCAGGAATTTTCCAGGCAACCCTGTTTTATAGTGTTCAGTAAAAAATAAGCTTTAATTTGATATATAATTCATTAAAAAAACACATGAGTGCAAATTATTAACATTTAGTGACATGTTTAAACCAGGCAACCCTAGACTTGCGGCAGACTGAGAGCTGGCAACCCTTAATTTTCCAATTCCTTATGCGATTATCTTTCAAATGATGTGCGATTCATATAAAAAACGTGCAATTTTCTCCAAAAATGAGTTACGAAAAAATGTAATTAAAGGTGATTGCGGCAGGATTCTTCCAGGCAACTCAGGTGTAATCTGTTCTACTAATCATGTATTATTCATTAATATAGGTTTAATTAAGAAAACTGATATTTGCAGGTTTCAACGGTGGGATCTCAGGTTATTATATGTTTTTCATTAAACCTTTTTTTATTTTCCATAGGACAAATAATCAAATGTTTCCTTTTACTCCTCTTTATATTTACTCAATCAAATAAATACTGAGAATTTTAAACAAAGCCAAAGTATTTATATTGTATATAATGTTATCAACACTGCTCTTAGTGGCGCAGTCCAGTATTCCAATCGAACCGAAACAAGTCAATATTATTGTTATGATCAATTTATACACGGATTGGCACGTTTCGTTCTGAATTTATAGATTTTTGTTCTAAATGTGATGTTTCTATCGTAAATCTTAAGCAGCTGGTCGTGTGTTCATGTCCATATTGAGGGAATCTAACATTTATATTAAAATTTTGAATATCTGGTAAAAATAGTTTTTATTAAGGCAGGCATAGGCATGTAAAGACACTATTCTCCGCTTTCCATCTAAATAAGACGAGACATTATGTTATTGGAGCGGAGAAGTGAAAATAATTCGTTTTCGCGTAAAGAAAATGTTATATTAAGATCGATCTCAGAATTGAGAGTAGAGTTTATAGATTTGAATCTTATGTAAAGTCCCAATCTTCGTTCCCATTAAGATACTTCCGATCCGTACTTTCCACCGATTTCTGGAAGCATTGTGTGTTTACCCATCTTAATTATTTGTTTATTTAATTTATTGTTATGCTTGCTTTTGATTTTATTATCCAAGCATATCTAAGCAATATAAGTTCATTATAGATAAGTTATATACTCCAGACTACTAAGAAATATTAGTTTATAATTCTAGAAGTAATCCCCTATCTATATGATAAAGTGCGACGTTAAGTTCCATTAGGTACTTACCACTTAGTAACTCTAAATAAAGGTACAAGACAGTGGACAATTAAGTGACTCATCACTGTAATAAAAAATTCTACATAGATAACAGATAACGACTGGACCCTTTGATAGTGTCAGTGATTGTTGATTTTCATTTATCATATTATTATCGTAAGTGAAGCTTATAGCGTGACTTGGCTAATACATTTAAAGTTACGGCTTTTTAATGCAAGTCATTAAAATGTTGTGAAAGGTAGTTTGTAAGCTAGCACCCTATTTTTCTTTGTTTTTGACGTTTTAATTTACATACATTATATTCTCCACTTTGCACCTATTTACTAGGAAGATCTCTCTCTCTCTCGCCGCATTCTTTAATCCTTTTTACGACCATAGCCCGTTATAGGTACTACACGTACAAGTACGTACAGTACGGTCAACGAGTAGTGGCCGTCTAAAGAAAATATAGGGTTTTATAAGTATAGGTTAAGTATACATTTTTCTAATTTTAGTTTATTATCTTCTCGAGTTAACCATATAAAAAAAATCAGAAAAACTAACTTCTGTGCCTCACGACTTGATGAGCGCACTGTACTAATTGTAAGGTAGCTCTAGTTTTAGAAAAATTAACTCGGCGTCCTACTTTAAAACATAACGTGAAACTTTTCTCTTTGAAATAGTTTTTTCTTTTGAAAAGTCAGCGCTTAAAAGTGCATAGTTGCGATTAATGCGCTATTACAAACGTGACCCAGATGCATCTGACGGTGCAGTATTCATACTTCTATACTCATCTATTTTAATAATTATTATATTCTATTCTGATAATTATTACAATAGAATATAATATATAGGGAACCTAATGTTAAAACACTCTGTTACCCACTTTCCACTGATTTTTTTCCAGGTACGACGGCAATTATTCTCGAAAGGTTTAAATAGTTTAAAGTTAAGAGGGTTAGCTTCATAAATATCAAAATCTATTTAGAAAAAATACGATATTGATTTTCTGAGGCATATTTATGAGCCGCTCTCAAATCTGAGATCGATCTTGAGATGTCGTTTACTTTCATAGATTATAATTTATGAATGTAAATTGCATCTCAGGATAGCCCTCAAGGTCGATCTCAGAGTTGAGACCGGTTTATAACTACGGATCTGAATAAGCTATAAGTAGAAAGCAGAACGATATTATCATTTGTATGTTTGCTTATTCTATCGTATACAGACGATACGTAAACAAACATAAAATATCGATTGTTTATATATCATAAACATACATAATTATATATACGTAGTCTTTATGTAATAAGAAAATTAATGGCCATCTAATATACTCGTAATTAATGAGATGTTAAGTATTTTGTTTGTAAACATCCCGTCGTACTTGTGTTTCGTAAGTTATAACGGCCAATGTTGTAGTCACGTTGCTTGGCAAGGGAAGGGTAATTAATTGTGGGAGCAGGATTTAGGTTCCCAGGTCAAGTTTATTGTTTGTTTGTTTTACTTTTAACACACACTTGCAATATACTTGCAAGGTACCTAGAGGGAACCTAGTGTTAAAACTTTCAGTTCCCCAAAATTTTCGAGACTATACGTGTTGTACGCGTAAATTTAACGGCTCGCCTTGTCTTGTTACCAGTGATTACGAAAATATAATGACATGTTCCGAGTAGAAATCGAAATCTCAACCGTCGCCGTTTACAGTCAGACGCTGTGCCACTGCGCCAAGACGACCTCGTAAGAAATGTATTAGATTTTTTTTTATCACAAAATCAACATTGTTTTCTTCCTACTGTACTATGACGTAGTTTTATCTCTCGCTTCTATTTATAGACAGTCCAGTTGGGTCAACTTAGATAATGTATACATGCAATTATAGCACTCTTCTTAGTGATATCGAATTAACATCTATTAAAGTAGAACGATTTTTTGCCTTATCTTGTTCTATATATAATGACTATTTTAGCGTAACAAATTGTTATATGTCGTGGTTTTATAGGTATAATATCGAAAACAGATCCAATTTCAACGTAAATAAAGATTAATTTCACGCGTCGTTTATATAATTTATGCAATTGTTTTATTTACATCACTGAAATTTCCAACTTTTGCTCCTTGAGAGATATTGTTTTTAGGCGACGCGACGGCATAACAGCGAAGCTTAATTTTTATACAAAGCGTGTTGAGTGGCGAAACCCAACGCCGTGAATAGTCATATTATCAAAGCGAGAAAATGAAAATAATTAATTTCCCCGAGTGCAACAACTGTCACGTTTACGTCTTCCTCTGCGTCACGTCGTACCACCTTATCTCCTATTCTTATTTTAATAATATAATATTATTAATTAAGATTATTATTATGTAAATGAGATGTAATTTATTATTACAAAACAACATATTTAACGTATGTACGTACTCGTAATCACGTAACGAAGGTTATGTAGTATTAATAAACGTCATTAAACCAAAACTGGTATACTCTTAAAAGCATTTTCGTAAACTTATTAAGGTAAGGTAGGTATATTATAAGTTATTTAGATCTTTATGAGCTATTTTGAAAAGTGGTTCCTAGATGCACAAGCACAAGGGTGGTAATGTAAACGCGACAGGTTGTGGTTTCGATTCCCATTCGTGGAAATGAAATATATTCTTTTTTCTCGCTCCGGTCACGGAGCAAAGCGCTGGATTGTGTTCCGCCAATCAATAAACGGTAGTGTTTTAATGGAAACGGAGTATTTTAATATATAACGATAACGTGCATGATACAGCGTGAAGCTATACAATATATATATACTAATAATATCATACAAAATGTACAAAAATATATAATATATTTACTTATCAACGTACTGTGCCATCCATATAAATATATTTAAAACAAGTACCAACGTATATGTACGAGTATATTATGTGGATTTAACACGCGACACGTCCGACCTTAAAACGTTAGATATTCACTTTCTAACTAGTTTGTTTACTTCGATATCGGTATTCGGTGTCGGACCTAAGGTTAGTGATACACATGTATTTCTTTGTTGTACGAGTATATGTTGTGTCTATTTATAGTTTATAAATTATTATAGGCTATGATGATGATCATGATGATAGGTGGCGCTGTGGAAACAGACTGTTAACGGGACGGTTGTGGTTTTGATCCCCGCTCCGGGCAATTAGTTATTTTCATTGCCCCGCTTTGATACGGCCAATGTGTCATACACAATTCTGAGTTTTCGTTTATATATAGCACAGTGAACAGGCAGACGGAACCTTTCATTGACGCTTCCATTCCCTTTCCATTTTCTCTACATCTCTTAGTTATTCTCATATAATCACATGAGCAAAGCCACACAGTGCACATTTTATACTAGTTTAAGCAACAAAATTACTATTTATTTATTGCAGTATTGTAAATAAAAGCATGTAGCAGGATTTAAAGTAAAAAATAAATGACTAAGTCTGAAATATTATAAATCAAAGTAGGTTATTTTATTATTTTTCAATATAATTTAAAGGGGTAATCCCCGGAATATTAGTGCAACAATGACTTTTTCATTGTAATTATATATTACTACTTATATTTACGTATAACAGATACGAGTAGGTACATATATAATTTATTATCAGTTGTTTTTCTCCGACTCAGTGTATAAAAAGATTATGCAATTATGCCATTACATTACACACACGATTTACATATAGATTATTGTTGAATATAAAATACAAAATTAAATTATTTGTGTATGTATGGATGTTTTATTAATATTCGAAATAAAAAAAATATGCTTTTTTATAACATTTTGCATTTAAATGATCTTGTGACGTAGAAATTTATTAAATATATTATAATAATGTGTATTTTAGTTTGACTATGCAAAAAGCGAGGTTGGGTTTCGTAAAAAGTATTTAAATTATGGATCGGAGGCCGTAGTGTCACAAGCGTGTGGCGCGACAGATGTGAGCTCGACTGCTGGGTTCCCAGGTTCCCTCTGTCTACCATAAATACGGATTACAGCATGAAGTTAAAAATATCATATTTGATTATAATATCCAACATTAATCTAAATTACACCTGATAAAGTATCGTAAATTGCAAGTGTGTGTACCAAAAGTCAACGCAAGGACTTACGCAAGGGCGATGTCTCATTTTCTCAAAAATATCTCATCGACAAGAACTTGACGTTATAACTTGTTATTTAAGTTTAATTGTTTGATATTCTGTTCATCCAAGGTTGACTTGAAATTAATGTTTTTTTTGCTTTTTTTTGGGACTCACTTAAAAAAATGCTGATTAGTGGAGTTTTAGTGTTTTGTATAATATAATATTTAGGTCAATAATTATGTGAATAAGAATATTTCTTGCACATTGTTATCTTTACTTAACACTTAAACTATCATTTTTAAATTTTCTAAGATTTCTTAAAGTTTTTTTTTTAATTACTGTTATTTTTAAATTTAAAGTTATAAATATCATTATTGTACATCTATGTACATAAGTCGATTTTATAATGCCTAAAAAAGGAGTAGTGTGTACTTTATTTCTTCAGACAAACATTTGTGGTAGATAAACAGAGATTAACAGTAGATATGTTTGTTTTATAAACAGTTGTAAAGCAACCGGAAGTATGATGTTCTTGTAGTAAGATTTACGACTGGCTTCTAAGTCGAGATATATTAGTTCCTGTCTAATGAGTAGATATAATATATTTTTCTTGTTATACATTTCGTTCTCCGTTTTCCGCCGGTATTCGAGACATTGCGGCGTTGAGTAACAGAACTCAACTCAGAAGGGAGAAATGAAAGTAATTCATTCTCATATTTTTCAATTTCAATGGCGTTAATAACCTATTTAAAAGGTCGTAAAACAAATTCGGAATTGTTATGATTATATTACTTAATCGTAGGTCCATTTTACTATGCTAAAATATCTTATTGAATTAAAGAACTTATTGATGAAACAAATTTAAACAAAACATCAAGTTTCTTACATAATAGCTTGTTTTATATTCTTGTTTACTGCAAGTTGTATGGAGAAAAGGTGGAACCTTAAACGAGTAGTCTAGTACCAGTTCTTTGAATGTTCAACAATATTTATTTTTAAATGAAAGTTTACCCTGTCGTTTTGTGGTCCTTAAATCTTCATAAATATTTTTTTAAAGTATCAAAATATGGCAATTGATTCGTAATTTTTCTTTAATACTGAAAGTAGATTCTTTATACATGCAGAGAAATTATATTCAACAAAACTTTCGAAAGTAACTAGTATTATAACATTTTTTGTTTTTAAATATGTTACTGCAAATCTCGTAGCAAAAAAGTTTGAAACGTTTATTAAAATGAAAAAGAAAGCCTCGCCTTGTCGAGTTCCGTCTAGTTTTCTAGAGGCTTGCTACTAAGTAAACATATCGGAGTACCATATTTTTATACTTACACGAAATAGCAGCTCAGACACATTATAACTTTGAGAAAAATATTTTATAAATAAGTACGGTATAACTTGTATTTGTTAACCGACTTCTGTAAGAAAAGGAGGTTATCAATACGACTGTATTTTTTTTTCTTTATTGAAAATATCTGTGATATTAATTTTAAAGAATATATGTATATTTTTGAATTCAGTGAATCGTTAAACATAAAATTTTGTCTTAAGAACTGAAAAGAAATCTACGTAAACAAACAATCGTCACTGTAAAATATGTAGTTATACGCATAGACAAAGTGCAGCGTTAGGTTTCGCCATTAGAATCGCCTCGCACCGCGTTTTGGAACCACGATAAATCAATGTGCTTCCTAAAGATACTGCATGATACATGTATACTTTTAATTTTTTAGCTTTACGCTGTATCCCGCACTTATAGGGAGGGAGAACCTGCTGTTAAGACACTCCGCTTCCGTCCCCCTACTATACTTGCAATGCTTAAATATTAAAATAATCTACACAAACATGTCTTAAGTCTACACAAGACAAATCCGGAGCAGCAAGGTGTCCATTTATAGCTTAAGTAGCGCCGTTTGTCGCAGCTCGCGGCCTTCTACGTAGTGTAGAACATTTATAACTTGTCCGGCCTTTCGTTTTTTGTCTCTTTTATGCAATATTCCCTTTTTTAAAAGAATTCCTTTATGATAGGAATTCGTAAGTGATAGTTGTTTAGTATTTTCTCTTTTCTTCTATAAATGAGATGATCATCGGTTTAAATTGACTTTTTTAGACCAATTTAAATTCCTCTCACGGAAAGATTTTTGTTGTTGATTGTCTGGTTAGGTTAAACAATACATTTATGCACCGAATTTTAGAACAAATAGACTTAGCTTACGTTTACTAGGTTCTCCATGCCTGCAGCTAACAGAAGATTCGTGAAGAAAATGCGTAGTATTATAATTTCATTAATTACTTAAATAGACAGTAGGTAGGTACTCTACCCATAGACAATTTATTTCTTCAACGTTTTATTAAATAGTAGGTGAACGTCAAGCAAGAAAAAGTATACAACATGATGTTCAATTAACAAACTGTTATGAAGTGTCACAACGTCTGCCAACTTATTAATTTCCCATGAGGCAAGTCGGTTCGAAGCTATTACATACTAGTATATATATAAAGCTACTAGTAAGGCTATGTATTGATTGATAGGCTAGGGCTAAAGCTGGCCCGTAACTCTTGAATAGTGGTATTTTTTTAACAACATTAAATGTTTCACATGTAATGGCCATTGTGGTGCAGTTACACAAGGCCTGACTGTAAATGCGACGATTGTGAATTCGATTCCCAATGAGGAAATTGAATAATTTACCTTTACTGTCTGGTGGTGACAAAAAAACAAAACACTGTGTTGAGTTCCGATCCTTTTTACTTTTATATTGGAAAAGTCTCATAGTGACTCTTGAATTTCTTATCATAGAAGCCTGCATTCCGAGTCAATAGTAGCATGTACATATGTAAGATATGATTACAAAATATTTTGAATTTCAACCCAAGAATTCATTTTTGGGTTGAAATTAAACAAAATAAATTATTAAAATGACCATAGGTACAAATATCTACATACGTATAATATCTAAAGACATTATTTTAGCAGCAAGCTCCGGGCGGACCGGCGCGGCGCCGTGGCGTCTTGCCAACGCGCCAAACCAACCTCGACTAACATATGTATAAGCTTTCATACTTCTTTACGTATTTTTGTTTTTTTTATTATAATAGTCAGAGAGTTCATAGAGTTCACGAAGTTCTTTTTTTTTCTGATTCACTCTGTATGCCGCATATAGCAAAGTGGGCAAAGGCACATAGTGTTAAGACAGTCCGTTCACTACTTTCCGCTGATTTCGAGGCATTGCGTGATGAACTGCGGAACTCAATGCTGCCCTTTTACCTTAATACCAGAGCGAATGGAAATATTTATCATGTTATTCCCCCGAATAGGAATCGGACTCACAACAGTCGCGTTTCAGTAACACGTGTGTGCCCCTACGCTTTTACCATAAAGTTTAAAAAGTTTACTCAGATTAAAACTCACAAAATTATTTGTCTTTTATACTATATTTTATTGTTATCACGTGTTGGCGGCGGATTTTAACGCCGTGACTAACAAGCTTTTATATTTCGCATATTTCTTAACATTTATTGTCACATTTTAATAGGTATTATCTAAACGACTAACATTTGCTTTTAGAAAGGAAGTATCATTTTTGTTTCCGTAATACCACGGCGTAAATAAGGCATTTAGTGTCAATCAAGTTATAGAATACATAGTATTGTTTATATACCTATATAAAACTCTTCTATTACTTAGTGACTGACAGACAAAGAAAAACAGCCGTAACTATACTGAAACTTGATATCTCCATATTGTTATTTATTGGGGGAATGGTTATATTAATATTATTTTTATTTTCCCTTACCGGTAGACGATGCGCGGCGTTGAGTTGCGCCATTCATACATTTTCTCGGAATGTATTAACTAGGATCATATTTTTTATTTAAAGAGCAGTAATAGTTGTTGTTTTTTTTAAGTCTCAAGTGAAACTGTCAATATTATTATAAAACCAGATGGTTGAGCTTTATTTGTTATATTTGAAAACAATAAACGCGCAAACAGTCACTTCCGGATACCGGACACAAAGAATCTAAAGATAAAGCAAATCGAAGATTCGAGAAACCTCACCAGTCTGTAACAGTACTGTGTACATTTCCTATTCAACTAAACAAACTTCTATTTATAGTTAGACACGTTTTTACATCGTAAAGCGTACAGCGGGACAGCGTAAAGCTTAAAAAAAAAGATTTATTACTTTTAAAAATGTTTTAGAACCATTTCATATATATTATTCATATCATTTTAATACAATAATGTGTACGGAACTTTTAAAATGCTTTATAGTGTAAAAACTGTTGTGTAATCTGTTGTAGTAAACTTAATGTTAAAAAATATATTTCTGGAATAAAAAATATCTAAAATAATATTTATTATATATGATTGAGATTGAGTGTATCATGTACTCGTATGTGATTGTAGTGGGTTTAAAAATACAGTATAGCTTAGAAAATAATTTCTCTAATATATAATGTCTTCATAATAGTAACATTTATAGAAAATACGAAACGCGAAATATGAACCTCACTAAGTTCCCTTTGAGAAAAAAAGTCTAAATAATTTATATTAGTATTCTTGTAAATTCTAGCGAGATAACCACCACTCAGCAATGTCTCGTTATTGAGAGAAAAACGGAGGATGGATCATCTTGACACTAGATTAATAGGCCGTGCTGGACTCCACCACTTGACCTCTCCCTGAAACCCTCGCCACTCACTTAGCTGGAGGACATCCTACATTATCATCATCGTCAGTCAGTCAGTCATCAGTGACAAATATGACTGTCATAATAACAACATTATTACTTAAAGGAAGTGTAACTACATATCTCTTTTCCGAAGTCATTCCGTTTCCTGCGTATACAATAACTCACTATAGCTACATGCATTCGCTATCTAATAACACATTATACATACGTATGTATATCGTTACACTTACAGACGGTTCTATAGGAAATTGTAATTTTAGTGCGTGTTTTTACAACAGTCACGTGCATTCTAGCCATGAACTAGATACCTCCCTGCTGTTTGTTAATGTTTCTAGATAATGTGGATTGACAAATTGTAACAAATTTTTTTTATCGTTTGTTTTGATAATAAAATACCATTTTGTCTACATATAATGGGGTCCTTCTGGCGCATCGTCTGCCTTGAATCGCGATGGTTGTAGCTTTATTTCCCACTTTTTATTTCCTCCGTCTGGCAACAAGAGCGGTGTTGAGATGTGGGATAAAGCATAAAGTATGTACTACTACTTTTGCCGTCGAAGCGTCGTTGCTGAAATTAAGTTTTCTGATATTTTGTATCGTTTACTTTGAAAGAAAATAATTTAAAGTAAGAATAATGTCTCTACAGCCATTTAAAGATAACTTCTGGGCGGCCACAACTCTTGGACCGTATCAGTTACCTGTTCACATTTGCCCAGTATACTCGCACTACTTTCAGAACATGAGAATACATGTTAATAATCTATGTTAATATCATAATTGATGTATATTTTCTCGTGGTGCAGTTAAGAAGCGTCTGACTATCCACTACATCAACTAGCTATAATATGAGAGTTTGAATGAAACTGATCTGGTTAGGTAATTATACATCCAAAGTCGTTTCAGTCTACCAATCCACAAGTATTTATAAATATGACCTTAGACATAGACTTTAATAATTAGGTTCGCCCTGCTTGCCATATTTTTCCATTTTTGGTAATAATTATGTCAACAATTTAGCATCCTCTGCCAATTTTCTGTGTTCAACAACATATTTCAGAACATTTCACTATGTTGGCAGTAATCCCGACTACTTAAGAATCGGCAATGAAATACATTCCAATATTAACTTACAGTATCTTAATTATTTTAGATAAATCCAGAAAATTAACTTTCTTTGGATTTTTAAAAGAAAAAAAGACGAGCTTATAACTCAAGCTATCAACGTCCTAAAAATTTATTCGATGCCCAAAATAGAATAAATTTTTTAATTGCTATTCGATAAAAGAGAAATTAAATCGCTTTTTTTTAATTTTCGCTGTTCACTGTGCTAACAATGGGGAACGAACTGTATTAGCTAGGATCCTTCTGCCTCTATTACGTGTCTATTCGACATTTCCAACTAATGGACACATATAGTAAAAAGTTAAATTTACTCATTAATTGTCTTAAACTTATAACGTGTCATGAGGCCAGTCGTGGCTCTGGAGCACAATCGTGCGATTATAAATGCAACAGGTGGTGAGTTCGATTTGAATCCGAGAAAATTAAACCTGTGTTCAGTTCTGCCACTCAATATGCAATGTCTCCAGAATTTGGCGGAAAGTGGGGAACAGAAGTCTTGTCATACCATTGCCTACTCTTCTATGTGCGAGATATTGTGTGAAACTAAAAAAAATAACATGAATATATTCTACGTATCCTATAGGTATATCAAATTATTTATCAACATGTTTTAGGTGCATAACAATAAACATGCTTCCTGGACCTGAGTCAAGATCTACATTTTGACGATAACCTTTCCCACTACGTTTTATATAAACGTAAAAAGAGTGATTCATATATCTTTATTATAATGATGTCTAGTTATAACTATATCAACTTCTTCTTCTTCCTGGCATTGGCTCTCATGTCCTGCATCACGACATGCAACCAGCGCTTCCTAGGGCTTATGACTATATCAACTTCTTCTTTCTGGCATTAATCCCGGCTATTACCAGGGTTTGCCTTCCTACTCAACCTACTCCAAGTTGCACGGTCTTTTGCTCTCATGTCCTGCATCACGACATGCAACCAGCGCTTCCTTGGGCTTATGACTATGTCAACTATGTAACTATTATTTATATTTTGTACATGGTTGTACATATTATGTTTGATTACCACTCAATATTTAACCATATTGTTAATCTTCAAACATATATAGGTAACTTCAGTGAAAAAACATAGACTTTTGAATTAAGCTTTACAACTATACCCCTCGAAATATCATTACCATGCCAAGACCTTATTAAAAAAGAGACTAAAAGAAAAAGCTAGGTAGAAGTTTGTCCAGTCGTCCATAAACAACCTTGTTGACCTATCCAATCTACAACTATAATTTCGCCTCTTCTTGATTTGGTCGTATAACATGAATAATAATCATTATTTATCTTAAAGAGAAGCATATATCTCACAGTCGCATCCGTCCGATTTGATATATTATGTAGGTACTATATATAAATATAAAGTACTAACAACAATAACATTATGCTCTGTTTACCACATGTGGGGCGCGAGACAATAGCGTCTGAGCGCTTGTCTGGGACCAACGGTACTGATTAATTTAAATATGACTTTTGTATGTATATAAAAATACTTGTTTGTATATAGAAATTAGTAAATAAGGAATTGAATTTGTGATGCTGTTGTCAGTATTTTCTTCTGCTGCATTTTGAAGATCAAATATCTTTAATTTATTATCATTTAAAAAGATAAGAAACTACTTAGTGTTCCATGGACTCACCATGCCCATCACGTCCCAGATTGAGGTTCAGAGCAGAACAGTGTCTGATACTTACATTTCAAGTGTAGGTTTAAAGAAATCTAAATGCACATTAACGCTCACCTTCACAGTCCAGACTTCTCTCTCTCCTTAACCAAATTCGAAATAACTTCTACTAGACTTCTACTAGATAACTTCAAGGCACGTTCTAGAAATACAATTGATAGTTTCTGAAAAGCTAAGATCACTTTTAAATGTCATCGAGTCATTCTCTGTCTAAAATGTACCAACGTCCGAAGACAGTTTTTTTTTTTCATCCGTAATATCACACCCTTTACTTTTACACATACCTGTCTTTATAGTAATCTTATGTTAAATGATTGCGTAGCCGGTCGTCTGGTTTATTTATAAACGAGTTCATTTTAGTTTCGAGCGTAGTACATTTTTGTTTTTGTTCCAAATACCTTACCTTAAATGTTGTTACAGCTTTAACGAATAAAATTTTATTACCTAACTGAATGTTCTATTCTATTTACATTTTTTTCGTTCAAGCTAATGTTTTTCCGTTGTATTGATATATAAAGGTAATAGAATGAACCCAATTATCCGTTTTGACAAAAAAATTGATAACACGTCTACAACTCTCGAAAAATCCAAATGCAAGATTTATTGCACCTCGGGTGCAATAAATACCCACCATATCGGTATGGAGAGTATGTTTATTGAAAATATAAGACGACAGGTTTTAACTTCGACATTAAACTTGTATTCAAAATATATTTGCACTTTGAAAGTTTCTTCGCTTCTTCATCAGCGCCTTGGCCTAGCCTAGCGCTCCTTCTCTAACATATAAACCAGCTTAAGATGCCTATACGTAAAACGTCTGTAGGTAAGGACGTCGTGGCCGAGCGGCACACCATCTGACTGAAGACGTGAAGGTTGTGGATTCGTTTCCAATCTGGAATGAATTATTTTCATTTCCTCGCAATGGTAACAAGAAGAAAGAGCGTGACATGGAGTCCTGCCACTCAACACGCAATGCGTCTACAATTGGGCAGTCCATGGAGAACCTGCTGTAGGCAGAATCAGAAAAAGTATGATTTTTTTTCTGGATTCTAGATGCTTAGATATTACGACTAACATTAGTCTATTTACATCGCAGATACGAGAATATTTTGTTAAAATTATATACATTGTTAGTATATAATGTAAACATAATAAATTGTCCGTTGTCTGTATTGGAACGCATATAGACAATAGTTGCCAATACTCTGAATGTCATATTCGTGTTAAACCAATTAATCTAATTAGCATACCTTTGTGTTTATATCTGTTTATATGTACCATACTAATATTTCCTGGCACCAGGTAGGTGCTGTTTTTATTATATATTTCTAGGTTGGGTTTATTTCAAAAACGTTTTCTACGTCTATTTTTTTAGCTTCTTTATAGGAATAGCGTATATCCCACACATAGCAAGATAGGCAGATGGAACCTGGGAACCCAGTCCTTGGACATTCCGTTCCCACTCCACTACTTAACGCCGTGCAATAGAATGATACGGCATATATATTCAGCTGTAGCAACATATACAATATGCCTTGCACTTGCAATAGGCCTTGCACAAATGCATCGTTCAAACCAATGTACGAGTATATTCTTGTCTCGTCGTTGTTCAGTAAACAATGGATGTTTGTGCGGAATATAATTTATGTAACGCTTTGAATACCAAAACGATTTATTATTAGCTCATGTTTATAATAAAAAAAGGTTTCTTTCTTTTTTTTTCCTAATTTCACGCTGACAAAGTGACAAAGCATTGATGGCAGAAAGAACCCAGTGTTTAAACTCTTCGTTCCTCACCCACTGCCCAATTTTCTAGATATTGCGTGTGTATGTATTACTTTCTATGAATTTCAACCAGCCGTTCGCTTTAAAATTGCTGCGTGCTACCTATATATATATTTATGTCTTTATTGTTCTTTTTAACATTTGTCTCAGTTCATACAGGGTGAGTCATATTGAACTTTCCGGTTTTGGAAGGACGTTGCACGAAGAAGGGAAGGAGTAGAAGGGTGGGGATGGTGTCATTAGACGCGCCATGACATGCAGTTTTAGTGTGAGCAATGGCTTGGTCGGGACAACATCGTGCGTTCGTAGTTGAAGAGTTTATTAAAAATGGCGGCTCCGTGATCACAACACAGCGTGCGTTCCGTTTACATTTTGCTATTGGTCGACGTGATCCCATTCCCACTGGACCAACAATCAGAAATTGGGTATCAAATTTTAGAGCAACATCATCAGCATTAAAAACAAGACCACAAGGCCGAATTAGGACGTCAACGTCAGCGGAAAACGTGGATAGAGTGCGGGCTTCAATTCAACAATCCCCTCGGCGTTCTGTTCGGAAACATGCCGCTTCACTAGGATTATCTTTCAGTAGTGTCCGCAGAATACTGCATAGAGACCTTAAATTTCACCCATACAAGATTCAGGTAGTGCAAGAATTAACAGTTAGAGACTTAGACACACGAACAAATTTATGCCGCGACATTCAGCAGATCCCCCGCACTGCTGTTTTGATCTTCAGTGATGAGGCACATTTTCACCTCGCCGGAACTGTCAACAAACAGAATTTTCGATACTGGGCTGAGAATAACCCACGAAACCTACACGAACGACCACTTCACAGCCCTCGAGTGACAGTGTGGTGCGCTATTGCAGAGTTTGGTGTGTGGGGTCCCTATTTTTTTGAAGAAGATGGTCAAGTCGTCACAGTTACCTCTGCTCGGTATTGCGACATGCTTGAAACTTTTCTGAAACCGAAATTGGAGGAATTAACGCAGAATCATGACAACGATAACATCTGGTTCCAACAAGATGGTGCTACAGCCCATACATCCAGGCGTTCAATGGAAATCCTGCGACAAATGTTTCCCGGTCATCTCATTTCTTTGCGAGGTGACGTTGGGTGGCCGCCGAGATCACCTGATTTAACCCCCTGCGATTTCTTTCTCTGGGGTTACCTGAAGGAAAAGGTGTACACGCATCGTCCCCGAACCATCGATGAACTGAAGGCTGCAATCACGGAAGAAATCAATGCTATTCCGCTGAATATGACTCGACGAGTAATGGACAACTTCCGGGAAAGGCTTCAGCAGTGTGTGGTCAATGGAGGTAGACATTTACAGGATATCATTTTTAAAACCAACTAAATTAAAACTGCATGTTATGTGCTTTCAAACAATAAAATAATTTTTACTGCATGTCGCTTTGTTTTTAATACACACCTTATTGAAATCGGAAAGTTCAATATGACTCATCCTGTATAATTGGAACTCATAAATTTTTAGGACGACTTCTAATGATATTTTTTATACACTCTCGTCTACGTCTCATTATGTTTTATTAGTTTTAAATGCAATTATTGTACCACAACGAAAATACTTAAATCATTCCTGACACTAATGACGTAAATTGCTTCAAAATACGTCATATTTTTGGTTAACTAGATAACACATTTAGGTTTACTTGAAAAATTTTGTAATTGGTGACTAAAATGACTACTTAACAGGAAAACGATTGTTTGGTTTATTGTTTGTAATAAATTTATTTAGGTATGTCAACAGAAAGTTCCAGTTAAATAAAATCATCATTGTAATCATTATAAGCTTATGGTGAAAACGGCGGTTGTGAAATATACAATACTAGTGTCTGTTGGCGACTACACTTGATTTAGAGAAGATACTTCCGTTTATCATATCATATAATTCCAGTCACTCAACACGCAATGCCTGGAAACACTCGGCTGAAAGTGGCGTATACAACGTAAAACTGAAAAAAAAAAAACATCTAATCGTACTTCAATGAGAAACAAAGATGTTTTTCTAATATGTAAACATTTCAAATAATATGCAGATCATAGAAAACGAAGGTTCTTCTTTTGAAAAATTGTATACACACTACATACTCGTACATGTAGCATTATCAAAAATAAATAATTGCGTACGATTGAAACAAAATACCGTTGAGTTTATGATACCGGTTTTACTGAAGTATGAGGCTTTAATTGAAGATTGAAGTTGTAGAAAAACTATACATTTAAGCAAATGTAATTAAATAAATTGAAACTAATATATACAATTTATTATTAAATCAATTAAAATATTCGATGGCTATCTCGAGGTTCATATGAGTATTGGGTGACAAACAAAGCATGTGTGGTGCTCGGGAGTCAGGCGCCGTGACGCAGGCGGCGCCAGTCACTGGATTGGTTCGCTATAATTCATATTTTTTATACTTTATTTTGTTAGTATGCTAATTGCTCATAAAAATGAAGAAGACTATTTCAGTTTATATATTATTTTCTTTTCTGTTTCCTTTTCGTTTAAGTGGTGGAACTCAACGGCGACTTTACTTTACACGAGGGAGAAAATAAAAGTATTTCGATCCCCCAAGAGGGAGTAGAACCCACAACCGTTTCGTTTACAGACTCAGTGCCGTTGTGCCACAATGACCTCAATTATTTTTTAAATAATACAATAGTATGTAATGGGATATATTAGCCAGTATCATATGCCAAATAGAACAAGTGATCTATGAAGTGTTAAGGCGGAGCGTACATTTGATGCGTGACCGTGAGCTGTCGACGCGATACTTCCTGATATTTCGATGTTTATATAAGCATTTAGTAGTAAAACTAAATTATTATTAATGTAAACTTCCGAGTTCCGAAATTGTTATTGTGAGAACTGCATTTAATTTTATTTATTTTTTTAACATTTTATTCACACATTTTATTTCTGACGGAGTAGCCAAAGAGAACGCAGTGCCAAACGCTACGGTTTCTGCATATCTCTTTCGTCTCGTCCACTGTCGTCAACCTCTTCATACATGACCTCCAGGATGATCCCATACTTTTTACATATAGTGTATTCTCGAAGGCCTTCCAGTCACAATTGTTTCATTAGTCTTTTTTTGCCATTCTTTGATCCCATTTATTCGATGTGCCCAAACAAAATTTTTTTTTTTACAATAGTTTTTTTTTTATTTTATGCAGACAGGGATAGATATACACAAATATAAAAACAAATTTAGAATTTAGAATCCTCTGCGCCATGACGGTCTCTCGGTCTCTCTAACCTATCCAGGATCTGTACCATAAATTGAGTAAATCCATATAATTATCGTAAACAGCAGATAATTGCAAAATAGGTGGGTTCGTAAAATTATCTAAGACATTTTCATTATGCCAATATATTTGAATGTAAATTAAATTGAATTACTCTAGTATCTATTTAGGTCGATAGCTCGTAAATACCGTCAACTATCTAAGTGCTTGTACCTGTTGAAAGTGTTAAAATGAGTTTAATATTCATTTTTGGTCGTGCCATTATTGTATGAAGATAGTTTTTCTTCTTTTGTCATGTCATATGAAAAAGACGAAAGATATACAGCTTCACGCTGTATCCCGCATGTAGCAGAGTAGGTAGAGGGAGTCTGGTGTTAAGACACTCCGCTTCCCCACTTTCTGAATGGATATACAAAATATACACCAAACAATTATCTTGATCTTTTACACCTTACTGTATAAACATTTTATTTCCATATTGGCTCAAATAAATAAAATTCTCGCGCAAGACGTCAATAGAATTTCTTCCCATTTTTTTTAATTGATTGAATTTCCCTTTTTTCAATAAAAACATGTACGTTTACCTCGTTTAACTGTCACTTGATAATTCTAAAAAATCACTGCACTCAATTAATTTATAGCGTTTGTAAATCATAATTCATTTATGTCTGACATCATTCATTAACGCAATGGCATGTACATGCTATGTGTAAGATTGGTATAAAAATAGTTGTGTCTTTTATTATTATTTAGCTTGGCTTGACACCTTATCTTAGCAACAGTTTAGTGACAAGACGCTCCGCTTTCCGTTCCTGCTCAAATTTGAGGCATTGTATGTCACACATCTAGAGCTGTTACTATAAACGACGTCACCTATAAAAAGAGAACAAAAGAAATAAATAAAACTAAATGTATGTCCTATCTCATATTAAAAATAGTATATTGTATCTAGAACATTAATAAAACATGTCCTTGTAAACAATTGTAACGGCCAAAACCTTATCCAATGAGGCCAATGTTCTCATAAATTACAATTTGCAAGATAAATTTTTCCAACGTGCTTCTTTTGTAGCTTTATGGCTTGTATTATTTATTCATGACATTTGCGAAGGGAAGATTATAAAAATAAATATTTCTTCACAATTCGCGTGACGACTGTGGATTCGATTTCTACTCGGGGAAATTTTTAATTTTTATTACGCAATTTCGGTTTCGATTTCGATTTCGGGAAATGAACAAAGAAAGTTACTTATTTACTTAAACTGTCATTGTGAAATTTCAGTTTTAATTTTATGTTCTATAATTTTCTATAACTAATAGAAATACCATTCAAGACTGCACATTTCGAATGAGTTGGCATTAGTTTATGACTTTGGCAAGAAATAGGCAAATCAATAACACTAAAAGCACTAGACGCGTAGAATAGTATATTCAATAACTTTACAGATATTATTATGATAGTCGGAATGAAATATCGCACCCTTAGAATGAAAAGGACCTAACTCAAAATTATTTAGTTATGGAGTTTTCAATATCACCAGTTTGGATTAACAATGAATGTTAATCGCATTTAAAAAATGTGTTACATATCTCATTATATGCATTATATTACATTAGTTATAGAAAATTATAGAACTTTGCTTCTCCTGAAACTTTTTAAATAGTACAAATACGTCATTGTTACACGGAATGGGCGAAATATTATCTTTACGGTTCTACCAGAATTACGTCAAAGGTATAATTTGCAGTTTATTAGAATGGGTAACAAGACGAACTTTCACTTAGGTTAGACTAATCGGTTATACAAATTAAAGCCGCAAGCGAATCTTGCACTTCCTTAAAGAAAACGCTTTATATAACAATAAGGCTATTTGTAAAATCAGCTTCACTCTGTTTTTGTACCTAAAGATTTAAATAAAGAAATGTTAGTATATTAGTATTTAGTAATTATAGAAATTAAATATTTAATGTCTACCTCCTCGCTTTGGTAAAACACATAAAAACTTACTAACTCAAGTAAACTTTCGATATAGCTTACTCATGCATCATTGCGTAACTTAACCTAACTTCTTCTTTCCGACACTAATCCTGACGTTTGCCAGGGTCTGCCATTCTGCATAATCTACCCCACTTTGCACGGTCTTCAACGTCCTCTAACATTGCGTATACCTAACTATCACGCAGTCTTTGGAAATGCTAAAATATTTTTTTGTTGAAAATTGTAACATACTTACCAACCAATACAATCAATTTTTAATTGTTAATACAAGCGCAATGGTGTATAATCGATTAACCTCTTTCAAACGCTATTAGCAATTAAACTCGTTTTCATGGTGTAAGTAATTATAAACTTCGTTTTGTATTATTCTAACATTGTCGATATTTTAAAGAATGTGGTTTCAATTATTGGTGTAGATATAGGAGGGGCCGGGTGGTCTGTACCTCAGATTTGTCTAAAATTAAGAAAATTGGGCGCTATTTGGGCAACCAAGCGTTGAATGCCGAATCTCAACGATACGTTGCAGTACAAAAGCAGGAAATAATAATTATTCATCCCCCCGAATGCGTATCGACCTCTCAACCATCTCGCTTCGTCTTTTCGTTCAAACGATGTCTCGAGGTATATTTATTTAAAGATAAAATTTATTTTATGCATGCATTGAAACGTCTAATAAAATTATCATGATATTCTAAGAAACTTATTATTATTCTTAACGCTTCCCAAGTAAGGAGACATAATGGAATTAAATAAGCTCGGGATTGAATTTATGAGATCAGCGCCATATAATCCGTTTTGCTTCACTAGGCATTCTAACGTCGTAGATTTTTTTCTTTTAAAAAAATCTATTTTATAGATATTACACAGATATCCACACCACTGTTGAGTGCTGAACACTACACGAGGAAATGAAAGGAATTCATACTTCCGAATGAGTGGGAATCGACGCAATGTATCGAAAATTAGACGAAAAGATGATAACGGAGTGTCTTAACACTAGGTCCCCGCTGTCTACCCCCTATATGCGGGATACAGTATATGGCGTGAATCATTACAAGTGACCTGTGACTCAGTAGCGAAGGACAGTGTTGTTATAAATGAGCTTACCATTTTAAATGAAGCTAACCTTGGCGTTTATATGTATGTATGTATGAGTCATATTCTGTAGATGAATCAAACTTGTGTGCACATGTTGCCCTTTTTTGTTTATCTCTTGAAAGCTGCGTATCTTGGCCTTTAATGTTTATTTATAACTAGCGATTTGCTTATACTTTTGATAGTACCTAGGTCCTGTAGGCTTTAATATACTGAGGCAGTATCGGGATGTAAAAGCGACGATTTTGAGATCGATTCCCGAATTATTTGCATCTCACTACTCTGATAACAACACAAAGCGCAGAAGTTAGTTCCGCCTCTAAACAGGCAACCTATCGAAAGTTGGGCGGTGCGTGAGGAACGCACTGTGTTAACACTGGGTTCCCTCTGCCTACCACGCTTTATGTGCAATACAGCATAAAGTTAAGAAAATGGATATAAAAAAAACTGTTGTTTTCTTTATAACCACCCACAACGAACATTTACGCCATGACAGCTTTTTAAAAATACTTTAAACATACATATATTTCTAATAACTACTTTGATCGTCTACATCGCATTTATCAATGTAATACTCACGTATAAATACTTATATTGTGGCAAACAAATCAATGTCAAGAGCGGGTGCCATCGTTTGACGTAATTTTACGACTTCTGTAAGCACCACGCCCCCATTTCTTTCTGCGGCTAATTTTAAAAAGCGGTCAGGTATAAGTTTTTTTTATAAAAAGAGAGAAAAAAAATGTTAAGAACATTTTACATTCCTTTTCTACTTTTATGCAAGTCTGTCCGTAAATGTGTTAGTTGTGAGCTCGATCCCCATTCAGGGGAACGAATAATTTTCATTTGCTCGCTCTTGTAGACAAAGCCGGGCGGTGAGTTTAGCCACTCAATATAAAAATTGAGTGGTGCAAGAGAACTAAATATGTTATCCGTCAGTTTATCACTATCTTACCTCAACCTATCCTGCTATATGGGGGATACAGCGTGAAGCTTTAAATATTCTACGTCAAATCATAATAGTTAATATTAAATACTTCTATACTGTTGGTTACTATAATATTAGACTATAGTAGGTCTCTACGCTTCAATAAGTCGACCTCAATGTCAAATAGAGGTCAGGTCTTAAGGAACGACGCTGTAAATAGAATATATAAAAATAATATACTATAAATTATTATGTATCTCTCGACATTGCCTATATTTATTGTATATAAAATAGGAACATATATTATGGATAATTAATAACGTAGGAACTCCGTTTAGTTAATATTAATAATAAATAATTTGGTTTAGTAGTTCAGTACCAGTTCTTGGGATCAAACCTTAATATAATTATCGTATTTAAAATCTTACACTGACCCACTAAAATATATTATATATATACTATATACTCGAATCAAATATATACTATATACTCGAAAAAATAAAATATTTAATATTTTCATTTCCTCGCTCTGGTAATAAGGCAAAGCGTGGCGTTGAGTTCCACCATTCAAAGTTCGAAACGGAAGCGTCTCATTGGGCCGTGTCTTAACACTGGGCTTCCAGGTTCCCTCTGTCTACCCTGACGCGGGAGACAGCATAGAGCTAAAAAAAATGCATAGGAAATTGGAAAGTTTGATCGCTTGAACGTTCCTATCTCCGGAAATACTATTTCGATTTTATAAGATCCTTTTGTGTTGAATAGTCTATTTATCAAGATAAACTGTATACTATATAGAACATTACGTTATTCGTTTTGCTATAACCCACTGTACCTGATCAGAGTTACCTTGGCCGACTTATTCTTAGAATGTGTTCTATGTCATACATAACCCTTAGTTTTTTTCTTTTTCATCTCAAGGCTGAAACTGCAGTTAAGCGCTAGTATAATATAATATCTTAATGTTTGCATCGACTGGATATCGAACACCTTACAACGTTAAAAGTACATTAAACGTGTTTTGAAGTAATAAGTTATTTTTGTATGAGGAAATTTCCCAGCGGCTTTAATAGGTTATATTTCTGTACATAACCATAAATAATAATTACTAAAAGACAAGAAGAGTCAAGGAAGTTTTACATTATGGAGTTGTTGACATCGCTTATCAGTCACGACCTTAGAACGAACGTTGACCTACTGCAGTGTGACCTTACCAGTCAACACTAATAAAAGAACTTATATAATTTGAGGGGGTGAGGTGGGCAGGGGTGCAAGGGTGTAAATGTAATGCGATGATTGTTAGTTCGATCCCCACTCGAGATAATGAATTATTATTTATTCATATTTTCATTCCTCGATTTTCGATTCTTCGCTATGGCACCAAGGCGGTCTGGCGTTGATTTCCGCCATTCAACACGCAATGCCTCGAAAAATTCTGTGGAAAGTGGAGAACGAACTTTCTTAACACTAGGTTCCCTCTGCCTACCTTGCCGTATACGTTATACAGCGTGTATCAGATTATTTTTAAATATAATGATGATTATTTTGATGCACCGTCGTGGTACAGAAGTATTTTTTGTTCGTTGCTCCAGGGCACATTGAGTGTGGTACTAGGTACAGCTACTACCCTACACAATCTGAAGCAATCATCCATTTGATACCAAAGGAATATTCCATACGATCTGAGCTGCAACGTTCGTTACCCAAAGGAAAAAACAAATTACTAAATTAGTATTAGTAAATGATAGCTGACACTGGACGCGGGTGAAAATACCTCCAGCCTTGACGTTATGAATTAAATTGGATAACAGCTGTTCTGATATTTTTCTATTTGAGCCCACAATCTGTACCGTGCATCTTTCAGCATATTGACTAAGGGGTCTTTAGGGCAGAGGGAGCCTAGTGTTAAGACACTCCACTCTCCACTCCAATAAAAAAAATTAACTTGTAGTGCTTAAATATGATATAAAATTATTTATGTACCTACAGATAAAATATCTAATATAAGAATTGAATAGTAAAATGGACTGCATTCACATTGTCAACGCGAGTTCATTGCAGTTTATATGGATCAATAACGATCTGAATACGAGATATGACGTATATAACTATTTATATAATATTTATTTTGCTTATTATAGGTATTTGTATTATTTTTGTAGTTTTATTAGCGAATGAGGGAAAGTGAAGTGTTAAACTATGTTGTTCTCTGTTTTCTGTTTATAAGGCCACAAGCGAGCGACTGTAAAAACGAATCGCCCTCAAGTGAATGAAATATTTAATGTAACGATTCAAAGCGCGGCGTTGAGTTCCGCCACTCAACACGCATTGCCTCCAGGACTTGTTGGAAAGTAAGGAACGAAACTATCGTTATGAATCTTAACACTAGGTTCCTAGATTCCCTCTTCCTGCCCTGCTATGTGCGGAATACATACAGCGTTGAAGCTCAAAAAAAAGTATGAAACTCTTTTGTTACTGAGTAAGAGACAGAAAACGCAGAGCCAAAACTAAAGTAACTTGCGTAAAACGCTAAAATTTGATAGTGAGGGTAGTTTGATAAAACTAGTGCCTTTGGGGAGTGCCGGGGAACACTACAAGAGAATTTGTAGCGAAACCAGAACGACTAATAGTTTCAACATAAAATACAAAATATAAAACTATTTCAGTATCTATATTTAAATCGTACTGACGTTAGTACTTTTGTTTTTCGATTAATACAAATTCCTCGTGACCAGGGGCTCGGCTATCTGCAAATAGCGTACATTCATAGGACGAACGTAACGTTAGATTTATATTCTAATAAAAAGTTATATATACTCGTCACGTGAAGAGTGGAGTGTCGTCATTGCGCAGTCGACACTTGTACAGGATCGTGGGTTCGAATTCCATTCGAGGTAAATATTATTTACAACTTGTTAGACAAAGGTTATGAATTCAGTTCTGACTCAGAAACTCAATGATTCTCGTTTCTTTTTTATAATCTTTTCCTATTTCAGGAAATGTAGAAAGTATTTATGTAAATTTCAAAAATATATCTATTAATTAACTGTTTTCATAAGAGGATTATAAGTTTAAATTTAAATGTTAAAAATTATACAACAATATTACAATTTATTATTGTGTTGTTTTTTCTTAACTTATGTTCCTGAGTGTTAGATAAAGAAATATGAAGCAAGCATGAAAGAATTTAAATTAGTCTATTTTTCAGCGTTTTACCTTATTTTAAAATAAATTACTCTATTTACTTACTCATACATTCTTTCTATAAATGCGCAATTTTCTAGTTTTCACAAATGCGTAGCACTACGTATCATTAGTTTGTTTTTGTGTTTTGTAGGTGCACGATGTATATCGCATATAGCTGGGTAGGCATTTGCCTACCAATGACTCCAGGTGCCCGGTGGAACTTAGTACTTGGACACTCCGTTCCCCTACTAAGCGCCCAATTTTCGAGACATTGTGTGTTGAGAGACGGAATTAAACGCCGCCCTTTATTTTAGTTTAATATTAAATAAACGTAATTTAAGCAGCATCTTTGACAGAAAGCATTTTATATTTAAGTTCGTCGCTCCATGGTCTAATGTGATGACGTGTCTGCTATTTCTGTCTAGACTCAATCGCTTCGTGACATATCAAATTATCAAGAGCAGATGAAGTTGCTATACTACAGATAGTTTCTTTTGTATATTAAAATAATACATGATATATTATTAAAAATATATTTTCGTCTATTTATTTAAATAAAAATAATACGTGCTTGAATTATGCATATATGTATATAGAAGTTATGTTTTACATGTTTTTTTTCTTATCAATTACCGTATCACTCTGGTCTTAACTTTCTGCAAAATGATACTACGGTCATCCAGTGACTCTGACTATCAAACAATCTATACTAATAATATAAATCACAAAAGTTTGGTTCCTCACGCTAATCTCATCAACTGGTTCAATTTGAAAAAATAACTTTGTTTGTTGAATTTCCATTTCTTTAGGAAAGAAATGAAAAGACCCATTTCTCTAGGAAAAGTAATATTATATCACGTTTAACCACTGTACCTGCAGTTGGAGTTATCTAGAGCACTTAGAATGTCACATATATCATAAATAAGTCTTAAAATCCCACTAGACCACGCGTCACGCGCGCCGCTGGTAAAAATCAGAAACGTGTAACGCAACTAATCCATTATATTATCATATAAAAACATGAAAGTAAACACATTCATCACACACAAAAGAATACATTAATATTATAAAAATATATAAATAATTTGGTACATAGATCATTAGTGAAAGAGGCCAGTCATCAGCTCATCCTCACGAAGCTGAGCTTTCGTTCCTTCATTACAATATACGGTACAATGGAGATTGCGTTGAAAATGTGACCCAATTTTCTGAGCCATCGAGTTCAAATTACTGTATATTGCGTGTTACACGCCGATATGGAGCTAGGCGTACTAGTCTCGTTTAGTGGTTTTGTTCGCGAAATTATAATTTAGAAATGTATGCTATATAGATGGCAGGTTCTGTCCAACAGTGAGAATTAGGTAACAATACATATTTTTAATAGCTTCGCGTTGTATTTGGCGTATAGCAGAGTTGGCAAACGAAACCTATTGTCAAGACACTCCGTTGTCATCCACCGCTCAATTTTCGAGACATTACGTGTTGAGTGTTGGAATTCAACGTAATTGTGTCCATAGTAATATTTTAAAAACAAACATACATTTTACGTAATCTCATATCTACATATATCCAATGAATATCTCGATGATTGTATATTAATGTTGCCGTTTCATTCATCTCTAATAGAAGCGTTTTACCACCATTATACATGTTAGAGTCATTAGAGTTTCCGCTACGTAGCGGTTTTTGAAGAAAACAATTTATTATATTATCTGTGCCACTTGAAATGCTAAAATCTATTTTTAATCTGTTGTGAGTGTGCGTGATAGACCATGTCGTAGCCATAGAGAGAATGCAGAGGATCTTTTTCTTCACCAAACGAATGATATGTAAAATCAATGTAATGTACGTAAATTACTAACTCAGTTAAGTTAGTAACCTTTGCGTATTTTGTGTATAATAGCAATTTAGTTTCAATTATTAATTTTACCTAAAAAAATACAAAAGCAGGAAACTATTAGCGATTGAAGGGCATTCAAAAACACGCAAAAAGTGTGTCCATTGTCCACAAAATAAATTTACACAGAGAATTGGATTTTTTCTTGTGTGACACAAAAACCGATGGTAAACAATAGGTGTTATATTTAAACTATCGGGTGACTGCGTACCGACATTTTATGTTTTACAATGTTTTTATATTTTAAGAATTTGGTGGTAAATTGAAGATTTAACGTAATTTATGATTAGATTTCTATTTTAATTTTACATATTTAAATAAAACTAGCGTGCCTGAATCATTGACTGAAAATGCTTGAAAACTGAATGTACTGAACGCAGAAAAATGAAATTTAACATGTAGGTTGTCTAGGTAGCTACTTTGGCCAACAAAAGAGTGTTTCCTCAAATTACAGGAACAGAACAAGATATTTTTTACGTTTTATGTTGTAAAAATCCCGCATACGAAATTGTAAGCTTACAACACGTAAATCTACAAACTTAGAAATTAGTGATAAGTTAAACAATGATTTTCTTATAGATTGTATAAGTATAAAAAATAATATTTTTCTAATTTACTGCTTCAGAAATAATTCAGAAAATAAATAAATTTCTCTATTGGTTTTAAATGTAGGTATACCACACCTTATATTTTTTCATAATTCTTTTTCTTGCACTACAAAATAAAAATCTCCCACACTAGGTGTGTGTATAAAGATAAACCCAATAATGTAATGAAATTTTGATCAATTTCATTTTCCCAACTGATATTACATTGTTCTCCACGAGCGCGTCGCCATTTGTGCCGTAATCGAAATTTACTTGAGCGTTCAAATTAAATTTTACTTTCATTTCATAAATTAGATTTGTTATATTAAAAATATTTTATTATTTACATTAAGTATTAAGTATTCTTTTTTAATTTTAATACATTGATAAATAATTTTAGTGGCCTAAGGAAATTTTTTAACCGTTTATCGTAATCTTAAATCTATAGATATGTATTCATATTATATCATTTGTTTCCAGGTCGTCGCCCGTCGTTCGGATCTCAAGCTCATAGTGACATCAGCCACAATGGACTCTTCGAAGTTTTCATCTTTCTTTGGGAATGTACCCACTTTCACAATCCCCGGGAGAACGTTTCCCGTTGAGACGTTCTACGCGAAAAATGTATGCGAAGATTATGTAGACGGTGCTGTAAAGCAGGTAAGTTATAATAGCTATAGGAGTTTATTAGCTTCACGCTGTATCCCGCGCATAGTAGGATAGGCAGAGGGAACCTGGGAACCTAGTATTAAGACACTCCGTTTCCCATTTCCCGCAGAATTCTGGAGACATTGGGTGTTGAACGGTGGAACTCAATGTTGCGCTTTGCCTCGATACCAGAGCGAGGAGATATAAAATATTCAATATTTCATATTATTATAGGAATTGATCGATGGATAGTGGATTCAATTTTTATTTAAATAATATGGGCACATAGCAGACAGAGCATAGTGTTAAGACAATCCGTTCTCCGTTTTCCACCTAATTCTTGTACATTGTGTATTGAGTGGTGGAGTAGCGGTAATTGTAATGTTGATAAAACTGTGTTTACAAAAATGTAGTTACTGACAATTGTTTTAGTTAATTCACTTTTCTTTATAAGATTGCAATGTCGATTATAGAATATCGTAGTCGATGCAAACCGAGACAAATATTTAAAATTAATTTCACACCGAGGCCTACCTCGCTAGCAGATGACTGTCTATCTTTAGAACTTCAATATTATGTTCTAAAACAACTTAGTTAAGATGGAAACTCCTGTAACCATCATTTTAGAGCATTTTGCAAGTCTAGCTCAAGTCAATGAACTGTATGGATTGCTTCGTAAAGTGTTTCATAACTTTGTGCATATTTCTATGTAAATTTATAAATATTGGTATTTTTTAAGACATTGCGTATTGAATGACGGAACTTATCACGCATTACTATGACCTAGTAGCATTTCCTAACTGTTACTGAAAAATATTTTAAACTATATCTATATATTTAAACTAAAAGCCTCCTTCATTAATTTATATGACAGCGTAGTAAGGTTGGGCTTAATAGCCCTCCCTATAAAGTGGACAAACACACGTCCCCACATATGTACATATATTGTAAACCTAATTTACGTAAATGGGAACATTGATGTAGCCATTAGCGAATTGTTTTAATGTTTACAATTAGTCACTGTAATCTAGAAAAAACTTAAGGGGTCCCTAGTGACGTTTGTAGCTACAAATTCATCCTATTCGCTAGTACGTACCAATTACTTTTGTTTGCCATTACTACTCTATTGCAAATAAAAATATTATTTTTTAACTATACGAGTATGTATATGTTTTTGTTTATCCAATAATTTATGAATCGTTTATTTATTTTTTTGTTTAAAAGAGCGTACTTCTCCATAGTCCTATTACTCAGTCAAGTCAAAATCTGATAATGAGTCCCATGGAAGAATAAGCGATGGAAATCTATCGACGATCTCAAATTTTATAGAAAAGCTTAGATAGACCATCAGACGTACTCCAATAATGATTGATCTTAAATAGGAAATAGCTATATCATTATTATCAGCTTCGCGTTGTATCTATAAGTATATATAAGTATTTATAATTTAACTTTTATTTTTCAGCTTAACGCTGTATATGTATGAGGAAATGAAAATATTTCCTCCAGTAGGAACCTACAACCAGTCACGCTTACAGTCACACATTACACTTAATAAGTACTTTTTAATTATATTACATTTTAAATATAATTTTTTACAATTTAGTTTTGCTTAAGTTATAGTTTCGATGTAGGCATAGTATTTCAATAGAACTATTTTAATGGCTTCAAACACAAAACTGCTTCTCCCTAAGACAAAAGTATTCCACTGTGAGGAACAATGATAACGACTATAATAATCTTATAATTATAAAATCTAATGCATTGTCTCGTAATTGCTAACATAGTACAAATATAATGCATAATAAAGTTTACGATACGCACGACGCACGTGTCACGTGTCACGTACATGACAGTTGACACGCGACAACCATTCGTGGTTCACCGCTAACTGCGATATGGCTCATATTTTTAGATTTTAACTAGATTTTTCTATGCCTTTATTTATAGAATAATATTATATAGTATATAGAAGAGGATATACACGTTGGTTTCGGGTTCGATTTTCACACGGACGTTTAAAAAATGTCCGTTTTTCCTATTTGTTTCACCTTAGACAAAGTGCGGAGTGAGTTTCACTATTTGACTCACCCCTCGATGGGCGATTTTTCCGTATCAATTTCATGATCGTAGATGAAAATATAGAATGTGACTTATAAAGGTTGACAAACTTAAATTTGCGGATGTGGACAACTAATTTTGTATAGAATTACATACAAAGATGTATGTAGGTCCACACCATAGTTTCTGATTTCACTGAACCCTAAAACCGAAGAGTCCCCTGCATTCGAATAAAGTACTTCTATTATCGCATTATTATTGCCGCAAGATTGAAAAGAAATATATCAATATGTATTGTACCATAAATAAACTTCTATTTCTACATGTGGGACCTTTGGTAGTGCAAAAATGCGTCTTTTCTTACGCTCATAGACATTGATTAATCTTAAATTGTCTTTAAATTGGCCGAAAAATATTAAAGTACCTTTGTAAAAAGCCTCTTGAAGCGTGACTTTGACTTCCTCTATTCAACACGCAATATCCAGAAAATTAGAATTAGGAAAGAGGAGAACTGAATAGCTTAATCAAACCAAGTCACTCAGTTCCCCATTTTATACTCCCTCTGTCTAACCTACTATATGCGGGATACAGCGTGAAGGTAGAAAAAAAACTCATCTTATAATAAGGCAGCGCGTAAAATCTACATTCCTCCTTATATGCAAATATTTATTTTGCGATAGGAAATCTTAAAAGGAAAATTTTACTTGCTGACGGTGACATTGCTCATTATCGTAAGGTCGTCAATTCGATTCCGCTCTTAAACAAATATTTATACAGACTTTGTAATAAACTAACTATATAATATGTTTTATTATAGGCATTGCAAATTCATCTCCAGCCAGATGACGGTGACATTTTGATTTTCATGCCGGGACAAGAGGATATTGAAGTGACCTGTGAGGTAAATACACTTTTGTTTGTATGTCCTATTAACAAATAGCGAATAAACGTGGGTTTTTACTTAATTTATTATATTGGCAACGTATACAAAATATACATTTAGTATACAAAAGAATATGGAATTGAATTGAAATTTGTGTTGTTGTTTTCAATTTAATTGTTTATTTATGTAAAAATTTAGCTAAGCTAAGAATGAAATGGTTTGTCAATTGATTCTATCTGACTGCTCTAATCTAAAATAGAAGATTATCTAAAATAGAATATACTTATAAAATTTTGCTTATTTACAATTTGATTTTTTTAGTTTTTAGTTATATCCCGCACACAGCAGGGTAGGCAGATGGTACCTAATATATACCAATTGATACAGTTCCGTTTTTTTTTTTCAGGTATTAACAGAACGTCTAGGCGACTTGGACTCTGCGCCGCCGCTCACAGTGTTGCCCATATATTCACAGCTGCCAGCGGATTTGCAAGCGAAAATATTTCAGCGAGCGCCCCCGGGGCAGAGGAAATGTATTGTCGCTACTAATATTGCTGGTATGGATTTTTTATTCGGATTTCGATTAGTGGGGAACAGAACGGAAGTGTCTTAACACTAGGTTCCCTCTGCCTACTCTGCTATATGCGGGATACAGCATGAATCATAAATAATTATATTTTATTTTATAGATTCATCTTCATAGATGGATCTCTTGACTAATGTCAAAGCGTGATAAAATCACAGTTTTCCCCGTAAGTTAGGAACCTAATATCATGACATTCTGTTGTCCACACTCCGCAATAATTTGAAACAAGTAACGGACTCAACGTTGCGCTTTCTCGTACCTGATCTGTGAAATGAAAATGACTTATTTCTCCAAGTGGAAATCGAACCTGTTTAGTTACTTTTTTTTCGCATAAATAAATATTTATTTTTGTTTCAGAAACCTCCTTAACTGTGGACGGTATAATGTATGTGATAGACTGTGGCTACTGTAAGCTGAAGGTATACAATCCCAGGATCGGTATGGACGCTCTACAGGTATGTAAATTTCACTTATATCATAATTAGCTCCCCGATAGTTAATGTGGATTACAAAATGTAAAATCTGAATTGTCTGAGAAATCGTGCTCGCCGCTCATAGTACTCGCTTACACTCTCCAAGGACCACGAAGATATGCTGAATTTTATCTTTCTACGTTGTTGAGAACAAAATGATGCGAATCCTAATCAGAGAAATATACTAGTTTTATGGTAACATTTAGCTCCTTGTTGAATTTTAAAAAGTAAGCACTGCATAGAGAACGGAATGTCTTAACACTCTCTGCTTATTCTGCTGCTTACTCTGCTATGTTGCAAAACCGTAAAGCTGCATTTTTTAGTCTTCATTTACTTATGATTTCTCTAAATTTTAAAACGTATTTTAGTAGTATCTACAATTAATTATTTTCTCCTCGTATGATTAGTTATAATTATTTTTTCCCAAATAACCAGATTTACCCGGTAAGTCAAGCGAATGCTCGTCAAAGAGCAGGCAGAGCTGGAAGAACTGGTCCTGGAAAAGCCTTCTGTCTTTACACTCAAAGGCAATTCCAGCAGGAACTGTTAGCGGCCACCGTACCGGAAATACAGAGAACTAACTTAGCTAATACTGTATTGTTGTTGAAATCGTTGGGGGTTGAAGATTTGTTAGCTTTCCATTTTATGGATCCGCCTCCACAGGTCAGATATTTTTTGTTTTTTTTTTATTTTGTAATTCATTTGATAATTCCTTTTTCATTCTCTAAGCATATGATATGAAGATTTAGTAGGTACACATACTAAAAATATATATAAACACTTATTAAAATTTTAGCTTCATTATAATATTTTATTTACTGTTGTAAGATTGTTTTAATATTATCATTTGACAATTTAAAAGATTTAAAACGATTATGCTGTTAATATCAGTTGTTATTTTGAATAGATTTTCGGTGGATTCGGGGGAAAGTGGGGAACGGAAATATCTTAAGACTAGGTGAAGCTTAAAAAACTAGATTTTTTTTTCACTTCACTTTGTCATTTGATTATCATAATATCAAACCTAAATATACCAATTTTTTTTAACAGGACACAATCCTAAATTCAATGTACCAATTATGGATATTAGGCGCGTTAGACGGCACGGGTGCTTTAACGCCGTTAGGAAGGCAAATGGCGGAGTTTCCTCTAGACCCTCCGCAGTGTCACATGCTGATCGTGTCCGCGGAGATGGGTTGTAGCGCTGAAGTACTTATTATTGGTGAGTAAAAAGATTTTATTTTATAAACCAATACCATTTTAGTAAAAACACTAACGTATAAAATATTCCCAATCGTGGCGCAAAGACACAAGCCTATACATGTAGCCTCCAGCTAGATGGGGTGACGATATTCGCAAAGTGCCGGGCGACGGCTGGATGCAAAGAGCTGAAGATCGTGCTCAGTGGCGTGCTGCAAAGCGCAGCGTTGAGTTGCAATGCTTCAATAATTTGGCGGAAAACGGGGAACGGAGTGTCTTAACACTAGATTCCTTCTGCCGACCCTTCTGTGTGCGGGATACAATGTGGAGCTAAAAATAAAAAAAATATCCTTGTATAAACTAATAGTAAATTATATATATTAAATAATTTTCTTTGTTTTCTAGTATCAATGTTGTCAGTGCCGTCAGTGTTTTATCGTCCTCAAGGCAGGGAAGAGGAAGCTGATTCTGTCAAAGAAAAGTTTCAAGTGCCGGAGTCTGATCATCTCACATTGTTACATCTCTTTAACCAGTGGAAAGCTAATAAGTATGTAGATTTCTATTATCTATATATATAAAAGGACTTGTCCTCACTGACTGAGGTAAGACGCACGCACAGCCGTAACCGCTGTGCGTAGAAACGTTAAATTTGGACAAAAGTTTACTTTCGTAATCTGGACATCCACTAAGAAGGGATTTTGAAAAATTTTAACCCTAAAGGGGTGAAATAGGGGTTCAAAGTTTGTATGGAAAAAAATTTAAATCGGCACCGACTTTCATAAAATTTGAAATTCAGACTCTTAAACGTATATAATTAAACACATGTTTCATGGTTTTCTAGAATTCACCCCCTAAGGGCAAATAAGGGGTTGAAAGTTTGTATGGAAAATCTTTAAATCGCCACCGATTTTTATAAAATTTTAAATTAAGACTCTTAAAAATATTTCATTGAACACATGTTTCATGGGTTATTAGAATTCACCCTTAAATACGCAAGCGAAGCTGCGCGCGTCCGCTAGTTGTATATATAAGACTTACATAATAATTTAAGCTACTTATTGACGATACGAGATGGAACGGATCTACAGACAAACGGATTACGGATTGAAACGGACTGTTCCGACCAAGCTTTACCTTGTTATTAGAACCTTGTACTTCGCCATGACGGCCTCAGTTTGATTTATATTTTTTAAATTATATTTTTAAAAAGTTACGTTTTTTTACTAACTAACCCGTTTTTTTCAGCTACTCCAGCACGTGGTGCACGGAACACTTCGTCCACGGAAAAGCGATGCGCAAAGTGCGCGAAGTGCGACAACAGCTGCGGGACATATTACAACAGCAGCGCCTGCCGCTGGTGTCGTGCGGCACCGACTGGGACACTGTCAGGAAGTGTATCTGCTCTGGTGAGTGACGCGATAATAGTTAACTAATAAGTTAAAATATATATATAACCATTGTACTTATAGATAGATTTATATAATATCTAGGGATATAGCTTCAACAATTTACAGATAATTTTATTTTAATTTAACTTTACTACTTTAATCTTACTAATTCTAGCATCTTTAACCAAATCTAACTGGATGTTTCTCTATTTCTAGCGTATTTCCAACAAGCAGCCCGCCTCAAGGGTATCGGGGAGTACGTGAACTGTCGTACCGGCATGCCCTGTCACCTCCACCCCACTTCTGCGCTGTTCGGTCTCGGGAACTCCCCCGATTACGTGGTGTACCACGAGCTGATGATGACTAGCAAGGAGTACATGCACTGTGTGACAGCGGTGGATGGACGGTGGCTGGCTGAATTGGGTCCCATGTTCTTTTCCGTTAAGGAGACCGGCAAGTGAGTGTTATTTTTTTTTGTTTTTATTAAGTTGTAGATTTGTAGTTATGAATGGAATTGTCAGCGCCACTTTAAATGAAACCACAGTTTTAACTACTCTATAAAAGCCTAATATAATTCGGAAAAAAAATAATTCTCCAAAATGGAAAAGTTTTTTTTTCAAACAAAATAAATAATAAAATTATCGTTTTAAAATAAAACGCCATTTGTAAAGTAAAACATAGGCACGCACACACTTACCTGTCAAAGCGGCAACGTCGCATACGTATGTGTGCGTGACACGAAATACAGGTATGGATAAAAATCGTGAAATGAAAAAAAAATCCTACGTCCAAACCGTTGAGGTACCTTATTTTTTTTAGCTCTGGGTTTGAAATATTTTACCCTATATGCAGTTTCAGTAAAAGAAGCGCTGCCTCTTCCACCCTGTATAAACAGTATATATTTTTATTCCTTTATAAATTAGGGTTATAATATTCATAAGTCTAATATCTCTATGTATTTCCCATATATACGGTATATATTTTAGTTACTTTTTTTAGTAAACTATTTTTATTCTATTATATGTAATTGAAAGTTGTTTAAATATAATAATAAAAAAAAATTGTACGTAAACAATATAATGGAAAAATAATAATTTATATACGAAAAACGGCAAGGTTTTTTACGGGCGGTTTTTTTTTCCATACCCTGCTCAATGCATATATAACCCCATACATTGCGTTAAACTAATCCAAATCATTTTTTCCTTATTTAGAACGAATCGCGACAAACGCAAAGAAGCAGCAGTTCACTTACAACGTATGGAGGAAGAGATGAAACAAGCGGAAATCAAAATGGCAGAAGAGAGGAAGAAGAAAGACCAAGATATTCCCGTGAAGCAGGAAATAGCGACTCCCGGACTTGCGACTCCTCGACGGACCCCACATAGGCTTGGACTATAGACACAACCCTTTTCATACATTTAGATTATATTGCTTTGAATGCTTTAATATGCAGCAAACCTTTTACTCAATTTCTTATGATTTATAACTTCTACACCAACTTGCCTCATATTTGGGATTTATATTATTAATGGCAATTTCTCACCAAAACTGACGGATTTACTTTTGGTGAGAAATTGTTCAATCGTTCATTTCTGAACACTTTTTTATAGGACAGTCTCATAGATTTCACTTTTAAATCCTTGGACTGGTGACACTTTGTTACCTTTCATTTACTTAAATTATAAACATTGATGCATTTCTTAAATATACGCTTCGTTAGCTTGCAGTATAAGCCCAATGAAAGTTATGATTTCGTTTTCTTAAATACACCTTCAAAAATCACATCAAATCAGCTTCGCGCTGTATCCCGCACACAGCAGGACAGGCAGAGGAACTTAACGCATATAAGAATCATCAATCGCAAATCGTAAAAGCGTTTGGCCTTTACGACACATAGGAACAAGCATACATACACACTAAAATGGATATATACATTACCCACCTTTGCGCTACACAGTCGGACAAAAATGGAGTATAAATAAATAAAATATTATGTAAACAATATTTTATTTTACAACTAATTACAAATAATCTTTTCTATTATAGAAATAGGAAGCCATAGGGCAGTATTAGCTATTACTACTGTCTGTATCTGTGAAATATGTTTTTTTTTTCAAGAAAATATGCCAAAAATATATATATAGGACACCTTCATGGCGCAATAGAACATAGTCTGAAAGTAAACGCGACAGTAATATTTCATGTTGACCGGCGGAACTCAACGCCACGTTGTATACCAGAACAACAATTGAAAGTCATTTTTATACAAAATCATATCGGTAATCCGTAAATAATCCGAACCCGATCATAGTATTATTTAACCACCAATTTCAAATAATCATATATGCACATTATCATATAAATAAACATTATACAAATTTATATTTAAAATGAAATTTGCTTAATAACTTTATTTTGTACATGTTTTCAAACATTACTTAATATATATGAATTTTAATTTACAGTACATAAAATATGTTTTTTTTAATACAGACTATACATATGTATACAGATTAAAAATACTTATACATTTTTCTTCAAAAAATTATTATAAATTTAAGCAAAAAACTAACTGCCCTACAAATAAAATGAGATCTAACAGAAGAAACTAAAATAAGGTGTAAATTATTTTTTTATCTACTTTTGTATAGTGAAAGTGAAAAGTTCTCGGTGTTAAACTAAAATAAAAAAAAATCTGTTTTTATACGTAACACAGAATATTTAAAAAAATCGCAGAAAAATATCCTTAAAAACAATCTTTTATACTGATACATAGTAAGCAATATATTTATATTTTTTATTGTAAAACTTAAATTTATTAGTAAGAACCGACACATCGACTAAAATTAATAATATACCGAGAACTTTTCAATGTGAGCTTAAAAACTTTATTGTAATCTATTTTATAAATTCATACAAGACTATTATTGCTAAAATATACTTTGTTATCTTGGAAACAAGCAAAATACGAATTACTTACTATATCTTAATATACAAAATTAAATTTAAAAACTCAAAGCCTTAATGGGGGAATCGAACCCACTTCTAAATAAGTATTTTATATATAAAAAAAATTAAATGGGAATATGAAAATATTGAAAAAATTCGTTTCTTATTTGGTTTATTTATTCATAAAGACGTCATGTTTAATATAACCTTTTTAAAAGATATTTATTTAATAGTGACGGGTCTTATATTTAATATTTCAATTAAAGCTCCTTAATAGTAAAATGTATAAAACAAAAGGATTTACAATTTATATAATATATATGACAGAAAATAAAAAATATTACAATTTTTCTTTACCATTTCTCAAGAACTTAACCAAAATATGGTAAAATTAAAAACAGAACAGTAAAAATATATACATTATACTAAAAAAAGATTAAGTAATAAAACAAACTCTAAATAGATAATATAATATAATACAATACAGACTTAAAATTGTTAATAAGAATTAAAATGAAATAAAAAAATTACAATTTATGCTTAAAATTCAATCTCAATTATAAAAAATCATTTGTAATTTAAGAAAGAAACACAATTACTTATAACTTGAAATAAATATTTTTATAATTATAACGAAAAAATATTGAAAAAAAACTCTAACTCATATTTAACCCACGTTTGTCTATTTCCTGTGTCTTGCTCTCTTGAATAATATAACTACAATTTTTATTTTGTTTGAAAAAAATACAAATAAAACGAAAATGAATACAGATAACATATTTAAATAATCTACGCCATATTTAATCGCCGTTGTATCGATTTAGCTATCGTTAAAGCTTTCCTTATGAAAAGCTCATTTGTCCGAGAAAAGTGCAATTAAAATTTTTATTTTAAAAAAAATTACAAGAAAAAATGAAAATATTGAAAATCAATATATACAACATATTCAAATACATACGACATATGTCAATTTTTTATATACCTTCATATCGCTCTCTTGAACGGTACAATTACATTTCTTTATTTTGGAAATAAATACATTAAAAAAACAATACATATATAAAAATGTCTACGCCATATTTAAACCATGTTTCTCTATATACCTTTGTCTCGCTTCCGCTATCATTTGAGCTTTCCTCTCTTGAAAGCTCATTTGTCTTTCTTTGGCGGTTTTAGGGAAAGTGCCTGTAGGTATCGGTGTTATGTATTTAGGTTGGGCTTTGGACGTGGAGGGTTGTGGTTCGACTACCGCTTCGGGCAAGTTCTCCGGTGTGTACGGCGTGAGGCCTTCGAGGAAATTCGTTATTGTTATGTCGACGCTGCGGGTTTTTTCTGTAACGAATTACAAATATTCATTTGTTAAGTAATTTATAATTTTATATCTATTATTATATTAATAGATATAAAATTCTAATTAATCTTCTATAGAAGATGGTCACATTTTAGGGTATCTTAGCATATGGTACATGTTTTTGAACTACAAGAACAAGAAAATACATCTTTACTGTATTTTTTTTAGCTTCACGCTGTATCCCGCACCGAGTAGGGTTGGCAGAGGCAACCTGGTGTAAAGACACTCCGTTCCTATTAAGACACTTCCGTTTCCAACATTCCGCCGAATTCTGGAGGCATTGCATGTTGAGTCCTATCATAAATATGTGAATGTGAAGAATTGAATGGATATTTTTCACCCAGGATACAATGGCCCAAAAGAAGTTTGTAAACAAAAACAATTATTTAAAAGTAAAATATATTTAAATTATCTCTTTCTCTCTCTCTCACTCTTATCAAATTATATTATCTCAAAAAGGTAACAGGTTCAATTCCACTATATGAAAAATTAATAATAATAATAGTAATTTTGCAAATGTTATTTCACATTTAAGAAACAAAAATCCATTTTAGAAAACACATAGAATCTTAAACATAGTGTAGGTAACACTATAAATAAATTATATCGTGCGTATAATAATATCGACGCACATAGCCTGATGAGAACAAGAGTCGCGGGTTCAAATCCCTCTGTGTTCAAATTGATATGTTTAATAAAAGAATAATGAAAAAACACATTTACCGAGTTCTTTTAAAATATCCTTCAAAGGCACTCTAGGCAATATTTCTTTGACGTGGTTAGCTCTTTTCATTAGCTCGCTTTGCCTTTGGTTTCTCCTTCGAATACGGGGGCCTTTGTTCACATCCTCCCACGTGAAATCTGTTAATTCTGCCTGTAAATTTATATATTTGTAAATATGTATAAATAATATCATGGTGCAGGGGTACACCGTATGACAGTAAACGCGACAGTTGTGGGTTCGATTCCCAGTCCCCCAATGCTTCAATAATATGTAAAATTCATACTTAAAATAATAAATATAAATCTAGAAAACTTTCTGTTCATAAATAGATAATAAGTAAATACATAATTGTTTAAGACACTATTGCATAATAGGATTCATGTAAGGTATTTTATTTTAATATATTATTAAATAATATATTAAAATTATAATAAATTAATATAAGTAAAAATACAATTATAACAAGACTAAAATGTGCATAATTATTACAAAAAAAGAATAGGAAGAAATAACATAATTTCACTTTTTAACAATATAACAAGAGCTCCAAGGTTCATATCCAATAAAAAAAACCCAAAATAACCAAAAAATATACCTGCAAACTATCAGCAATAACTCCCCTCACTCTTTCCACAAACTCTCCCTCAGTGTCCCTCTTCTCCTCAACCGGAAGTACTCGCACAGTGAATATAGAACAAGGTGTGAGAAGGAACCAGAGTGCATCCCGCCACGGGAAGCTGTCTAGCTTGTCTGTGGTACGGTGCACAGTTACGTTTGTAAATGGACGTTGGATGCCTGAAAGGAGGTGATTTAATTGTTATTGAACCTTTATATTATTTAGTGTTGTCTTTAAGGAGTGGAATTCGGTTCTTAAGATAAAAAAAATAAATAAAACTTCACCAAAATGTCTCCCCTGCTTTAACTTACTTATTTATTTCTTTTGATGTACAAGCTATATTACTGTAAAGTTTCATCCAAATCTGTTCAGCAATTTTTGCATTAAAGTGAATATAACATCCTTAAAAATTTTCACATTTTTAATGTTAGTAGGAAAATATCAAAAAGTCACTTACTAATAGCAACGGGCTGAACTCTGTTACCAATTGGGAACGGCCAATCGGTGAACTTCAAAACTCCTTTGCCATTGGTCGGCGCGCCCTCTGGCTGTAGCAGCACCGGCTTGTTTGGTGTTTCAGTGAAATGCTGCCTGAAGATTAACAATAAATAGTTCAATTTAATATTACCGTAGCGTTAGCGCTCCATTCCACCTGACTACCCCGCTCGGGATAAAGCGTGAAACTAAGTTAAGTTATGAGTATCTTAACACTAGGTTCCCTGGTTATTGGTGGTGGTGCCTGTCCTGTTTTGTGCGGGAAACAGCTTGAAGCTAAAAAAATTTATACATTTGCTAAAAAATGTTGAATATTTTTTTTAAGTGGGAAGTGGGAAACGAAAATTAAAAAAAATCCATCCAAATCTGTCTAATCATAGGAAAAGTGAGTTCACAAACACACAAAAGATAATAAAAAATATTAAATTAAAATTTGTAGGTGTAAATGAACTGATCTAATATAGCTTTGGCATAAAATTATAAATGTTCACAAACATATTTCACTCACTTTCTTACAAACTGAGCAGCATTCTTGATTCCCAGTGTTGATGCAAAAAATGGTGGCACTTTCCATTTTCTTAACTGTGAAAATTTATTGAGAGAAATAATAAAAATGAGCAAATAAACAAGTAAAAATTTAATACCTAAAATTCATCATGGAACAGTGGTACTCTAAACTGAAATGGTTGTGGATTCGATCCCGACTCAAAGCAATTATTTCATTTCTCTACTTTGGTAACAAAAATATATGTCAGAAATCTGTTACTTAACATGCTATATCATCAATTCAGGAAAATAATTGAAAGATGCTGTTTTTCTAATTATAATATAGAATAAAATTATGCATAAAAATTACCTATGGTTGTATTCACCTTGGAAATAAATATAATCTATAAACCTACATTTTATCTATACACTGTTAAGCTCTTTCTAATAATAGTCTTTTTAAACACATTTTGTTGATAAAATTTTATAACAGTATATAAAACATTTCCAAGCATAATATAATTCAAATATCAAATATAGTAAGTAAATAACATTGATTCTGAAAACAGTTTTATTCATGACCTTATCTTTGCCTTTCGCTTTTTAGAAGCAATTCTGTGTCTGACTGTAAGCATAATGGTTGTGGGTTTAATTCCCAGTGAGGGGGATGAATTATTTTCATTTTCTTCCATGTTGAGTTCTGCCACTTAACATGCAATATCTCAAAAATTAGACAGAAAACAGAGAGTGAAATATCTTAACACTAGATTCCTCTTGCCTATTCTGCAATATGCGAGATACAGTATGAAACTAGTATCATATGACGCCACACTCTAATTGAAATGCCATTTGTAATGAATTAGGGCACTTAAAATATTCATTTAACTGATTGAAAGGGGATCCCCCCTTTAGCTTTATAGCCTACTACCTGTTTACTATTTAACTATGTAGTCAATGAAATGCAATAAATCACTATTTAAAATAAAGAATAATATTTAATTAACATAAAATAAGTCCACTCAGCACCCACTTCTCAACACACAGTGCAAAAGATAGGGAAGAGTATTCTTCCCGAGATACCTGAACACTAAGTTCACTTTGCCTAGGTCTTTATATGTGAGATGTCCTACTTGAAACTAAAAACGATTGATCGAAAAAAAAAATACAGTCGAATTGATAACCTCCTTTTCTTACAGAAGTCGGTTAAAAAAGATTGAAGGTACATACACTTATTGTGCCAAATGTGTGAGCAGCAGCCAGAGAGTCCAGACATGACACATAATTCGCCACCAGGACACTACATCTAGGATCTTTGTTGCCTTTCACCTTTACATACACTCCTGCAGGTTATTACAAACTCAAATATTAAACCATAATAAGTAACTAGTATACACTACATTTGACCTTGTAAAATACAAATTCATTAACATTTTTAAAAATGTATCACATTAATAAAGGTCATTCTTTATAAAACATGAAATGGTTTATATTGGCATGTATAAAATTACTTACCAAATGTCCAACACGCCAAAGTAGATAGCAACTGTCTTACAGCAGATTTATTAGGTAGTATAATAGATGCAACCCAAAGTATTAAGCCTAAAACTATTCGCAGGCCCATCAAAATTAGGCCAATGGGTAAATATAAAAGGAACTGGATAGCATTTTCACCCCTAAACCTAAAGGGAAAATATAAAAGAGCATATATTAATGGTAAAAACAGTAAAAAATTCGTGCAACAATGTAACTTTCCCTCGAAATAAACACAGCTGTTACCTTTCTTCGTTACTAAGTTGATCCACTGTTAATACCATATTTTCAAGTGTTCTCTTTATATTGTTTGTTGTTTAATATATATTTAGCTGCTGTCACACTAAAGTGAAATAATTAAGAATTTTTCTTTAGAATATCACGAAATTATTTCACAAACACGACACTGCCACAGATGAAAATTTAAAACTTCAATTATAATTTGGTAAAAATATTGCCATAATGGAGTTCCCAAAAGTAAATATTTTAAGCTTTTTTAAATTAATATGTAACAACAATGTTTTAGTCGCAAAAGCAACGACTATATATAATTCATATTTTACTAATTTATAATTTATTTAATATACTATGCAATACATAATTCATATTTTGTTATATTTTCAAATTGCACGTGACCATCGTAACGTAGACACTTAGACAGTATCGAAATCATTGCCATGTGAAATATATATAAAAAAAGTATATTAAAAACAGTAAATAAACAAATTATAAGATATTTAAATTTATGTATTAGCTCTTTGGAAAGCAAATTACTTAGTCATCAATATTTATTATGTTCTAATTTTGTTTTGACATTACAATCACCTGGGAGGCTGACATTTGACAATGACAAAAGTGATGGTAGATTGCTTTACAACAACAAAGAAAAAATAATGCATAATGACGAACGCATAATAAAGTCAGTGTTGAAATTTCCTTAAATATTCTCGTGAGTGACAAATGTAGTAAACTCTCATTAATTTTCTTGTTTCTCTAGTAAAAATTGTCCTTGAATATATTACCTTGGACCACATAATGTCGTCCTCGGAAGAAAATGAAAACATACCCTCAAATTTCGATGATAAAACCAATACAGCAGGAAGAGATGATAACCGGCAAAGGGAGCAGGGTCAGTCTTCATGGTCAGAGCCCAATACCTCGACACTAATTCAAGTGGAAGAAAAAATGCGACGTAAATTACAATTCTTTTTCATGAATCCAATCGAGAAATGGCGCGCCAAGAGAAAATTTCCGTACAAGTTTGTAGTACAAGTCATCAAAATTGTTTTGGTGACACTGCAGCTTTGTCTGTTTGCACATAACAGATATAATCATGTGAACTATACTTGGGACAACAGAATTAGTTTCTCCCATTTGTTTTTGCTTGGCTGGGATTCTACGAGAGAAATTAATGCTTACCCACCTGGTGCAGGACCTTTAGCAGTATATAAGGTAGATGAATTTTACAATGCTTTGGACTATGCCTACACAGGATATTCAAATTTAAGCAATGCCATTGGACCATATTCATACAATAATGAAGACAACAATAAAACAGATCCAATTTTTTGCACATATTATTACAAGAAAGGAATAATTCATGGTTTCAATGAAAGCTATGAATTTAATTCAGAAATAGTGTACAGCTGTGTTAATTTTACAAATGGAGAAAACCAACTTTTTAAATCAAAGGAATTTATAAAAAATGTCGGTATAGAAGTCAATTTTGCAGCATTAGTCAGAGCAGAACTTCTATTTTCATTGAAAACCATAAATTTCAGAGCAGCAGGACCAATTACTCCACCAGATTGTTACAGATTTGACATTAAAATAATATTTGATAATGAAGATCATGATGGACAGATGTCACTCATTTTAGATGCTGAGCCTTTCAAATTAGCTTGTAAGGGTGATAAGGCATATGTAACTAATAATCAAATAGACCAGATCTTGAGAAGTGTACTTAATATATTAGTCATATTTATTTGTAGTATATCATTAATTCTGTGTAGTAGAGCCATATATAGGGCACAACTGTTAAAAGAACTGACAGTACATTTTTTCCACAGAGCCTACAACAAAGAATTGAGTCTGGATGGTCGCTTAGAGTTTCTTAATATATGGTATATAATGATTATTATCAATGATTTTCTAATTATAATGGGATCGGCAATAAAAGAGCAGATTGAAAGAAATCAGTTTACAAATGATCAATGGAATGTTTGTTCCATGTTTTTAGGAATTGGAAACTTATTAGTTTGGTTTGGAGTATTAAGATATCTTGGTTTTTTCAAGACTTACAATGTGGTTATATTGACATTGAAGAAGGCTGCACCTAAAATTTTTAGATTTTCTTGTTGTGCTTTACTTTTGTATGCCGGATTCATGTTTTGCGGATGGCTCGTGCTAGGTCCATATCATATGAAATTTAGATCTTTGGCCACCACTTCAGAATGCTTATTTTCACTCATTAATGGTGATGATATGTTTGCCACATTTTCTATAATGTCCAGAAAATCACCAATGCTTTGGTGGTTTAGCCGAGTATATCTATACTCATTTATAAGTTTATATATTTATGTAGTTTTGAGTTTATTTATTTCTGTTATCATGGACGCTTATGATACTATTAAACAATATTATAAAGAGGGTTTTCCCAAAAATGATCTTCAACAATTTGTAGGGGAAATTAGTATTGACGAAGTTTCCTCTGGTCTATATCGGACGCAGAGTTCGTCTTCACTCAACGAAGTCATGAATTCGTTGTTTTGCTGCAATTTTTACAGACGAGCGTATTCCAAAATTGGCGGCGGAAATTCTAGTGTCAATTTACTATAGTCTTTTCAGTTTAAAGTATTTTAAACAGTATAAAGGTGAATACTCTTGTACATAATAAATGAAGATAATATTAAATATACAGTAGATTTGATAGATCATGTAGGTTGCTAGATAAATGTATTATGAATTAAGCCATAAGTTACCAAAACTATGATCACCAAAGAAAAATTGAAATATACATGGTGACCTTATTTTTCTAGAAAACAAATACTATTATTATTTAACTTTTTATTTTAATACCTGTTTAGGTATTCGTTTTTGTGATTTTATTTTGTAGCGTATTAAATATATGCCATTGCATGCATGTTTACAATAAATTGTTTTTATAACTATATCAGTGTTTATCTTTATTTCCAATATGTGTAATTGATATGGTCAGTACTGCATGAGACTAGTATAATATTTCAATTGATATATAAAGGGGAGTTACTCAAGCGATAATTTTCCTATAATAATAT